>JAWZYV010001785.1:0-424021 GCA_038373885.1 Cheiracanthium punctorium
TAAAGCAAGGTTTTAATGATACCGTTTGAAAACTACTATGCGAAATTTGAAATATCGAAATTAACTCCCTCAAACAACCGGGGTATCCTTTTACGGCAGTTAAACAGTGACGTCATAAATTTTAAAAATGCATGAAATTTGTAAACTCTGCAACTGAGGTTTATCGGTGTGACGTCATTTTTCCACCAACACGTGACCTTTCGGCTGTGTTGATGAGTAGCCCTGTAATCTGATTGGCTGAAGTGTATATTTTCCATCGACACGTGGCTGAAATAGCCTCGTCTCAGTATAATTTTTAATATGTTAGCACTTTTTAATGGGAATCTTTGGAGAGATATCTTTTTGCAGTCATGTACAGGTTCCAGAGAGTTATTGAAACATTCGTAGGCAGCACAATACAGAGGCATAATTATTACTTTTTTGATTTTGCGCTTATTACTAAGAGTCCAGCACATAAGCCTATGGAGAAATGGTTGTTTGTTTTCCACCGTCACGTGACTTTTATAGCCTCGAACCCAAGGAGGCGATATCCTCCATTAGTTTTGATGTTTTTCAGGAGACGGGACCATGGAGGATATGTAAGATATCGCTATATTGGATACATGAATATTTAAAATGGCACCCCTTGGATATTTTCTCCCCACGGTGAGATGAAATGGTTTGCGGTGCTATATACGTCAATCTTATAAAACTATGCATAAATTAAATATATATGGAGAGTTTCCTTAATGGCAACCACTATGTGAAATGATTATTATTTATGCTAAAATGCGTAAATTGCAAAGAATCGCCATAGAATCAAAAGATCCCTTCCAAATAATCTAGGCTGTTTCTTTTAAGAGAGCCTTGAAGAGGTAGAAGCGAAGATAGATAGTATTAATGTACATAAGATTTGTAAGGATAATATGAATAAATCACAATATACCACGTTAATAAATATTTCATGAAATTAAAAATGTTTATCCTTTTTCAACGGTTGTCTTACAACCAACTAAATGAAAAGAATTCTAATTTGCATTAATATATCTCGCAGTAATTTCAACAGAGGAGATTACTTGAACTTTTTAAAAAATGGGTAAAATCATACAAGACGGTGCCCCTCATGTAAACACGGCGATAGCCGCTGGAGCTGGGCGATCGCCAAGTGCGAGCGCTACAGACCTTGGCGCCAAGCCTCCCTGGCGACTGCCAAGCTCCAATGGCTATCGCCGTCTTGTGACGAATAAACACTAGTATATACCACTAAAATTTTACTAAGAAACACAAATTCTAAGTAAATGACACTATATAAAACAGTCAAATCCACAACAAAACATTAGAAAAAGTACAATTAAAGAAGCACTTACCTCACTTTTCCCCCCCAATTCTATATTCCACACATCCATACTAACGAAGAAATTCCGAGACGCTCACTAACTTACGGTAAAAGGGTCCGTAAAACGGAATCAAAAACACAAGGAAAATCCAACACAAACTTATTCGAATCAGAATCAAAAAACAGCAAACTTCAATCTTCATGCAATTAACACTAAATGAAAATTCTATACTTCAAATGCACCGCGTTTAATTATCAGAATTGCCACTCAGATTCTGATTAAAAAAAAAAAAAAAAACGATTTTCCTGACCAACATGTGATAAAAAATCCATTCGATTTTCAAGTTTATGACGTCAGCTTTACATATGTTCTCCAAGGCCTTGGACCAGAAACTCTTTCGGAGGGGGGCGCAAATAGTGAATATTCATTTTATCTAGTATAAAGCCTGCTAAATATTGGTAAAAGCCCCGTTTATGTAGTGTAAAAACATTTTTCTCGGAGGGCACGCAAGCCACTCTGCGAGACCCCCCAAAAAATATCAGTGGGTCCGGCCACCGCCTCAAAAGGGCCCCCTCGAAAATATGATAACGCGGGCCCCTCTGCGAGACCCAAAAAAACATCAGTGGGTCCGGCCATCGCCTCAAGGGGGCCCCCTCGAAAATATGCTAACGCGGGCCCCTCTGCGAGACCCAAAAAAAAACATCAGTGTGTCCGGGCGGGACCCTCTGCGAGACCCAAAAGAAACATCAGTGGGTCCGGGCAGGCCCCTCTGCGAGACCCAAAAAAAACATCAATGGGTCCGGCCTCCGCCTCAAAAGGGCTCCCTCGAAAATATGCTAACGCGGGCCCCTCTGCGAGACCCCAAAAAAACATCAGTGTGTCCGGGCGGGCCCCTCTGCGAGACCCAAAAAAAAACATCAATGGGTCCGGCCTCCGCCTCAAAAGGGCTCCCTCGAAAATATGCTAACGCGGGCCCCTCTGCGAGACCCCAAAAAAACATCAGTGGGTCCGGGCGGGCCCCTCTGCGAGACCCAAAAGAAACATCAGTGGGTGCGGGCAGGCCCCTCTGCGAGACCCAAAAAAAACATCAGTGGGTCCGGCCACCGCCTCAAAAGAGCCCCCTCGAAAATATGCTAATGCGGGCCCCTCTGCGAGACCCAAAAAAAAACATCAGTGGGTCCGGCCACCGCCTCAAAAGGGCCCCCTCGAAAATATGCTAACGCGGCCCCTCTGCGAGACCCCAAAAAAAACAGTGGGTCCGGCCACCACCTCAAAAGGGCCCCCTTGAAAATATGCTAACGCGGGCCCCTCTGCGAGACCCAAAAAAAACATCAGTGGGTCCGGCCACCGCCTCAAAAGGGCCCCCTCGAAAATATGCTAACGCGGCCCCTCTGCGAGACCCAAAAAAACATCAGTGGGCCCGGCCACCGCCTCAAAAGGGCCCCCTGAAAATATGCTAACGCGGCCCCTCTGCGAGACCCAAAAAAAAACATTAGTACAAGTTGAAGCAAATTAGAATAGTAGACGAAACAGGAAAAAACGAAAAATAACAATAACGCATGCGCAAAACGCAAATTAACAGCTTAGTGACGTCAAATTGAGCAAGCGAATTTGTTTACATTCATCTGCTTACGTCACACATACACAGTAGCTAGATTAAAAAACAACTAATACGCATGCCCGAAAGTGCAAGAAATTTCGCATCTTTCAATAGTTCTAAATTATCCAATTTACAATATTTGACGCATTATCATTCCTCCAAAAAAAACGTCGCCAAGCTCTATACATTTCTTTATGGTTGCCAGTCAAACTACCATCGGCAGGGTACTTTACTAACGTTGAACATCGCTCACGATGTCGCCAGAACCAAGGGGCACCGGATACGGAACATAGGCCAATAAATGAAATTCTGTTTTGTCACATGCAGATATAATTTTAGTAAAATATTTGCTTCTTTCCGTATGAAGAGCGGGTGCGCAGCTATTTTAAAAACATCTCTTGAAAATGGCATAAATGAAATCAGAAGACCTGAAAACGTGTCAATACACGAAAATCTCAAAGTCAAATTTTTTCATGATTACAATTAGAGATGGGCGGTTCGACTCATTTTACTGATTCGAATCTCGACTCACTCACTACTTCGATGATTCGAATCAGTGATTCGAATCTTGAATCAATAAAACAACTAAAGAAATTTTCCCTCTCTCTGCGCCGAAAGCTGTACTATTTAAACACCCTTCACCCATTCATCGGGTTTCTTCTCCGCTGAGTTCTCGGGCAGTTAGCATCTCTCTCTCCTTGCTCCAGTAAAACTAGTGTTTAAACTGCCCGAAATGAAAATACAGGGGAGCTTCGTATGACCCCCCTGGGCCTGTAAGATTAAAAGGTTAAGTTTGGTGTCAAAGTATTCGAAATTTTATGTATCGATGGGGGTCACAGAGGGGGGGTCGAGAATCAATAAAAACGCGCTCCGATGGATAGTTTCCGAGATATACGTTAATTAATTATGGTAATTAGACTAATTAACCATGATTGAGGCTTAAAAGGACTGCAAACATGTAGAAATTGGCTCTGGGATGGTTTCCAGACTTTGGAGATGCCGTCGGAGGAGGCTAGTGTTTAAAATGCCCAAATTGAAAATATAGGGGAGCTTCGTATGACCCCCTGGGCCTGTAAGATTAAAAGGTTAAGTTTGGTGTCAAAGCATTCGAAATTTTAAGTATCGGTGGGGTGTTGAGTCTAGGGGGGGGGTCGAGAATCAATAAAAACGTGCTCCGGTGGATAGGTTCCGAGATATACGTTAATTAATTATGGTAATTAGACTAATATACCATGGAGCTGTTTTTTCTGCGATGAGAGAAGAAGAAGCTTTCCGAGAGAAAGCAGTAGCAAAAGCATCACAAGCTGGTATTGATCTCAGGATTTTCTTATCGCCGGCCTCAGAGGCGTAGCCAAGGGGGGGGGTTAGGGGGGTCATAACCCCCCATGAGGAATTTTTTGCCATACAAAATGTATATTCTTCACTACATTATCATACACACGTATACATGAGTTGCAGTAGTCATAACCCCCCCCCATAAAAAAATTCTGGCTACGCCCCTGGCCGGCCTGTATTTTTGCCCTTTATCGAATTCGAGATTTCACTGAAATGAAAATGGGAATATCGGATATTTGATGTTGAAATAAAACCGATATGTCGATTTTTGTCCCAGTCCTACTGAGGGGCTGCTGCCCCCCCCAAAAAAATGGGACCCTTTACTTAGCTTACAATTGAACTTTATCTTTAAATTTGATACCCAGCCCACCCCGAAATAAAATCCTGGCTACGCCACTGTCAATAACACTAACTACGCCACTGCTTTAGGCCCTATTTTGTATTTCTCTGAATTACGAAAGAAAATAAAATCATTCCCCTTAAACGAAAAACAAGGTAAAAAAAAAAAAAAAACGAAATCTGCTGCAATAAAGCGAAATGTTATTTTGCTTACTACAAAGTCCTTTTGTGAGAGCGCTTAATACCGCCCATGTATCCTTCATTAAAAGTGACAAGCACAATCCTAACTTTATTTCATTCTATTTCCCTTCACATGAAAATCCGCCACCATGTAAACTTAACGTTCCGTTTTTTTTTTTTTTTTTTTTTTTTTTGAGGGTGGGGGCAGGGGGACATATATTGAAGTTAAAAGTAGAAAAGGGATGTTTCATTAAATTTTAAACAAATATTAAATCAGTCAGACAAGTTGGAAGGAGGGATTTTCTTAATTTTTTTTTCGGGGGGGAGATTGACCCCTCTTGCCCTTAGGAAGTAACGCCTATGCCCCCGCCAAAAGCAAACGATGTTCGACCCACTCCACACCCACAGACAGGTAAAACTTTAAAATCCGACGACCAACCAAGAAATGAAACACCAAAGATTCGAAAAAAAAAACTTCAATTAAATGAAACATCCTTTCAACTCTTTTCGACTCTGAGTCGATAGAAGATTCGAAAAACTAACGAATCTCAACGATAGTATACAATCACCGAAACAGAGCGAAACACTGAATCAGTAAAGATTCGTTGCTGCACCAACTCAGTGACCAACTCACCCACACCCACTCATTTACTGTTTCAAATCATCTATCGACTCAGAGTCGTAAAGAGTCGAAAAGAGCCGAAAGGAGTCGTAAAGAGTCGAAAAGAGTTGAAAGAGTAAGGGAAAATCCCTGGGAACGGCAAAGGGAAAATAAGTTTTTCTTCCCTTCGCACTTGGAATGTATTTCCCTTGAGGGCTTGAGATTCGAATCAGTAGAGAGTGAGTGTAAAGACTGAGCCACTCAGTACCAAGATTCGAATCACTGATTCGACTCATCGAATCATTGGCCATCTCTAATTACAATACTTTCCTTACATAACATGTTCGGAAAGAAATAAACGGTTGTCCATTTCATTTAGTGTCTTAGGTATTTAATGCTACAACTTCAACCTAAAAAACAGTATGATGTAGAAATAAGACATTTTGTAAGCCAGGAGTTCTCTGTAAACCGTTAAGCTTTTCACTTTTTTGATAGTGAATGAACTGACATAGTTTTTTGAGTCATTATACTGTATGGAACCTGTTATCTGGAATGGTTGGGACCGGGTGTATTCTGGATAACTCGTTGAGGATTAACATGACATCTACTGATTTGATTGGTAGCATAAATGTTACTGTATTTTTGATTGGAATTAAACATTAATTGTTAATATACTAGAAAAATAATATAAAAAACTGTAATATGATCAAGATAAATAATATTCATTTAAAGAGGAAGTAGTAAATATATGATAAATTCTAATGAACTTAGTCACACACTAAATAAATTAATAAAATACCTTACCAGATTGCTTACTTTATAAATTCTAGCTGTAGAACTCAAAATAAAAAACAAAAAATATAAAAAAAAAACTCATTTTTTGCTTTTCTTTTGGGAAAAATAGGAATTTAGTCTATTGGAAAATGATTCTGGATAACAGGTTTTCTGGATAAGAGGTTCCATACTACTGTACTGCAATGATGCCAGGTTAGTACTCATGATGCAAACTTTACGTCAAGAGTAAAATAATTTTGCTTCTTTTTTTTTTTAAGATTCCACATCACGAATAAATTCGAATTACACATGTAAGGAAATTTTATGTTTCCTACCGTTTGAAGAATGGGCACGCAGCTAGTTATACTAATAAAATCCTATCCTTTCCTCCCCTACAGATGTGTTATTTAAAAAAAAAAACCACTGATTAGAAAAACTATTCAAACCTCTTGTGATCATCTGATTTTGCACCCCCTCTTCTGTTTGTTTCACTAGTGATAGCCGCTCCCGCAGCAACCTTGTTACGGACCTATTTGGAAAACTGACTCTAGGAGCTGAGAAAAACTTGGGAAGCTGAATCATCCCAGAATTTTAATTCACAGGTGTGCAGAATTGGCTATATTTAAAATTTTTGTTTGAGCAGGGACACCAAAATCAAGTGCATTTTCCTATTTCACAAACTTGATGGGGGGAAAAAAACTTGAATTTATCTGGCTTTGTTTAAAATTAATTATAGCTTGTCCTTTTTGATGTACATTTTTGCGGCATTTCTTTTGAATTATAACAGGAAAAGGTAGGTAACTTAAAAAACCATTTAATTAAACATCTGGATAAGATCTGCACTAAAATGGCAGTCATAGTTCAAAATAATTATTAGAGGAAATGAATCAACAGGTTCCTTCCGATGCTACACAGAAGAGGTTAATTTAGCATAGCCTGGACACCCAGTGGACATCTGGACGTTTACCATGAATGAAAAACGAAGAGATGAAAAGAATGCTCCATGACAATACACAGCAGAACTTTTAAGTGTTTAAAAGTATTTATGTTAATAATACTGTTTAACCCCTCGTTTACATTCAGCCAACTTTCATAACAGGGAGCGGGAGAAATGGCAGATATAGGAATGTAAACAAGTCTCTCGTCCTGCTCATGCCATATCTTTTCTTGCTGACCTCTCTGCCCGGGGTGATCCCTCTCCGAGGGATTTTTAAGGTAGGAGGAGGGAAGTACAGTAGAAAACTACATACAGGAGAGTACAGTGAATGTAAATGCCAACTGCTTGTGGAGCTGACACAGAAGTATTTACTGGAAAAAAGCTGCAATGAGAGAAGTGGGAAAGGCTGAATGTAAATGAGGCATAAAAGCTCGATTATACAGGGTGTCCAGCCTTAATGTGACCCAATAGCTAATTCCCGAACCGTTCGGTTTAGATATGCACTTCTAATTTGAAAAATGTTTTTAAAAAGGTAAAGAATGTTTTTACATGCTTTTTGAACCAAAAAACCCATTTAGAAAAAAATTACAAAAATAAAATTTTTATACGGTCCCCAGGTCCTATCACTTACATTTAGGAAAAGATGCAGTACACAAAAACAAAGTCAACACAAAAAAATTCATTTTATTACGATAAAAACTGACCGAGTTATGGAACTTTGAAAATCATACATTTCATCCATATTCTCGGCCATTTTCAAAAAGCTAGTAAGGGACCGTCTTTCAAAAGTGAAATTAATTGGAAATCTGCAAGGAAACTTTCGCTCTTGCATGTCACTCTTATGTAAATCATTTTTAAATTTAAAAGTACATACATTACGTTAATAATACAATAATTGAGTACTTAAGAAATAAAATTTATTCTGTGTACGTGTAAAACACAGACAAAATAAAATATTTTGGACTAAGAAAACTTTATTTTTGAATTGCTTTTGAAAAGACTTATTTGCTGCAGTACTGATCATGGTGCAAGTTAAAAATCTGTTGTGCAATCGCTTGCAATTGCATACAGTCATATTCTAATATTACGAATTCTAGTACAGGAGAACAAGATGTATACAAATGAAGAATACTGTGAAATGGTACTGTTGTATGGGCAGTGTAATCGAAATAAGAGCGAGGCGGCAAGACTTTATGCCATTTATTAAATTTCCCAGTCGAAGACATCTATCTTATTGTACAATTGCCTTTGCTGTTCAACGCTTGTATAAAACTGGGAGTTCTCATAGACATATTCCCTTTTCTCGTGCCACACCTTCAAGCTTGCAGACATCCGCTGAGGATGTTCTAGGATATGCCCTGGCTCATCCTGAAAGTAGTGTCTGGGATATTAGCAAGGCTTGTTCTTACTCAAAATCGACGGTGTGGAACATATTACATACATACGGTGCATATCCTTATCGCACAGTCCTGGCACAGGAACTAATGCCCGGAGACCAGAAGCGACGTTTTGATTTTTGCAATTTTGTGTTAAACACACTGGATGAAAATCCAGATTTTTTGAATGAAGTTTTGTGGTTGGATGAATGCCAATTCTCGAGGCAAGGCACTATTAATACACGGAATACGCATTATTGGTCCCTCGAAAACCCACATCTAATACGACCGAATCGCCACCAAGTGCGTTGGTCGGCGAATGTGTGGTGCGGAATATGGAAGAGCACCTTAATTGGCCCAATTTCTTTTTGATGGACCTTTAACATCACAATCATTCACGAAAATTTTATCTGGACCGTTAGCTTATTTTTTAAAAGATGAAGTTTCCTTACGGGATTTGTCACGCATGTTGTACCAGCATGATGGTGCATTCGCACATAAATCTGTGCAACCATGTACATTTTTGGCGCAGACATTTGACACTCCAATAATCGGCTACGGAGGTCAACAGGAGTGGCCCCCGTGATCACCCAACCTAAATCCTCTGGATCTTCCTGAAAAGCAAAGTGTACGAATGTGAATCCACAAGTAAATCTGATTTACTCAATCGAATCAGCATGGCATGCAGGTCTGTGACACCAACTATGTTGCAGAAGCTACAGGCTGAGTTTCTGACGCAGGTTCGGTACTGCATTTCTGCAGAAGGCAGTCATTTTGAACATTATTTAAGTTAATTTTTCATTCTGATATTATAAAGCCCCTGATTCATGATAGGCACATTATTCCACATTATGCTATAATTTGAACGGCAAATCCTGTATTCCTTTGCTGCTATGATGTTTTAATATTACTATGATGTTTTTCTTTTGCTCTTTCTGTAGATAGTGAATTACTATTTTCTAAACTCAATTTATATACGACCCCCTTTTCTGAGCAATTCAGATGCTTCAACTGTATGTAGGCATAACTCGGTCAGCTTTTATCGTAATAAAATGAAACTTTTTGTGTTTACTTTATTTTTGTGTACTGCATCTTTTCCTAAATATAAGTGATAGGACCCGAGGACCGTACAAAAATTTAATTTTTGTAATTTTCTTCTAAATTGGTTTTTTGGTTTGAAAAGCACGTAAAAACATTTACCTTTTTAAAAACATTTTTCAAATCGGAAGTGCATATCTAAACCAAACGGTTCGGGAATTAGCTATTGGGTCACATTAACCCATTTATGCCTAGTGTCCCTTTTTTGGGACGGCATTTTCGCTATTAGTCGAAAACGTTATTTATTTTTCCTAGCCTTTATTCATGAGTATTGAGCCTCAACTCTACAAAATATTTTGACATGACCAAGTAGGATGTTGATATTTCGATTTTTATGCATAATGATTTTAAAAGAAATAATCCCTTGTTCAAGAACTTGACATCAGAAATGTATCTATTATTTCTGATATCAGTAAAAATCGAAGAAAGTCGCAAAAATATCCAGGCACAAATGGGTTAAGGCCGGATACCCTGTATAATGATAGCAGTCAGTATGTCCATCTGAATAAATAAAAAAAATAAAAAAAAAAAATACAGACAATGCTGGGAGATATGATAAAAAGTGAAATTTGGCACTCCTCTATTAAAATTCAAGCGTAGGCAACAGCCTAAGTTGCCTATGCCTCAAACCAACCCTACTCAAGCTTGTTGGCTTTGGGCTAAATATCGCCAAATTATGTGTCGAAAGCAAATCTTTCAAATTGATCCCAGCTTGGCGATATCTGAAATATTTGGCTAGAAATCACTAAACCTTAATATTACTGCAGTATTTTATCTCTTTCAAACAAAATAAATTTTGATGAAGTGCGCCAAAAATATTTTGATTTAATAGACGTGCAAGTAAGTCATATGTTGTCCACTTAAGATTTTTTATACGAGGGTCCTTGAAAAATTTAGAGATGAGCCTTAAAATCCATGAAATGCACTTCAATTTTTACTAACAATTTTGGTGGACACCGTGTTTCGGCTTTTGTCAACTCCCTTTTCTTTTCAAAGCTACAATCGTTATCAATACGTTCATCAAATCTATCCATACATTCATCAAATATTCTAATCTGCTTTTTTAATCGTGCTATAAAAATAAATGCAATATATGCTCTGTACTTTTTTGTAAGTTTTTTAACTTACTTTGTAAGTTAAAACTTATCATTTTATTCATCCCTTCTTTAATGAAGCTAAATGACATATGTTCATTTCTTAACCACAAAATCATGCAAAAATGCTATTATTTTGGCAACTAAAATTTTAAAAATGGCTACTAAACTGGCAACTTTTTTTTACGCCCGTGAGGCTACTAAAGATACTATTTTTGCCTCCTGACATTGCTGGACACCCTGTAAAAATCACTTAACACTCGATACAATAAACTAAATAAATGACACCACTCAAATTTCTAAAAAACAAAACTTATTTTATTTGTATGAGGAGAATAGTTTGGAAAAACTGCTACAAAACTTCTTTTTCAAATAGAATTGAGTACAGTTTGGTTCGCTTTGAGTATGGGTGAATTTAAAATTATTTTATTACAAATCATTTTTTATGGTGATGATATTGTTAGTATCCCCCCCTCTTTGTTTTACCATAACCAGAAGCAATTGTTAAAAGAAAAAAGTTAAATTCTGCATTTATCTAAAACCCAAGATAACTTTTTTGTTGTCATAGCCACTTTAAAAAAATAATAATGATAAAAATAGTAAATAAACAAATTTAAAGGGTAAAAAAATCACAAAATATGTACTATCACAGATAATTATAGCCTGCAAAATATTTGCAGGCATCCAAGTACTGTAGACAACATTTTCTTTTGTTATCCTGAGGTTTTTATTAAATAAAACTTAAAATTAGTTGTTTTTAGACAAATCTTAATGTTTTCCCTTTCTCTTGTATAATAAATTTCCTCAAAGGTGAGCAGCTTAAATTTGAGAGACTGAAGACAGTACATCCTTCCCTGTCCTTACATTGAAAATAACAAAAACTGGCAAATCCATATATGTGTACATAAAATAAATTTACAAGAGCATAAGGAGCTACGAAAATGATAATAATAACTTCAGAATGGAGGCATTTTTGAAATTTTAAAACTGGTCTGACCACCAGTTTTCAAACTGACACATATACTTTTCACTTTTAAAACTAAAATTATTAAATTTTGTCACATTTTGCTTTCAATCTTATATTGCTTCATGTAATATTTAGAATATTGCCAAAGTGTGTTCCATTCTGAAAATCAGGTCTAACCTTAATAGGAATTCCTTTAAAATAAGTGTTAATCATAATTTGAACAAAATCAAACCCAAAAATTTGATAATTTTTTGTCCTATCTATGCACTTAAAACAAACACACCTGTTCTATAAGCAATTTATTTGGTTATAAAAATTTTCTTGATAACTGAAAAAAAAGTCAACCATTGACTTGACTAAATTTTGTATAAAAAGGCTACCAGAGGGACAATTGCCAAATATTAGCAACTTTAAAAATAGGATTTTTTTTTCTAACAAGCATTTTAAAAGCAATGCATTATCTCAGTTGGCAGCGAAATATTCAGTCAAGACATGGCCTATCCTAGAATACAATAAGACATTAAAATCTTTTCTTTTTTTCAAAATTTGATAGTTCCTTAAAAGTATTCATCACAAGCAGGAAAACCAATTAATTTTTTTTTAAACTTTACATAAAACTATACAAAATTAAAATAAATCTCACATTTTTCAGAACTAAAATTTTCAGGTTGTGTCTACTGTTTACAAAATATAAAAGCATTGTCTTCACTTATCTTTACATTATAAATTAAGCCAAAAGTAATTTGCAGCTGAGTATTAAAATTAGTTTATTGTGATTGATGAAATACAATTCTTTTTATTTAATTGCTACTGTAATGTATTAACTCAATAATTTTTAATTTGCATGTATATTTAAAAGCTAAAAAATTTGTGCAAATTTTTTTTTAAACCAGTGTTTCAAGTTTTATCCCTACTTTGTGTGTACTAGGAAAATACCCTAGATACCACTCAGGTGAAGATAGAGTATTTAGCTTATTAAAAATTATTTTAGCAAATCATATAAGCTTCACAAAATTGTAATTTACTGCTTCTGGTCCATAGCTGGCTTACTCATTAAGACATTAGTGATTTTATTTTGGCATGTAAAGTCAAAAAAATTATTTCTAAACATGAAAATTGTTAAATAATTTATTTTGAAAGCATTATTCTGTTAAAAAAAAAGTTGGCAATGAACAATGGATCACAACTCAGTTGTATATGTTCATTTATTTTTGATATATATGTATGTATATATATTCATTATATAATACAGTTCAATATATATGTATATATATATTAAATTTTTTGCTCTTATTTTCTCCGAGAACATCTGTCTTGTCCAAGACTACTAAAACTATGTACAGACTATATTACATGTATTCTTACAAGTGGATATAACTATGTACAATGTTAATTAATATATCTTTAGTTATAAAGCTATGAGTCCAATATTCTACCAGACTCTGTAACTGGAATAAAAGAAGCTAGCACTCAGGCTTTAACGTAGTATCTTGATTTGTCTTCCGCTGCTTGTGGAAGGGTTTCAACACATATTGGTTCAAACCAATTTTTTTAAACAGTTGTATCAAAAACCTATGTGACAAACGAAAGAAAACCTCTCATATTTTTTGAGTTAGTATACTACCTTGCAAATGTGGAGATTTTTACATTACGAATTAATTATGCCATGTGGTTCTACTTCACTTATTATATTTCACACATCTGTTATTTAAAATATAAAATGGGTGATTTAATACTACATACCCCTGCGGCAGAAACAGAGTGACATGATGACAATGTTGCAGAAAAAAAATGATCCTTTGTAGATAAATTGTATTCAGCAAAGTCGAAAAATGCACTGAAGACCACTTCCATGTAACTGTAACTTTCAATTGACAATGTTTTAAATGCACCCACATCTTTGTGTGTACATGCATTCATAAATATTTATTGTGCTGCAGAAAAATTATCGTATTTTTTCAGCTTGTCGCAGAAGCATGACGAAATTCTGCCACTGGGCTACATACTACAGTGGTCGCCACATATGTTGGTAGTAGGTTTATCCAGTGAGTCACTTATTCAGGTGAAAATCACACAAACAGAATGAAATGGAGAAACTGAATTGGTTTTTTGCTGGTTACCACGGTAGTGAGTGCCGCTTTATTTGATCAAGTAATATTTGGAGATTATTTAAAATTTCGATATAATTAGCTTTTAAGGTGAAGTGAAAGCAGTCACAGATGACTCATATTTGTGTTGAGTTGTTACAGTAATTCAATTAAAACAATTGTTTACATACTGAACAGAAGTTAAATAATGATAAATATGGCAATTGGAATCAAAGAGACACCTGATAATGATAACGATGACAATATACACCCGAACCAGGTACGTGTCACAAGAGTAGATTTGCTGAAGGCTATAGACATTCTACGTAGAGCATTTAAAGAGAAAAACATAAATGATCACCCGTTTCAACATTAAGTGAAATTCAATTGTCCATACATGACACAACGCCCCTAAAATAGCTTTGAATTTTGGATTTTTCCCAAGTTTGTAATTTACTTTTTTAAAAATAAATGTACACATGTATTTTTTTACTTGTTTATTCTTAAATAAATGTGTGCATACGTTAAACTATTGACTAATACTGTTCATATATTTTGATTTAATTCACTGATATTTTTTTTCTTAAATTTTCTCACTTTTACTTTCATCTCACTGTTTATTACAGATTTCGGTGAATTACAATCCTTATGATATGACCGGAATAAGTAGCAACCACTGTACCATCACATAGTATCAATATTTAGGACAGTCATAGTTAAAAAGCTAAAAAATAACTGTTTTTATGTTTTAAAAAGTTATTTTTATTTAACTTTTTTAGCAATGTTAGTCATCAATTCAAAAATAGAATGCAAAATTGTGCTCATTGAAAAGGATCATTTTTAAAAATGATTTTCTAAACATTTATCTTAGTCAGAGCTATTGACATTTTAAAGCCAATATGGATTAATAATTAAAAATTCCAGTTAGACTATAAAATTCAATGAAAAATTATACTAATAAACAAAACCGTTCATCTTTCATTTGAAAACTGCACATAGGTTTTTGAACAATCCAGTTAAAAAAATGGTTTTTCATTTTATGATGTCAAATGCTCAACCCTGGCTCTCGCAGTGGGTCCATGCTGAAAAAAGAAAGCCAGTAGATGATCATTTTAGGATGTGTCCTGTCCTTCAAGGGGTTTCCTCAAGTTCCCCTTGCTGATGTTTTTGCTCTTCTTGCCGAACCATCCGCCAAGGAATCCAGCCTGAGCAGTCGTCGACTGTTGTTGCTGCTTGGATGATTCGGGTCCACTCCGTGTACTGCCAAGGCTGGATCCAGAGCCCGAAGATGTTGAACTGGCATGAACAATCTGTGGGGAAGAGTCGTGACTGACACTGCTAGCAGCTGAGGACTGGAAAGATATTGACTGGAATTAAAAGAAATGGTACACCATTACAATGCTTGAAGACGGAAAGAGAAAAAAGTCTTAAATACAAGTACATATAGAAAAAATGTAAGTTATCAATGCAAACTTTTTTTCAGCTAGATTTTAAAATCTATATTTCTAGGTATATGATAGTCTTATTCTAAGGGGGGAATACTGTTAGTTACTGTATGTTCTCATGCTGTGTCCTCAGCAAGGTGATTTTACACCCAATACATTGATTGGACATGTGATAACTGCATGGCCTACAAGAACATTTACTGAATCACGGTGCCTACCGGTTAGGAAAATAAGGAAAGTCTAAAATTGGTCAGGAAAGTCTGGAAAATGCAAAATGGGTCAAGAAAATTCTTTTTCCTAATCCATTTTCTAAATTTTCCTTTGTCTAAAAATCCCCTCCCCCCTTTATAGTCTTGAGAGTAAAAAATGCTGATAAAGATGATTTACTTCTACATAGAATGAATGATTCAGAATGTTTGTGGGGTATGTGATGCTCACGCCTGTTTCACGTTTTGCAGCAAGGTGTTTCTTGTGACAGAAGAGCCAAAAAGCTATCTCTATGACCAGTGATAAAATATAGAAAATTTCACTAGTACTGCTCTTTATTCTTGCAAATTTGAAGTGTAGTAGTCTAAAAGATAAAACTTTATGTTTGAACTTCGGCGTCTGCATTTAATATTGTCATGGTTTGAGATATATCACATAAATATTACTTGTAACACAAGTAGTATTGGTCAGTACTGGTTAAATCTGAACTAACTATAGTATCTTACTTGAAACTCATTGTATTTTTTTTTTCTATCTAACTTAGGTACATCAATAAATTGTATTAGAGTTGAAAATTTATTTAAAGTAAGTTGTAAAAAAAACATTACAATATAAAAAGGGGGTTATAGTGTTGAGGGATTTCCGGAAGTAAACTGCATCTATGGTCAAGAAATGTTTTCCAGAAGCTCCCAAATGTCTGGAAAAAATCAGGAAATTGACTTTCAGAAATTTAGTAGACATCCTGTGAATTAATTTCAGAAAAGAAACTTATGGGGAAATCAAAGGACATATGTGTAACTTACTATGGGCAAGAGGAGGGTATTGCCCCCCTAAAATTCAAGAAAATTCAGATATAACCTATTCGAAAATGATATTTTCTACAATTGGAAACATTTTGCCCCTTTCAATGTTTGTTACGTGCCAGTTTATGCCAATGATAGGGAACTCATGGAATCATAGGGGAAAAATCATGCAAAGTTTGTTTAAATTTTGCATTTGAGAAATTCACAGCAAATGCTAGAAATATTTCTTTCAGATGATGTGATTGGGTTATTTTATGAGCATTCATCCTTGATACCTGATTACAGTGAAACTTATTAGGTATCCTTGCATAGTTGCAGTATACAAACCATTTAAAGTAATCTTCGCATATTTCATTTAAATAGTGACAGTAATTTGCATCACAAGTTCTATGGGTCCATTTTTAAAAAATTAAGGTTTCAGTAAGTACAAATTAAATTCAAATAATTTAGAAATGTTATTAAAGAGCATCTTATATGTTTCAATACCAAGACAAAAGAGTACTGATACATACCATGCCACTGTCCAGAGATCCTGCACTGCCTCTTCGAACGGGCTTGTTGATTTCTAAAATGAAGAAAACATTTTCTTTACAGTTTCACTGCTAATTAACAGCTCCCATATTATGATCAAACAGAAACTTTGCGAGTAGACTTACGTTGCTCATGTAGATCTAGAAGTGAATTGGAAAGGGCAGAACGTTTCAGATTGTTGGCTGTTGCTGCACTTTCTGGAGACAATTTGCCATCTTTGGAGGTCTGAGGAATGATTTCCATGTCGGCCACACCCGAATCTCTGTTCTCTGCTCCCCTCACTCGCATCATTTTCTGCTTCTCAAGTTCACCTTCAATCCTGAGGTTTTCCATTTCATCCATCTACAAAAAAGATTCATCTCTCAATTACTTTTCTTCATTCTTTCTCAATGGACTCTCAAACCTTCTAATGGGTAACAATATCACATCACTCAGCAATCATTTAACCTCTATTGATCATTCATCAACAGCAGCAGTAACTGCAAAATTTTACTGTAATGTCATGAATTTCCTAAGAACTATTAAAAAACTTCAATTTTCTATTTTTTAAATTTCTTTGTTTGAATTTTCTGATATAGTTATAATTTGTTGTAATAATATATTGTTCTGATATAGTTATAATTTGTAGTTATAATTTGTTGTAATTGTAAAGTCATAAATGAATACAGTCTAACCCCCCCCCCCCACAACAAAATAAATATTGGGGGGGGGGATGCAGCTATAGGTGTCTTAACTTCCTACTTTAATGTTTTACAAAGATGTCTAGTATTTTCTAATAAATTGATGATTAGGAATTAAAAAAAAAAAAAAAAAGTAAAAAAAATTGAAGATGGATCACTATTGACTTAATGTATCAAAAATCGTTAACAAATTATCTAGTGAAGATAAACATAAAACATCTCGGTAAAAATGAAGAGGAAAAATGCATGCATAACAACAGGAGAAATTTTACATTAAGAAAAGAATTCAGTAATTTTACATCTATTAATTCCACAGTAGATTTACTTGTCTCAATGCAGTAATAAAATATAATTTCATCAATAAATAGTATATTTATTGATTTTTTCTTACACCTAAAAATCAAATAGCCAACTTAAACAATTGATTTTTTGGTGGTTAAATCATGCATTAAGTTTTGTTCTTCACTGACCAGAATACACAAATTTAAACTCATTTCAATGTTAGATTAACCCAAGAAACAATTTTCTCATTTATATAATTTACTGTAAAATAAAAATTTAGTTTAATGTTAAATTTTTCTCGGGGAAGGGGACAAGCTTATAAAATGGCTTACCTCCAATATGGATTCTTTCAAGTCTTCCACAAACTTTGAACGATCATGTTCGTTTCTGGCATTAAATGTTATTAGTACTTTATCATCCACACGCTGACTCAATCGTATGCCATGAGGATAATCTGAAAAAAGATATGCTCTGTATATCTAACAATTTTAACCAATACAGCATTATTTTATTTAGTTACTAGCTGTGGCGTAAGCTTTCTGGATTGATCCTATCAAATTCTAAACATTAGGTTACATTAAAATTTGTAAAAAATCATCTAATTAAAATAATTTTTTCGTTTTCATTTTAAAAGAGGGAGAAAAGATAGTGTCCCGATTTGTCAAAATATCAAAAAATTATGACGGATATCGTTCAAGATGCGACAGTTTTAAAATTATTTTACGAAAAAAGTTGCCAAAACAGATGCTTAGTATAAGAATTCCTAAAAATTGGTAAATCATGTTACGTATTCAGAACAAACTGTTTTTAAAAGAACATTTTCTCCTCTATCCGATGATAACAAATGTTGTTTTGCTGCGGGCGTAATTTCCACTGTTATTATGAATTAAGTGAGAAAATATGCCCAAAATAGCATAAAACTAAAAAAAAAAAAAAAAAATTCTAGGTCGAATTTTGAAAAAAATTGCTTTGAAGTGCACAACTTCATGTTTAGAACTTCTCTAGTACCAAATTTGGTGTTTCTAGGCGTAGCCATTTGTCCGTAATGCCGCCGACACACCCACACACATCTTTTTTAATAAGTAGAGATGACTTTTATATCACTTAATTTAAAGATGATGCTGAGTAAGGATGAGACAGACTATGGTTTATGAAGAAATCTGTATGCCAGTATGTGTGTTTGAAGTCTGGACAGGACTTTAATACTTATATAAACTGGAGTAGCGTGAAGCAGGGTTGCAGAACACAGGTTCTTTAGTTTTCCTTGGCTTTAAAGTGTATACTAAGGGGACCAGGAAGAGGTTCCATTTGTAATGTCTTCATTCAGAGATCATATTGATTTGTCAGAAAGGAAATTCTGTCAGTCTTACAGATGTGTTTTTACAAATTTTGAATCTATTAACCCTCCAATTGGCTGTGACGTAAAATGCCATCCACTTCATTCCAGTTTTTACTGCAATTGCAAATGCATCTATAACTTAATCTATTTATAACATTCAGGCAGTGGCGTAGCCAGGGAGAGGGGGTCATAACCTCCCCCCCCCCCAAATGAGGAATTTTTTGCCATACAAAATGTATATTTTTCTCTCCCTTATCTCACGCACGTATACATGAGTATATATGAGTTGCAGTAGTCGTAACCCCCGCCCCCCCTCCCATGAAAAATTTCTGGCTATGCCACTGCATTTAGGTATCATAAAATATATTTTGATATTAAAGCTTGTTTTAAGAGAATATTTTTTAATAATTACAAATCTTACTATCGATTTTCTTTTTAAGCAGCATGAAAATTTACTGTGAAAACAATTTTACATTATTTGCCCATTTCTAAGACTGAGAGGGTTAAATACAAATTTAAGATATTTATTAACTATTTTTTACATTTTCACTTCTAAACTAATTATATCAAAAATGTCTGATACTAGAAGTAAGGAAACTGTCCAAAATAAATTTAAAATATATTTTCCCTGATGATGAATGCAAGACCATATAATCAATGTAGCTTATTAAGATTAAAAACTATGGTTTTGCATCATGTCAAACTTTCCACATACAAGTGATTTATTTATAACACACAAAGCAACAAAATCTGCATTAGAAGATTAAGAGTGACACAGGTAGTACTTACAAGGTGCTTCAAATAATGTTACACTCATACCGCACAGAGGGAAAGATTGCCTGAATGTGTAAGTCACACTGTTTTTTTTCTTGCTAAATATTTTAGTTACCTGAAAGGAGAAAAACATTCAGATCTAAAACAAAGGTCAAATAGGTTTGCTCACAAGCTTGCATTTCACAATTCAAAAAACATTTTTAAATTTTAACCCGTATGTGCACCCATGGAGGAAGGTTAAAGGGGCTTTAAATATCTCTACTTTTTGGAGAGTCCTTAATATCAGCATTTTTTAAAAAATTGATACCCAAAATGTACATAAGTGATTAGAGTAACCTATTTTACTTCCATAAAATGGATCTATATGTCAATCTTCTAACTAACCGCCCCCACCGAGCACCATAATCCATGCATCGCCCCTATTAGTCTTTCTTGCTTCATTTTATAGGAAGGTGTATTACAATCAATGTGCTAGGCCCTATTTGCTATCCTTGTTTCATTACGTTAGAAACTGCATCATAATCTGTAAGTGTGCCGTATTTGTCTCCCTTGTTCCATAAAACACTTCTTTGGAATTAAAATCGCCTATTAAAGCTGTTTTACAATCTTTATCAAACATATTTAACTGTACATCACCTTTATAACTAGACATCAAAGCCCGTTGTGGAGACAATTACAACAGATGCTAGAGAAAACATTTAACGAAAATAAGTGTTAACTCAATATATTTAATCCTCCTCCACCTAAAATAAATAACTTCATATTCAGTTTTGATTATAGACCCAAATCCAATTTAATGCTCTTCTCAACAAAATGTGCGGAAACTTCTGCCATTCGAACCATTTCATTTTTTTTTGTACATAGCCCCCTTTTATATCAATATTTCATGCAGACGATCATTTTAATGCAAAAATAAAAATAATACTATAATCTAGAAAATCTATTTCAGATGAATTGGGATTACAATTTTCTCTTCAAAGCCTGATGACTACGACTTAAATAGGACGTCATGTCAATTTTGACAGCTGATTTTGTCATGCAAATGACTCACATTTTTAACTCTTTGGAAATAAAATGAATCGGAAAGTAGCGAAAAATCTCTTTAAAATTAGCGAATGGGTAGATTTTCAGATTGTTTTCTGTACTTTCATACATAATTATGAAAAATTTCACGTGGATCATACAAATGGCGTTATTAGATATTTTGCGCTTAACTTTTTAAATCTTTTTGGTGTAATGGTGGTAAAAGTTTTATGCTGGAGTGGGTACCCGGAATCGTAATAGAATCAGTGAGTCACTGATCAGTGTAACTATATAGTAGGATAAACAGTAGGGTTTGGAAGGAAATCTTGTCAAATATAGAAGATATTGCCAAACTTGGTTCAGGTCAAGAGATTTATTTTTTGGTGTCAACTTGGCAATAAATTGCCAAAAATGTCCAACCCTGGTGACTTTTGACATTTCACTAACATCGCTGCTATCTGGCAATCCTTGAAAAGTGATTCACCATTTCACCGGGTAGACAAAAATCTTTAGAACGATTAATTTCTGACAAAGTGGTAATAAAACTGAACAGATACCTTAATAACAAGGGAGACTTAAAAGAACATGCATATGAGCCTGATTCTAATATGAAGACGCAAGTGCATTTGTTACTACTTTTAACAAATGTAGTATATTGTGAATCAGTGCTCGAAATAAAGATTTTAAAGCTGGCAGCAAAAACTATTTAGGTAATGGCAAAATCTTAAATTTTTATACTTTTGCAATATCTATAAATAGCAGTTGCAATGCTTTTGCTTAACTTTAACAAAATGCAATGAGAAGAACAAACAGACAAAAAGGCTTCACTTTTCTTGTAATAATTCTGTAATTTTATATGTAACCTTAAAATACATCTGAGCTTGGAAGACACAAAGTTTTAAATACTCGAAAGCTAAACTTGCCGCGAGAGGTATTGAACATCAAGGCTATTTGGGCAGTCTCGCGGCATTTTTAGTAGTCGCCAAGACTTATTTTGAGCCCTTAATTATGTTATTAAATGTGTTAATTATTATGATTAAATATGTTTATTGAAAAAGTAGGTTATTTAGTTCATTATTTGGATAGACTATTTACTTCTTTAGTATCTAACAAATAATAATATGCTTTTTACGATCAAACAATAGTAAAAAGTTGTTCAAAAGAGTTTTTTTTCTTTTGGTTTGAAAAAGTTTTTTAAAAACTCCACTTTTTTTTCGGGGTGTATGTGTGTGTAGGTAGGTGGGCAGGTAATAAACCCTGAGGGGCGCTTCATTTGTTTTACACACAGGTGCAGGCCATGGTCGGTGCACCACTGGGGGGTGCACCGACCATTGAACAATTAAAATGCATGAAACTTGAACTGAAATGCATGAAAATTGAACAATTAAAATGCATGAAACATATTTCCCCCAAGTTTTTACATTCTTGGCTGTAGTTATTTAAAAAAAAATACTTTTGTGGAGAAAAAAAAAAGTAAAGAACAATACGTTAGCAAACATACATTATCAAATACATATACTTACCATTAGTAAATCATTAAAAAGGAAAACTTCTCTCTGGTGTACACCGGGCCTTTCTTTCTTACTAACATCATACACTTCGTATAATCGGCAATAGCAAACTAAGCGTCTATGAGGTAAGGCAAGATTCTGGAAGAAAAAAGAAAAAATCTTTATTTATTCAGGTAATTCATTTTCTAATATGGATCATAAAGAAAAAAGCACATAGAAAATATTGTTTTACTAATTTGAACTGCAAACTTATATTTTACAATGCACACTAGTAAGATCCTAGTTAACTAATTAATCAAAACATTGGTGCTACAGCACACACAGGGCCAAGGCTTGTACTGCCCAACCAGGCCTTTGCAACCACGGGCTCTGGGTTGCAAAAGCATATGCCTCAGTCAGGTGGTCAGTCTGACATAAAGACCCCAGTGTCCAGTCCCTAAGCAAGCTTAGTCCTTATTTTATCTACCCACTTAAGGGATAAAAGGCTTACTCAACCTTGCCCAGCCTGGGAATCAGAACCCCTGATCTGTGGCATGACAGCACAGTGTACTAACCATTACACCAACTGGGCTCCACTTTATTAAAAAATTGTTAAATTTTAGTGAAAAATTACCAAAATTCTCAATTAAAATCCCTATTATAAAGCATGCAAATCCTTTTAAATCTATGCACAACATTTATAAATGACCAAAACTTCAATAATGTTTTGATTTAAACTATATATAAGATGAAAAAAATATAAAGAAAGCCTGTGTATTTAAGCAGAGTGATAATATAATAATAAACTAAAAACCTAAGATAATTATATATGACTTTTTACTCCACGCAAACTGCATATCCATTGAAATACCTCATGATTTTTTCAAAAGTAAAAATTATAGGCATTTAAAAAACTCACCACATATTACTAACCACTAATTTACCCTACAGTGTCCAAAGATGTACCTGGCAGTTTAAGTGTTTTCCATAAAATAAGCAGTATATATTTTAAATAAAGTACAACTGCTGGTAGGTATTTATGTTTTAAAAATTAAATCAATGGTGAGAGGTTTTGGCAGGGTAAATTATGAACTCCTTCATATACATTTCAATTATAAACTAAGAGCAAATTTTAATGTTAACTCTATAATATTACATCTACAATTGTGATGTCAAAAATAGGTGCTATGCTTTCATAAACTGTTTATACAACAATTTTCATAAGTGAAAAAAAGCTATTATTGAACTATTTATGCATTAATATATTTCATAAATAAAAAACTAAAGTAATGTTAAGAACTTACAGGTTTTTTCCCAACAATTGTTTGTTGAACCTTGAGGACTTGGGTGACATGATCAGATCCCATCTTGAACTCATTGGTTTTGATTCTTTCATAGATGCCCACAAGCATGTCCCTGTCCAAATCATGACCATCGTCAATGGCTGAAAGAAAGGAGAACATTTATATAGACAATGGTATTTATGAAGTGGCAGCTGAGTACAGTACCCAAAAGAAAAAAAACTTCAAATCCAACTGGCATCATTGGCTCTAATTGAAATGCACAGACAAAATTAAGAAATTGTTTTATTTTTCTGAATGTTATAATAAATTGTGTTCGAGGGGATCACATCCACATAGTGATAAAAAAATTTTAAACTTAAATGACGACCATTATTTAAACCGTCAATGGTAAGAAAAAAAAATCAAAATCAGAATTTCTGAACACCACTTACACCTGAGGTTCTTAATGAATTCTTCCAGTTTCATCCGTCTCTCTGCTTTCATGTTGGGTGTGTGAAGGTCTGTGTTCAACATGATGATGGCAAAAGCTAGAACAAACACAGTGTCTGGATTGTGGAATTTGGAGGCAATGTCATGGTTGCAGTCAATGTAACGATGGCTGAACACTTCCACTAACCTCTCAATTTTCTGGGCTTCTCCCTATCCAAACAAACAACAAAAAAAGAAAAGAAAAAAAGAGAAGATGCATTAGTTTCCTCAAAACAGTTTACAGAAAAAAGAGAAAGGAAATGAAAGAGTAATGTTTATATATTGCCATATATATTTATTTATAAATAACATCAATTCAAACAAAACTTAAAAATCTTTATTCAATAAGATAGCATGACTCTCTGTCAGCTAATGATATTTTTAAATTCTAATGACATATCACTTGTATGACATTTGCACTGACAGTGAGGCTTCGGCAGTTAGTGAGAAACACTACTTGGAATAATAAAAGACAACCAAACACTCATAGAACTCATTATGAATCTGTGATATTGTATCAATAATCTTGTTACTGACCCAATTTCCATTACAGGGCAATTGACACCAAATAGATTTGCAAAGAATGGCTGGCTGTACATGTGAATTTGCCATCCACACTTCTCACAAATTCAGTTTTCATGTCTGAAGAATAATCCAGGAGAATTTTTGAAAATTTGTTGGCATAGCAAAAAACCTTTGTAAAGAAAAAATGCTGACAGTCCTACTCAACAAAAATTAAGTATTTCTGCAGATAACCTCAGCAAAATAATGGGACCAAGTCTGCATATTGCACACTTAAAAGTGACATCTTAAAGATAGAAAAAAGTAACAGTGCAATAAGCAAAATCGGAAAAATCATATAAAAAAGATTTAGAAATGTAACAAAATGCAAAGTGAAGTCTTTGATTGTGTGTGTGTGTGTGGGGGGGGGATTAATATAACTTACTGGCATCCTGAAAAAAGTCTGAAACTTCCTGAGTGCTACATCTACTTGCATACCAGCCAGATCAAGTTCTTGTACAAAACACCTGAAAAAGAATGAAAAATACATGAGTGGCAGAAACAAATTATTTTTAATTTGTATGTACTGACATAAAAAAGTTAATTAAATTTTGATCTAAATTGAGGTATATATACTACTTCAATGTACCCTATGTTAATGTACATATTGCATTAACACGTAACTTAGATGCTGAATCATAAAATGCTACAGAGCCTAAATACTAGCCCCCCCCCCCCCACCACCATAAAATAAAATAAAATAAATTAAATAAAATCAAAATTGAAAAAAATTCTAAGTTAACTTACTCAAGGACAGCCATGTTGAAAGAGTTCTGTAGGTTTCCAAGATACTCTCCGATCATTTGCTTGCTGAGGCCTTTTCTTGTGAGAAGAAACCTTGCGACTGCTTGGGGAGCAGCTTCCAGAAAGCCTCGCTGGATTAAATATCGAATTCCTCGCTCGGGTTTCTTGTTGAAAAGGTTCAGACCTACCCTGTACTGCCTTTTCCTTTGGATTTCTGTTAGCTACAGAGCAAAAATTAGATTTAATTTTCATAAACTAATTAGTTGAAAAATAATTACTTTTTTTTCTCCCAACTTTCTTGGCCCTACTATATTGCTATTATTTTCAAAATTTAAAAAAAATGTAATTTTTGAGCAAGGTTTTCTCTTTTAAAGATTATACTAAAAAAATATTTCAAGATTCCTTGATAAATCTTAACATATACATGAGCCATGAAAGAAATATAGCATCAAAATGACAGTTAAGTTATCAAGTTTTGACATATTTATCTGTTAAAATTTTAAAAAATCATTAAATTAAATTTTCCTGGCTATTTTTTAATGTGTTGATTTCAACACAATGCCATTTTTTGAAACTAATAATTTTTATAACATTTTAATTTTACTATTTAAAAACTTTTCACTATCTACTAGTTTCTTTCAGAAACAGACATTTTTGAAAACTGAAACCTATTAGATTTTTTAGATATGCAATTTAAGGAACTTTTCATTATATTCTTGAATACATACTTCATTTAAACAACAGCAACAACAACAGAAAAAAAAACCCCAACAGATTGTTACACAGAAATCTGATAAAAGCTTAAATCTAAGATTCTCAGTTAGGACTATTATAGCTTTAGCAATTTTACTTTTCATTAACCAATATTGAACATCAGTTAGTCACTGTTTTTCACATACCTTGTATATACTAGGAGTGCCGGGAAGTTCGTGGGGTGTCCGAACATCCGGATAGTTATGTACATTGAAAGAATGACTCATGTCAGCAGGGGGGGTGTTAGAGTAACCACCACCACTGTCTAAACTGTCTTCACTGTTTTCAGATATGTTACTTAAACGTTTATCTTCCACACTGATTGACTGTTCTGCTAAGACCTGGAAGGGGAGGGGGAAGATTAAAATTTTTATAAAGCTTTAGTTCATCAGCATTTAATTAATAAGCTATAATTATTTGAAAAGCAGTTACACTAGATTCTCTTTTTTCATGGTAGATATACTATGTAAGAAAAAGTATGCTAAAGTAAAGAATAATGGTGAATAGATTTTGTTGTGTAAACACTCCCATATACCAGTCTTTGAATGCTCAGTAGTACACTAAATATATACAACAGGTGTAAAAGTTCTCAAAGAAGGAGTTTTATTGTTAGTCACTAGTAAAATAAAGATTAAAAAAATTTTTTCATCATTATTTTTACACCATATAAAATCCAGTGTATTTTGTGAAAATAATGAAAATCCAGTGTATTTTGAATTTACCAAAACACCATAGTAAAAATTTCACAATTCATAAAAATTTATACTCTTAATGTTTGGAGGCAAAATTAATGAACTTCAATAAGCTCTTATACGAATATGGAAATTAAAATTCAGACCTTCAAAAAGATTTTTTATGGGGATTCATAAAAATAAAAGTGTTTATTAAGACTAAAGATGTCTTAAAAATGAAAACGAAAACTCAAACACTTAAATAAGAACTGCTTGAAAATTAATTCTACAAAATACCTATTTATTTAATTTTTAATAGTTCACTACTCACTAGAGATTTCCTTTTCCAGACAGGGGAGGCATCCACTGTTTTGTTAGAAGCGGTCTTCTGGAGTGACTGACTATTCTCCAGAAGGACCTCTATGGAATCGGAACCATCTTCCCTGCTTGGAATGGAGGATGTTCGCTTTGGAACTTGGGGAGGAATTTTCTTTTGCTCACTGCGACCCATCACACGACGACCCAGGGCCATGTCACTGGCTCTAATGCCAGTCCTCTGCAGAACACCGGGCATTGGCGACTGCTTGGAAGGGCTCACGTTGATAGAGTGCCTCACAGCAGACCCTCGGTGGATGCTAGAATCAGGTTCGCTTGATTCTATTTCTATGCTCATCTGTATAAAGACAACAAGAAATATTTCAGAATTTAGGGGCACATTATTATTTTTTTTAAATCAGGATTTTTGAGTTTGGTAAAAAACTCTTTTTCAGTTTTAGGAAAAGCTAATTAAAAACAATATTGGCATGAAAATTTGCACTGAAAATATCTCCACTAAATCTGCATTATTGAAGGGCAGGCACAGATCCAAGGGGAGGGCAGTGGGGGCGATCGCTCCCTACTGGGCGAAGTCCAAAACTCTGTTATAATCTGTTAAAATATATTATGAAAGTATACTGAAAATTAAGTAGCCTTTTCTAAGGGGTGTATGGTGGGTACTACTTCCTGTCCTTTTTAATCATCACTCATATATAGATTTTATCAACAATATAATTAATTACATTAATTGGTATAATTGATTATATTAATTAATTATAAAATAATTTTGCGCATTCTACCCTCTGTTTCAGGTACAAAATCACCCCCCTCGAGTAATTTCTGGATCCACTCCTGTTGAGGGGATATTAGTAAGAATCATGGGTGCTCATACAGAGGGGGAGGAGGGACACGGCAAAATAAGATGCTTGCCCCCTCCTCCTCCTCTAGATTTTTTTAAGTATCTTTTGATGTACACAAAATCACATCTCTAAGCAAAATCAGAAGTGAAACTATTACAAGTAAGCCCATATTGGAAAATGTGAAAGCATTCCTGCAACAAGTTCTGATGAAGCACTTCATAAGATACACTGAGACTTGAGTAGCATAGGCTCTACAAGCAGCGGCGGATTTCCCATTAGGCGTAATAGGCATACGCTTAAGGCCCCAAGTGTTGAAATTGTTTTCCATTTTTTAATGTAATAATACACCAATGGAAAAAAAAAACCACAGCAAAAAGTTTTCAAAATGTGCATTTCCCATTGTATCTTTTAAAAAATTCACAGTATAGACTTATTTGTCTATGGGAGGGGGTGTTCTTTGCAGGGGCGTAGCCAGGAAAATTTTTCGGGGGGAGGGGCGGGATATGAACTTATATGTGCATAAATAGACGGAATTTTATCACTAATCCAAAAATTTTGGGGGGGGGGATATATCCCAATTCCCCCCCCTGGCAACGTCCCTGGTTCTTTGTATCTGGAACTGACTGTGGGAAGTGAACTTAACAAGTTCTTAATATTTCAATTTTTTTCATCTTTGTAAAGACGATCAAGTTAATAGTCTGAATTATATGTTGAAATCAATAATTGATTTCAAACTGAATACCGTATTTCCGAATGCAGAGTCTTGTTGAAATATTTTTAATAATATCTATTAGAACAGTTTATCATGTGAAAGGACATTTTCAGAGCATTAAAAATTACTATTCTCTTTTACAAGAACATTTATCCTCACTTTCTATCTTAAACAATGGAAATAAAGACTTAAATAACATGGATTTTGATCAATACACTTTTGTTAATAAAAGTGAATGTGGTTTTCTGTGCGTGCCACTATAAATTTAACAAATGAGCCTAGTCTAATGGGTGTCATATAGTATGATAGGATAACCCTCCACACCCTATCCATGAAAAATATTTCCGTTTGGAACTGCAGGGCACTGGCGTAGCCAGGGGGGGGCCCACCGGGCCCGTGCCCCCCCCGAAATTTTTTCAGTTGTTATATATATATATATATATTGCAATTTGTAAAAATGGATCGTCTCAGAATCCTTCTTGTGTGATATTTGTCTAATCTTTCTGATAAACGTTTTCTAGATCTTTTCACATTGAGAACGAAGAAAAAAAACAAGTCAATAAAAAGGTTCACTAACGACAGTCACTAACAAGTCAATAAAAAGGTGCCGTTAATCACTAACCCGAGGTGACTTTCGACACGCCTACACACCAGAAAAATATGCATCTGGGCAATATCCTACTCCCGGGATACTAAAAATTTCCCTCGCCCTATAACCTCAGCTCGTTACCGTTGTACCCTGTGAAGTAAGTATCCCCAAGTGTTATCAGCTTTCATGGCCACCTGTGGTATTTTTAAACTATGGTGTATACAAAAATAATTCTTTCTACTAAGGATAAAATTTCAAGGAGGGGCACAAGCTGACCCTTTCCCCACCATTCCCAAGGTCCAGACACTCGTGTTTTTGAATAGTGTGCTGTTCTGTCCAGTTGGTGGGTTCGAATAGAGATTGTGGCCTCAAGAAAGTGCCCGTTGAGTAGGAGAAATTTTAAATAAAATTCCAAAAATTATGCATAGTTTGCCTGCTAACAATGAAGACTCAAATCTACAGGAAGCGGAAAAAGCCATAGATGGAAAGATATTTCCAGAAAACTTCAGAAAGCACATCAGGAAAAGAAACTAAAGTAAATACTCAATATTTCATTGTGTGTTTTTAAATGATAATATAAACGATGACATAATACATGCGACATAATATCTTCTTAAGTATGTTGAAATATTTGTATTATCATATTTTCATTAATATGTAATTTAAGAAATGTTTCCTTTATACCCACCCTTTCAACTGACAAGAGGGTAAATCTGTAATTTGTTTTTCTGTTCTAAAGTTTTATAAAACTTTATAGATACTATTTTCTATGCTCTGGTAAAGAATAAATGAATATTTGAAATATCTAGGGATGCACTTGATTGATAGGCTGATTTATCAATATCCGAAATATCATCGGATATCCGAATCACAAACACCGGCTATCCGACTTCTCTTTTGGATATCCGGCTCACGACTAAATAAGGTCTATCAACAGTCCACTAAGTCTGTATTTTTTTAAATAAAAATTACTCTCAGTAATGTTTTCTTCTTAATATTTTTACTATTCACAGTTTAAAAAAAAAAAAAAAAAATATTTTTAAGTGCTTTCCTTTGTAATTTAAAACCGCAACCAATGAGAACAGCAGTTTTGCTTTGAAATTAACCTGAAAAATCGGAGCTTAATACCTTTATTTTCTGATTATAAAATAAGACATTAAGTTGTTCATTAAAATGTAACTTTCTATTAAATATATTTTTCTTCTAAGTTAAACAATTAAATAGACCTATTTTCATTTTTGTTTTTTAAATTGTACGTTAAAACTTCGTACTAATGCAGGGTGCCGAAGCCCGAGCCCGAAATTTCAGCTAATAGGTATAAAAGTCAATGACTTCATTGGTAGAATATAATAAATTTTGCCGTTTGTGCAAATTAAAGACAAATATAACAGCAAACTATTAATGCACTACCTAATTCGTTATATTAAAGTTTATCAAATAATATTAATTAGTTTATTTCTCCCATTAATCACTTTTCAAAATCTGTTTACACGGAATACGTTCAATTGAAGAGAAATTTCTCACAAGCCCGAGCCTGGTTTGGGCTCGGGCTGAGTCCATCTCATCTCTAGTGCCCACCCACCCCCCACCCCCCCCCTGACTTATGGCTCACCAACTAGCGATGAGTGCAACCCCTCCCCCCTCAATAATTTTAAGAACTTATCCGTTCTGGAAAGTTTTGTGCGTCTGTTTTTTTCTTTTTTTTATTAAGAAATCAAATCCGGTGTATTTTTACCATTTAATCTTCCCAATATTACGTAAAATGTTCTTAAATCTAGATGTTAATTAAATTATAAAGTACAACTCAACACTTATTCAAGTCGAAAATGCAATTAATTATATTTTTTAAGACTGCTTAAGTAGTTAAAATTCTATATATTTTGAAACAACTTTATTCCAAAAACCAGAATTTTCGAAGATTTTCTTCTAGTGACGTCTGTGTTATTTTAATACGTACTTTGTTAGTAATGTGCAGAAAATTTTAATCTTGTGATCAACCTTATTCCAAAGAGCAGAGTTTCGGAATTTTTGTTCAAGTGATGTCTGGGTTATTTCAATATTGTGCCTGCATTGTATTCGTATAATATTCTAATCTTGTCACCAACCTTATACAGAAGGGCAAAGTTTTGGAAGATTCTCCTTAAGCCATATCTTTGTTATTTTAATATTGTATTTGAATTATGTAGGGTATTTTAATCTAGTAATCAACTTTATTGCAGAAACCAGAGTTTTGGATGATTTTCTTCAAGCTATATCTTTCTTATTTTAATATTGTGTCTGCATTATTTAGAATATCTTAAATTTGTGAGCAACATTATATTAAAAACAAGCATTTTGAAAAAATAAAAACATAAATAAAAAATCTAGTCGTAAGATTTTATAGGTTAATTATGTGTTACTGCATAAAACTGTACATTTTGACTTATTAATTGCAATAAGAAACTAAGTTAGTACAGCCTGTGCATTATAATTAAAGCTTTATTTTTTTAAATTAGCGTCGCTGTTCTGTGGCTGTTAATTATAAAAATAATGATAGGTTTGTGTTTGCGTGATCTTCAGTATAAAATACAGGTTGATTCAAAAATAACGTGACCAATTTCAGAGCATCATAAAATTTTATTGAATTAAGTTATTTACATGAAATTTTCAATGTGGTTTCCTTTAGCATAGTACACTTTAAGTAAACGTTTAGGTCAAGACAAAAGAGCTTTTTAGACTATTTTTGGAGGTATTTTTCCAACTTTCTCTTTGATTGCTTTTTAAAGCCCTTAAAGTGTTCTTACCTTACGTCTATTTAAAGTTCATAGGCTTCATTGTTCTTTAAAGTATCCCATAAAAAAATAATCGCAATTAGCACAGTCAAGGGATGATAGCAGCCATTTTTCGTGAGAAATAAAGTTAATTTTTTTTTATCTTTCAGCCATTTGACAGTTGACCTTCCAGTATGGCTTGGTGCAGAATCTTGGTGTAAAACAAAGTTTTCTTGGGGGACGTTTACTTTCTTTGATCATGTGCTCCATAACTTTATTCAGATAGTATTTAGTATCAATTTTAACCTTTGATTCTACAAAAAATGGTTTTATTAAGCCTTGAGAGGACATTCCCATCCATACCACAGTACCTAACGTCCAACTTGCCTTCTGCAAAACAGCTGCGTCTTTGCGACGCTGTTCGCGTGAATTATATTGAACCTCCTTTTGCCAGTTGTGAATTACAGACAAAACAACGCTTCATCAGAAGTTATCCATGTTTTGTATCTACCTTTGCATAACATTAAATACAGAGGCCAAGAACGTTTTCTTCGTTTTTCTACAGTGTTTGCAGATATTTGATGACAAACTAGTTTCTTCAATTTTTATAGGCAATTTTCTTTATCTGACGGCAAATTGTCGATTGGGATATCTGTAGTTTCTTTTCTAAAGTATTTTGAGGAAGAGGATTTTCTACAACGATAAGTCTTTTCAGCTTCTTTTTTCCTTTTTCACCAATGACTTCCTTTCGTCCACATTTCCCCCCTGGAGCTCTTGATTGCCTGCCATATTTTATTTCTTTTCAAAGTTTAGATAGTTATACAAAGTTTAGAAAAATTCCTTTTCTGAATTTTAAATGCTTTATTTATGACAGAATTTGAGCAACCATCCTACAAAAGCTTAAAAATTTCGTTTCGGGTTTGAGGATCTAATTTCGGAGCCAAATTTACTCCCACTAATAAAAGTAGTTCGATTGGTAATTTAAACGTTTAATTTTTAAAATAAAACAGGTGGTAAATTAAAATTTACCATAAGTAATTATACGCTTTTAAAATTGGTCACACTAATTTTGAATCAACCTGTATGTATTAGTTATATGCAGCTGCAAATGAGCTGATTGAAAATCCGGGATAGATTGATATATTTCCAGTTTATAACAAGAAAATTTTACATAGAAATATTTTTTTACTATGGACGTTTATTGAGATTTAAAAATCATTTATTTAGTTTTCTTTTCAGTATCTTCCTTAAGATATATTTATTGTAGAATAAGACTTATTGTAGTAGCAGATACGGGCCTGGATTTAAAATAAAGAAAATCTTATCTGGTTGAGATAATCGCCAGACAAACCGGTACATAAGCATCTATCTACAGAGATAATTATATTGAAGATTATTAATTAACTCGGGAAATTAATACTGAATAGCATCTTTAAACATATATTTAAGGATATTTTTGTGAAATTACTAATTAAGTAATATTATAATTAGAATTAACAATTAGAATCTTATTTTTAGTAATAATTAGTACTTAGAATATTATTTCTAATTATAATTAATAATTATAAAAATTTTTAAATTTAAGATTAATTAATAATTAAAATATTTCTAATTACAATTAATAATTAGAATATTAATTAGTTGGACAAAACTCTCTGTGCCCCTCCCGAAACAAAATCCTGGCTACGCCAGTGCTGCAGGGGTTGAGTTAAGGTGAATAACAATGGCACCAATGGATTTCTAATGGGAAATCAACATACATATTAAATGTAAGCCCCATGGGAATTATATGGTATGGTAGCCCTCCACTCTACACCCATGGGGATTGAAAGTGCAGGATTTTAATTTTCTGCCAGAGGACAGCTCAGGTTACAGAATGTGCTGTTCAGAGTTTGCGTCCTTACTGGAGTTTTATGACACAATTTAAATTCTCATCAGAAAGGGGAAAAGCACTTCTGAATATTGATATCTTTCGGAGACTGGAATGAACTTTCGGAACCATAAATTTAACTCGCATATACATCACATGTACATGGTTTTCTTCAATGGTATGTCAGAATCGAACCCAAAAGAGAAAGTCAAACGAGGTCGTCACACTAATGGATTTCTAAAGGGAAGTTGGTGAAGCAGGTGGAATTGAGTGCCAAAAATGTCAAGAATGTTCCAGACAGAATGTTTCAAAATATTTCTGAATGCTTGAAAATGTTATAGAATATTCTTCTTACAGGAAGTCGATGAAGCAGCTTGAAATACAGTGTAAACATTTTGAAGGATGTTTGAAAATGTTCTTTAGATGTTTGAAAGAGTTTTAGAATGTCTTAGAATGATCTTTTGGATGAATAAACTTTCGGAGTTGATTTCTGCACCTTTTCGAAGATGGAACCTTTGAACGGCGTAGTGTCCGACTTGGTACGTCTCTCCCGAAAGCTCTGTGTCTGACAGGGTTTGACGTACCTTGCACTGTCGCAAGTGTCAAGGTTCTGTATCTTTTCTTTATGATTCTAAATGATAAATGGTTTGTTTGTTGTGTTAAGGCAAAGATGTGCAAGGGATATCTGCCTGAGAGGAGGAGGAGGGGGGGGGGATGACTTGATTGGAGGATTTTTTAAGGGGTTCTAACACGCATTCATGTTACATCGAATGTTATCATCGATCAAGTTAAAACTGACCAAAATGCCAGATCCTTACATCGCCAGCCACGTGGCAAGCTACAATGCTAGACTTCACATTTCAGTCATCTGCCATGTTTAGTGTCTCATCCACTTGGCCACGGTAGGGCCATGATCCATCGAGTTTTTGCAGTGGGAAAGTGCATGCTTTGCTCTCTTCTACTGAGTAATTTAAAAATTAAACTCTCCAAAACTCTTTTTTTTTCAGTTTTTCGAAAATTAGAAATTTGACAAGCATTTTAAATTTCATTTCTTGAAATAATGTCTTATAGAAGCACTTTTTAAAAATGTTTTTTATAAAGGAAGCTATCCTGCCCGGGAAAAGAAGTGGAGCACTCAGCTAGTATTATAATTGATAAATTTGGTAACGAAATGTATAGGCAAATATTTATGTTTACAAAGGAAATGCTGAATTTTATAAATCGTTTACTCTCTTCAATAAACCTTACTTTGTAATCTTTTCTCAATTTTTCTATGAACCAACGTTTGAACTATTTGTATATAAAATTTGAGGGAGGGAGATGATTAATAAATTCTTTTTTGTAAACCTGAGAAGGAAACATGGAAACAAACATGAGGCCCTACATATATTTGACTCCTAGAGCCTCGCCATGGCACAGTGGTTATATCACTGAAAATGGTAGACGGCCGAAGTGTGAAGGTCCCGGGTTCGGGTCCCATCGCGCAGTCGTCAATCTAACAGTCTGGAGTTTTGGTAGGTTTTCTCCAGATGTGACGTGAATATGCGTTAGAACCCCTTAGAAAGTCCTCCTACCAAGGCATCCCTCATCTTAGGCAGATACCCCCCGTGGAGGTTTGCCTTAATCACACACAATCACCTAGAGCCTCACTTTCATCAAATCCGCCATTGTCTGCAAGGCTAGTTTTACAGTGTTCCTAGTAATTACACAATATTGAGTGAAATAGTATATATCAATATTTTATACTGAAATTGTTTTCACTATACTCACAACACTTGCTACTTATTAGCTAATGGTGAATAAACCTCAAGAAACTGTATCTCAATATTAATATTCGTGTCCTTTTCCTTAAATTTTTGTTAGGTTCGCCAACCCTGGAATATGGGTGGCAATCCTGTATTTGCTTTTAGCAGTTCTCTACTTCGAAAGGAAGCTGGAGCCAGCATCAAGCCAGGATGCTGGAGTTTAATATGTTGTATTTTTACTTTCCGAACATGTACAGCTGCGGAAAAAAAAAAGTCCCACTTGCTCTTTATTTCGCGTTGTTCGTCGTACAGCAAAGTTATATATACCATTCGTTTGCAAATAACGCGTACTTTAATTTACAATTAATTTAATTTGCATAAGGGGCCGTCTTCATATTTAATTCTGCATCAACTTCGTTTTTCTCAATGGCAACGCCATATTTTGACTTTATTAAACGAAAGAAAACCTTCAAATTACCCTAAATATAAATTTTCACCAATTTTCTACGATAATTTCCGGAGATATTGCGAATTAATTTTTGCGCGTTTTTAAGGGACTTTCTGCAAATTGAAAAACGCTATTGTAGGTTCCGAACTTTTCGCCTTTCATTAATTTCGCTCGCGAGAATTAAAAGAAATTAATATTATTTTCAAGGAAAATATTGTTTCCATCTCTCTTAAAGTTTTTTGTACTGAGAATATCAAGGGTAGAATAGAATATTTAGTCTGTGGCCCAAATGACCCTTGAGTTCATAACTTCCTTGGTTCGTTCACATGATTTAAGGGGAAAATGCAAAATGACTGCTCACGATTTTGAAAATCTTTGTAATTTTGAAATTGTTATTTAGTATTTCCCTTGATGGTTCTCTTAGACAGCTGATATGTTGGCAGGAGTGAGAGGCTGCTCTCTGCTCTTCTGACTACAAGCTTGAATATTACTCAGCTATGGTCGAACTTGAAGAATGATTTCCTGGTAGAAAATTTATTTGTTTGAATTTCATGTAAAAAACGCAATTACTTTTTTGCCGACCCAATATTATCACCGTGTTTGTTATTTCACTTTCTTCATTTAATACTATCGTCTGCAATGTGCAATATTCTTATAAGACTTTTGGCGGTATTTTAATTTATAGTCAGATGAAAATTTAAACAGAAAAACGTGATTTTGAATGTTTGATAAAGTATGGGGAAGTCCAAAGACCTAATGTTTCCGATATTAAAAAAGGTCACATTCATGCCTGGAAAGTTTAGGATGTTAATTTTTCAGAAATAGGACGTTGTATTAGAAGACATACATATACTGCAAATAATTCTATAGCTGGAAAATATTTTATTTGGGGGAATATGGTAGCGGACGCAACAATACACGCTTTATAGAATCCCCATCAAACTGTAAAATCTCTAATTTATTTGCTTCAAAATTTGATATTTTTAATACTGGTATCTTTTACTGTGTTTTTGCACAAAATAAATCTAATTTACGTTTATTTTATGCAATTTTCAAAAAATTTTCACTTAATAAATTTATATATGGTCCCTTAACTCATGAAAATAACACATTTTATTTAATATAAATTAAACTACTGAACGTAAAAATTTGAAATTTTGCACAGCCATGTAATATTAATTTCTGCATCTATTTCCATCGAAATTTGGCTAGGTCGCTATTCATAATTTTTTTGAATATTAATTTAATAATTCATAATTCATATTAATAATTTATTAAAAATCATAATAAAATTAAATTATGTTTGGGTCGTTTAGTTCTAATAGTACGAATAAAAATCAGCTTCTTACTACCAATATTATATGAGATATGAATTGAAGTATGAAAAAATATTTTAACATAGGGGGAGGGGGATTTTGGGTGCTCATAACTCACTCATTTTCTGTCCAAATTTATTGAAAATTGGTGTCCGGGGTTAAAATGAGCTAAATTTTTGAAATATGAAGTGAAATATAGGGGTTGCTATTGAGAAAAAAAAAGTTGGTGCGAATTTTAATATGTAGATGGTCCCTTATGCAATTTTTATGCATAGCAAATTAAAGTGTGCGTCAATCGTAAACGATTGGTATCTGTAACTTTGCTGTACGACGAACGACGGCCGAAAAAAGTACAAGTGGGACTTTTTTTTTCCGCAGCTGTACCATGTAAGGAAAGTATTGTAATCATGAAAAAATTCGAATTCAAGATTTTGGTGCATTTACATGTTTTGAGGCCTTCTGAATTCATTTATGCTATTTTTACGAGATGTATGTATGTATGTATGTATGTGTGTGTGTGTGTGTATGTATGTGAGTGAACACGATAGCTCCTGAACGGGGCATTCGATTGAGCTCAAATTGGGTATATATGTTATAAACCACCGTCGCAAGACCGGTATTGATTTTGGTGTGTATAGGACTTATAGTTTTTCTACAGGGCTACGACAAAGATTTCTTTTACATTATGGCCTATGGAAGAAAATTCTTGAAAGTGCTCTAGCGTTTAAACGATACATTCGATTGAGCTAAAATTGGGTACACATGTTATAAACCACCATTATAAGACCGGTATTGATTTTGATGTGCATAGGACTTATAGTTTTTCTACAGAGCTATGACAAAGATTTCTTTTACATTATGGCCTGTGGGAGGAAATTCTTGAAAGTGCGCTCGAAAGTACATTCGAATGTAGCGTTTAAACGATACATTCGATTTATCTCAAATTGGGTATACATGTTATAAACCACCATTATAAGACCGGTATTGATTTTTATGTGCATAGGACTTATAGTTTTTTCTACAGGGCTACGACAAAGATTTCTTTTACATTATGGCCGATGGGGAGAAATTCTTGAAAGTGCAGTAGCGTTTAAACGGCACATTCGTTTGAGCTTCAATTTGGTATATATGTTTGAATTCTTCATCGATTAAAATTTATTTAAATGCTTGGTAATGAATTTAATCGTAAGTGTTCGGAAAGTCGAGTGGAGTCACTCCAGATTTTTTCATTAAGTGTTTTCTCTTGTATATAGTGTATTGCGTCTCAATATCTCAAGCCAATAAAAATATCTTGGGACTAAAAGTTTTCTTCTTCGTATCTCATTCCTCTTTCCAAATATTGGAAAAAAAAAAAAAAAAAAAAAAAAAAAAAAAAAAAAAAACTGAACTTCTTTACAATTTCCTTACACACTGTTTTATATAAAGACTAAAATACAAAAAATACACTTCCACAAATGACAAAGTAATCGAATCCTACCAAACTGAGAGCACTATCCTCTGAAGACACTGAATCCCTCGGGGGTTGGTAACCATCTTGTTGAGTTTTTACAATTGGACTAGAATTAACATAGACAGATGACACTTGGTTAGGGGAGGAACAGTGGTGAGTCCTTTGAACATTCGCATTAGGCACAGCAGTCCATGCAGGATGGCGGGGAAATGACGGGGGTGACCTAGCGGTTGGTGATGACTGATAAGCCTCTTGATAGTATGCACTGTTTAGGTGAGATATCTGTCTTGGCAGGTAGTACTGCTGTTCATAGCCATTTGTGTTGTTTCTATCAGCCATGCTTAACTGTCCCTGGCTGTACATTTCTTCATACTTGGTACGTCTTTCCCGAAAGCTCTGTGTCCGACAGGGTTTGACGTACCTTGCACTGTCGCCAGTGTCAAGGTTCTCGCTCAGTTCTCTGTACAAGACATTGTAGTTGGACTGTAGCATCACATCCGAGTGGTGATAATTGTTGCACACTTTTGAGTCTCCCTCATAGCATGAGGGGTGGTGCTGGAAGTGGGGGTACCGGGACACAGTTCCATTATTGTTGTACACTACCCACTCCTTGTTCTCGACATCAAAGGTAGGGAACCTTCTGGAGAGGCGCTTCTCTCCCTTGGAAGCATTTGCTATATCCTGGAAGCGCTTCATTATCGTGTACTTGCGGAAGGCTCGTTGGATCGTCAAGGCTGCTTTGCGGGCACACACACCACCATACTTCCTTTCCAGCATCTCTACCTGCTTGTCCAGTAAGTCTTGAGACAGTTCATACCTGAAAAACATTTAAGACAAAAATAAACATTCTATTATGGTTAATAATCAAAGACCATGAAGATTTTAATTAATGTATCAATCCAGTTTCAATTTTAGATACTATTATGCAGATCTAACAGCTGCACAATATCTAGAATTGAGAGTAATATACAATACATGTAGTTAAGAGAATAATATACAATATATAGTGTATGTGAAAACCTTAAGCATGATCTATCAGGAATTGCCAACTTTTTAGCTGAATGATCAAACACACAGACCTTTAATTAACTGAGTTGCAAGCTTTAGGGACCAAGGGACATGTCCCCCCAATGTTTTAACTAGGGGGGGGGACAGAGGGGAACGAGGAATACAGTATAATTTTTGCACTTCGAGGTGGGTACATTGTTCTTTTTTTTTAAAGACTGCTAGACAATACAGCATTGGAGTCAGCTGCTCTCTTATGAAGAACCTCACATGATGTCTTTTTATTTTGCTGTCTACCCAATGCATTAGGCTTATTCTTCTTATCTGCATAGTTTCTTTTAAAGACTGTGCAAACTGCACTTAAAATCGCACAATATTGAGAGTTTTTTCATAGCAAAAAAGAAAGACTCTAAAAAAGATGAAACATTGCTGAGCGAAACTACTGATGTTGCTTTAGAAACAGAAGGTAAGGAGATTATTTTTTTCCAGTGCGTATCCAGACATTGTTTCAAGGAATGGGGGGTGGAACTGTAAGAGCCTAATACTTTTTTTTTTTTTTTTTGGATGCTGTAAGAGTAAGTATCAAAAGAAATTAAGTAGTTATGATCAACCCAGTTGTTGTCAGTAGGGGATCCATGGAAGGGGGCCTAGGGGACTTGCCCCCCCCCTTAAAAAAAGAAAGATTGCTGAAAGGTAATATCTGCTTTATAATATACTCAGCGCCGGCGCAAGGTTATCCGGCGCCAGCCTGCAAAAAGAAGCTAAAATTGCCCCCCCCCCCTCCAATTTTTTTTTTTACAGGAGAAATAAGTTTTGAAGAAAGCATTTGTTGAAAGAAAAATAAATTTATTTATCGGGAAAAATTAATTTTTCTGCCTTTCATATTTGCAAACTTTTCTATAATTTCTTTTGTATCTATCTCTTGACAGATTTCATTTTCAACAGCAATCAAAGCTAGATTTATGAGTCTTTCCTGAGATATACTTGACCGTAAATACGTCTTGTTCAATTTTAATTTTGAAAATGATCTTTCGCTACTAGCAACACTAACAGAAATGCTGAGTAGTATTCTCAATATTATATTCAAGTTCGGGAATCACAATGTATTTGACACAATTAAGTTCAGAATATCGAATGGGTCATTCATACCGGCTGTAAAAATGTCTTTGGAAACTACTATTTCGTCAAAAATTTCTTCTGCGTTAATATCTTTACTATCACGATATTGTAACAATTTTTCTAAATTACTGCATTTTCTTTTCAAATCTGCATTATAGATTTCCGATAAATTACACAAGAAACTAAAATTATCGCTGTGATTTTTCATTGCGTCAAATCTTTCATTTAATGATTGCCAAGCTGTATCCAAAATTCTAAAACAGACATTTGTCCTACATTTCTCTTCTGGAGATTGCGGGGATTCGTCAGCATGTTCGTAATCGAAGTGATATTTTTTTTTCCTTCGTCAGATTTCGTCAACAGTTTTAAAATGGGGTTCGCCATCCACTTCTTCACTGAGTTCTTTGGCTTTCTCAAGAATATTTTTGTAATTGACGTCACTTCTATGTTCTTGAATGAATCAGTTTAAGTTACTTATTGTCTGTAAGGCTATTGTGCACAGTCGCCTGTGTGCACACTAGAATCATTGGCGGATCCAGAATTTTTTTTTGGTAGGGGCTAAATTTTTTAAAAAGCTTATTTCACCCAATTAAAATATACTATAAATCAAAATTTTAGTCTAAACCAATGTGCATGATTTTAGGGGGAGCTAAGTAATAAAATAGGATTATTTTTGCTGTTTAAAGTGAATAATAAAGCAGAATGTTACCCTTTAGCAATCTTTTTTTTGGGGGGGGTTGGATCCCCCCAGCCCCTCCCCTGGATCCGCTACTGACTAGAATGTCATGATATCCAAACCCTTTTCTTGCAATTGTTTGCTGACAGGATTAATTCTGTTAAGCAAATCGTGCCAAAGCATCAAGGAACAAATAAATTTATAATCCTTGATTTTTGCGCACAGACTTCGTGCTTCGTGTTGCACTTCTTTTGAAAAGCATTCACCTTCGGATATTTCAAAAAGAGCGTCATAGCTTTCTCCTAGTTGATATCTTAAAGGTCGAAAGGCTTCAATTTTATTTTCCCATCGACTGTTTGAGAGGGTTTCAATGTTAAACAGGAAATGTTTTTCAAAAGAACTGCCCATCGTTTAGAAGAAGAAGCAAATAAATTATATAATTCTTGAATTGTCGAAAAAAAACTAACAGTATCTGCATTCATGTTTGCTGATCGTTAATCATTAAATTTAAGCTATGAGCGGCACAGGGAACATAAAAAGCACGAGGATTTATTTTTAGGATATTATTTTGAAGACCATTTTTCTTCCCTTTCATATTTTGCCCCGTTATCATATCCCTGGCCTCTCATATCATCTAGATTCTAGAGGAATGTTCCACATTTTCAACATTTCCATTACTGTCTCACATAGGCCGCTATCTGTAGAATCATCAACTTTAATAAAGCCTAAAAAATGCTCCTTGATTTCAGCCCCTCCATCACTGCAGACGACAAAACGTATGACGACACTAATCTGTTCAGTTTTGCTAACATCAGGTATATAGACCAAAATTATAGAATAATACTTGGCTTTTCGAAGAGATAGTAATGTTTTCTCTCTTATACTACTGCCAATAATTTGCAACATTTCATTTTGACTGTATTTGATTAGAGAATGAACTTTACTGTTGCTACCTTTAGGTCGTAATGCTCTTTTTACGTGAAATTCCATAACTAGGTCGAACTTTGCAAACAATTCCTATAATTTTAAGAAGTTTCCGTTGTCTTTTTGGTACAGCCCATCAGATGAGCCTCGAAAGGCTAAATGGCTGCCAAGAAATTTTGTGATCTCAATCAGTCTTCCTAATACATTTGACCAATGCTTTTTTTCATTTTCATAGATCTCGTGTATTTCGGAATCAATTGTTGTTTCATTTTTCAAATTTTTCTCCTCAAGATCTTTCCATTTTAAGAAATGCAGCGGGGGAGGGGGGGGGGACACGTACCCTATGGCCTCCCCTGCGTTTACATATTGTAATATATGTTTCTAAAAGTTTTTGCTTCCCTTTTACATATAGTAATATACAAAACCATACCCAGGGGGTGGATCCTGTGGATCCGGACTCTGCCCCTCCCCGAAATTATCACATTATATATTTATCCTATATGTGTGTGTGTGTGGGTGGGAGAGAGAGAGAGAGAGAGAGAAAGAGTATTTATATATAAAATGATGATATTCAATCAAACAGACCTCCCCCTCTCCCCGACTCCCTAAAAAATGTCGGACCCCCTCCAAATTTATTTTCTGGGTACGGTCCTGGTAATTTATGTTCCTGACCCCCCCCTCTTGGCTACGGCCTTGCAACACATTTTATCAGACAAATAAAAAATTATATATACACTGCAATCCATATTAATATAAAACATATCTTCCTAAAAATCTGTCCATTTTTTAAAAGTTTTTGCTTTGGGGACAATTTGGCGCCCGCCTGCAAAGAAGGCCTTGCAGGCCCGCTTCCGCCGGCCCTGAATATACTTTTATAGGCAAAATTATTTTTTTTAATAAGCTCCTCCTAACCCAAGTTTTATGCTCCAATATGGTAGTTTTTCAATACACTTCTACAAATAGTAATTTATGTGCCAGAAAGATTCACAGAAGTTGGGGAGGTGGCGTGGACCCCCAAACGCTATCCTTGTCTAATGACAATGGTACCCTAGTAGCAATAACCCATCGGTCGATGAGAGGCGGGTGAGTTAAATCCGAGGAGAACGAGCAATGGCCGATCACGGCTTTTCATCCAAAAAAGGGGAAATTACATCGGCAACTGATACAAAATGTCCGCTCGGGGGTCCATAAAGCCGATCATCGTTTCCCGATGACTCCGATGAAATAACGAAAAGAAACCGATAAACTGTTTAAAATATATTTGTTAATAAAAAATAAACGACTGGCAGCAAAATTTTCAAAAAATGTCCGTTCTGTTTATTATGTTTTCGTTTATTGTATGCTAAATTTCCGTTTTTCTGAAAAAAGAAAAAAAAATTCTTCCTCCCCCGGGACCGAACCCTGAGCGCTCTGATTCCGAGATAAGCGCGCTACCCCTAGACCATCGAATCTTGTCATATGAAAGGCAAAGTGTGAAGTACCGCGTTATTTCAGTCTCAGATTGGGACTTTGGGGAGTGAAATTTTGACAAAGTGTTCTTCAGCTATTATTAATAATAGTCAAATTATTGGATTGGTAAGAAATTAATTTCACTTTTTACCAATGTATGTAAGTAGCAACAACATTCATAATTAATAATTAAAAAACAAGTGTGATTTTAACTTTCATATTTCTTGGATAACTTTTAAAAATTAACTGATTTCTCTTCTTGCTGTTTACATTATAGAGGTTTCAAAAGAGTTGCTCATTGTAATGAAGTTTCCATTTTTCTTATAATGCAGCTGATGCTCAAATAGATTTTCTTTTCTTTTTTTAAACACATTTTTTTTAATTATTTAAATATTACGATTTTTATATAATAAACACTTACTTTTTTTTTTGTAAATATTTCTTTTCAAATTTAAATTTTGTCCCGACCCCAATACAAGAAATCTGAAGTAAATTATGCGATTAATTCAAGAATTGTTCAAAATTTCCCTTAGATTATGCAAAGGCACATCTAAATTACGCAAATATTTATAGGAATTTGGGTAAAGTGTAAACCACTGGGGACACCTGCAAGGCCCGATGGCTATACAGCTGCAGTTTCGGATAAGATATTGTTTTTCGGTTTCCCATCGGCAAAACTGCTCGTCTAGATCACTTCTATCCATGAATAAAAATTCATCTATTGCAGACAAACAAAAGTGCACTTGCCGATGACTGAATTCGACGAGTCGATGAGTTAACGATGAGTCGATGAACGACCGAGCAGAAAACAAGCAGTCATTGCTACTAGGGTAGGGTTTGGCCTGGATGCTAATCAAGGTGTATAGCAAAGAATGTTATTTTATTATTTGTCCCTCTCCTTGGCGAGATTAGGAGAGTAACATTGAGGAGGGGGAGGGGGCAAATTGTTTCTTATCGTGGAAAATGCAATTTTCAAATAGGTGAAATCTGAATTCATTGAATTTGGGAAGGGGGCAAATAATTGGCTCCTTTTGCCCTTATTAAGTTATGCCTTTGGAAGGCACATATCCAGAAAAACATTTTGGAAGAGGGTCCAAATGTCAAAAAAGGCAAAATTTTTCACAAAAAGATGATCATTTTAAGTAACAAAAATCACAGGCTGAGACGCCAATGCATAAAATGACTCTTGAGATGACAAACTAAATTGAACCAAATCATCAGGATAAAGAGATGGTTTTGTCCAAACAAATGACAAAAGCTTATTAGCTTGTTTTGATGGTAAAATTTATAATATGATGGTCTGCTGATTAGCTTTCTTTCTCGAAACACAGAAAAAGAGATATATATTAAGAGACATGAATGTGACAATATACAAGGATATAAATCATTTGGAAATTATTATTAGACCTAGCATAAAACTAAAACATCTGATGTGGACACCACATGACTTCCTTTTAAGTGTACTAAATTATATATTTTTTTGATGCACTTCATTCGAACTTATTTCATTTGAAGGAGATTTCTCCAACATCTACTCCCCTCTTACATCAGAGTATTATTCTTATGCGACCATTTTCTCTCTAGCAGTAAATGCAAAATAGCCTTCATGTGATGGTTACCAAGAGTTGAAAAATCAAAAATGTTGGTCAAAGAGGGTTAATTCGTCAAATGGTTCAAATTCATAGTTTTCCTGTGGAACACAATGAACAGTCAGGAAGGAGTATCAAAAGCACCAATATGGTGGAGTTGACCCTGCAGAATGTTTTGTCCAGTTAAAATTCTAGAATTTTCTGAAATATAAAAGATACTACCAAGCTGGATTCAGTTTTAGAAATTTATTTTTGATGATATTGCTCCAAAACTTTGTTAAGTATTAATAGAATTTAACAGTGGTGAGTACTTTAAACATTTGCATTCAGCACATCAATCCACGCAGGATGGTGGAGAAATGAGGGGGGGTGACCTGTCATCTGGTGATGATTGATACACCTCTTCATAGTATGCACTGTTCAGGTGAGATATCTGTCTTGGCCAGTGGCGCACACAAGGGAGGGACTTCGTCCCTCCCTTTGGGGGGACGCCCCCCCAAGTGGTCCACACCCCTCTCAAAAGAGTACGGAGTCAATTTTCCTTGGTTAAATCATCATGAAATTTTTTACTTTTAAAGAAGTTAGAAGAAATCAAATTTTTATTTTCAGCAGTTAAGATAGATAAATAAAAACCCAGTAAAAGGGGGTTACGATAAAAATATAAAAAATCTGCATTTTTGCAGGTGGTTGATGTTACAGCTTTATGAGTTGGACCCCCTCCAAGAGAAAATCCTGTGTGTGCCACTGATCTTGGCATGTAGTGCTGCAGTTCATAGTCATTCGTGTTATGTCTGTCAGACATGCTTAACTGTCCCTGGCTGTATTTCTTCCTACTTGGTACGTCTCTCCCGAAAGCTCAGTGTCCGACAGTGGCACCGACTACGTGGGTGCTCCGGGGCTCAAGCACCCACAGAAATTTTAGTGCCAAGTCATAATTTGAAGTTCGCAGAATGGGCTAGGAAAAGACGTTTATGTGGGTGCTTTGGGCTTGTAAAAAAAATGACGTTGGATGCTGAGCACCAGCAATCGTCTGATAACCCCAACACAGTGATGTACACTCTAGGAGGGTTTCCCCCCTCCCCGCCCCAATTATGCCATTACATAATATGAATCTTTGTAAAGCATACAGAACATTTTGCATTATTTCAGTACTAAAATGCTTTATTTGCTTATTAGTTGTGTGATACTTATTTTAAAAGTTTAAAAGAAAATCTTTAATGAGGCCAAATGTATGTGGGTGCTTCGGCATGGACATCCATATGAGTACTTTAAGACGAGGGGGTTATTTCTTGCATTTGTAAGGTCATCGTCAATTGCGCTTTCAAACATTTTAGTACTGAAATAGTGAAAAAAAGGTTAGCTAATATAAAAATGTTCACTATACCGATGGCTAGAGGAAGGGACCCGAGCTCTCATGTACTTCCCTATATGAGCACTCATGTCCTTTATAATTTAGATGTGCTTGAGGAACTTCGATGAGACAATCACTGGCGTAACTATAGGGCGGTAGAACGGGCAAAAGCCACGGTCCCCCGGACGGAGGGGGAGCCTTTCCCAAATAGAAAGCTAGAAAAAGTGAACTGCAACATGTTGGTTGAGATTCTGTACAACGAGGAAGGACCCTATCCAATGAATTCATTACGGGCCCTAACGGTATAGTCACGCCACTGATGACGACGAGTGCTTTGCAACTGCATAATTCGAAAATAAAATTTTAGTGGGGGACGGTTGTTTTTTTTATGTAGTATGTCAGATCTCAAGCACCCACAGAAAAGTTTTCGTGGGTGCTAAATACTTGCATGTATTTAAAGGAAGTGCTTAATTTGCATGGGAGCTCAGCTCCACTACTTCTTTTTTCTCGGTGAAATTTTACACTAAATTTAAAATTTTAATCACCATCGTAATTGTTTCTGTTGATATTAATTTTATTACATTGCAAACTAATACAGAGGTAACAGAAATTCACTTAATAATACCTTAAATTAGGTAATTAATTTTGTAAATTGCAATACAAAAAATCGGGGCTCTTGCACTTTTTTGGATAGAAATTAAACCCTGTTTAAAGGCAACTGAATGACAGCTACTTTCAGCTTATCGCTGTAGTTCGGAAAAAAACCCCATGAAATTTTGGTACACAAATTCAAAAAAATTAATTATGTCAAATATTTCAAATTTTTAGGATGTATGTTTTAGAAACTGCACTATACACTGAAATAAACAATAAACCTGTATCATTTACGAAACTTTTAGAAAAAATTCTTAAAAATGGAAAATTTTAAAGAAGTGTTATTCTTTATTTCGGTATGTAGTGCAGCGTATAAAGAATCATCCTAAATTTTTTTGAATCCTTGGTGCGATAGTCTACTTTAATTTGTGTACTAAGATCGTGATGCAAATTTTGTTTCTTCGACATACACCCTTATGTTCCTCGGAACTGGAGTAATTATAATAAAATTCAAATAAGTAGTAACTTAGCACATACTCTAAAATTTTAAAAAGTGCATGAAAAAAAAAAAAAAAGGGGGGGGGAATCCAAACAGGTAATATTTTTGTCTACTTAAAATAATAATAATAATTATAATAGTTTCTCATATGAGTACTAATTTAGAGGTGTATGGGGGTCATCTTAACTTTCAGACATTTTAACACGAAAATAATACTTAGAAGTTCAGTATGCTGTAAAAATGTTTACTATACTAGGCGTCTCAAATCTCAATCCCCCACTGCCACTTGCCTTCCTATCTGGCGTCCATGGAAACAATGTCTTTCTAAAATTCAAAGCTTTTTCACAATGCGATGTGCGACTCCCTACACCCCCACAGGCAATGCCTTTGCCCACTGCAGCCGAAGTCCTGAATGCACTCCCCCCTTTTTCTGACCCACACAAACAGACCTCATCCCAGAATCCTCGTCCTCCATGGGAAAATGTATGAATACAATGAGACTATGTTAGCCCAAGAGTACCGGAAAACGGAGAATTTGAGACAAAGCCGCTGGCTACAATCAGAAGTTCACGCGGGAAAGATAACACAGGAGTTAGGTGAAAGACTCATTCCCATTATGGAAATGTTTTGAGATAGTTCTAATAATATTACTTCAGGATTCCGAAGTGAGTAGGTTTAATTGTTTTTATTGTAAATAGAGAGCATCAAGGTCTGTCTGTTTACAAGCGCCTAATATACAATACTTTGTATGTCTCTGGAACAAAAAAAGATGCCCATTCATCAAAAAGTGTCGGCGCTTTGGTGTTAATTGAATGAGACTGAGGCGAGGCTTCTAAGGTATAAAGGTTTGTGTCACTTTCTTCTAAAGTCTCAATTTCCTTTTCTTATTTTTGAATGATTTTAGTGCTCAGTTATTTACTGAAAAGGATGGAACAGACTGTGGTCCACACTAACATTTCGAGATGCCTTCCGTTTCATTTTCTGCGAATATTTTGTTCAATTTTTGTTCTTATTTGACAAAGCGGAATTAGGTACTATTTGCTTTGATCTAGCCCAATGCTGTTTTTGTAAAATTATACTGAAATCATGGGCGCATGAACACACATTACTGAAATGTATGTCTCTCGTAATTTTGCAAATTTGACCGCATAATGGTAGAGGGTAAAATAGCTCTACTTCAGGAAGATGCTCAAAATCATGCCTGGAGGTTATATGGCCAACAATTCAAAATATTTTTTTAATAATTATTAACTCTAAGATAAACAACTTTTTTTGTTCCGCTTTATTTTTCTGTTTGCATTTAAATAGTTCCCAATCTTTTTTATGTGGTCCTACACACATTTCAACATAGAAAACATTGCATTAATTCATTCTGAGGAAATTATCTAGTTTTATTTTAAAGGTATAATGTTTATAATTTTTTTAATTTGTTGGGGAAAAAAAGAAAAGAAAATAGTCAAGGCTTAGCTGCAGCTGTTTACAGGGGTACAAAAATGTAAAGAAAAATAAATAAATAAAAAATACAGGAAATGAATGAGCTGAGAAACAATACTATGAATAACATTTTTTGAAAACTCTGAGGATTTCAGACAGGGATGAGATAGATTAAACAAGAATAACATTGATCGTGAATTGTTACATTCGAAAACTGAATCACTTTTTATACAAATTTTCCATTTACATGACAAGAAATTTGACTGATTGTGATATTATTGTTGCATGTTTCCCCCCCCCCAATAAACGTAGTAATACACTCTTCTTTTGCTTTCAAATTTATAATGATTAGTTAAAACCAATCAAAATTCTATCGCTAAAAGTAAAAAAAAAAAAAAAAAAAAAAAAGTGAAATAGTGTAATACACTTCTTTCGGAATCCTCCCCCCCAGGAATTCTCGAATTTTGACCGAGAATTTGCGTAAGGCAAACAAATTTAAGGTGACTCCAGCACAAGCAGATTTTTCTAAAAGAAGGGACATTTCATCAGAAATACTTCATTACTTTAAAAAGAATCTTGATTTTAACTGGTTTGCTGTTATCCTTAACCTTAAGACACAACGGTGGAGACTTTCATTCTACGCCCAGCATTATTTCACCGTAGTACAGATAATCGGATGCCAAAATTCACTCTATTCACTTAAATTAAACTTTGAATGTCACCTTCAGCGCTGGGAAAAACACACGCAATTTTGGTATATAAATACAAAAAAGAAAACTAATTATCTCAAGCACTTCACAATTTTTAGGATCTAGGTTCACAAGCTGTACTAGACACCCGAATAAACGAAAATTTTTTGCAGAATGGCCACTCTTAGAAATATTTTGCTGTGCAGTTCCACGTTTAAGATTTTTTCTGAAAGTTTCATGAAAGTTTTCGAATTTATTGCAGTGTGTAGTGCAGCTTGTAAAGAATCATCCTGAATTTTTTCGAATCCTTGGTACAGTTAGTTTATTTTAATTTGTGTACCAAAACCGTGAGACAGACATCGTTTCTTCGATCTATACCCTCAGATATTGGATATTTTATGTGGAGCTAAAATGATTATTTGTATTACCCGTTTCCCACTGGTAAAAATGTGCACGAAAAGTCAAATGATTGAGTAGTTACGAGCAAGGAAACAAATAATAATAGGAAAAGATTGAAGGGTAGTTGGAAAAGATTCTATAAAGTTGGAAAGTGTATCGTTATTCATGAGTGTGCCGTATTTTTCTTCCTTGTTCCATAAAAACCCATCTTCGGAATCGAAATCTATCTTAAAATCACCTACTAAAACTATTTTACAATCTTAGCCAAGTACATTCCAACTATACTCCCCCTTTAAAATAAATCATTGCATTTTGGCATCAAACTTAGCAATCCTTTATCAAAAATTACAAACCTTGTGCGACTTTCAACATTTTATTAACCCCCCCCCCCCACGGACTTTTAGGGCACCCACAGAAATTTTGTAAAGTCGGCCCCTCTGCGACAGGATTTGACGTACTTTGCACTGTCGCCAGTGGCAAGGTTCTTGCTCAGTTCTCTGTACAAGACATTGTAGATGGGTAGCATCACATCCAAAATGGTGATAATTGCTGCACACTTTTGAGTCCTCTTCATCTGCTATGATTAGAAGCAGGGCCGATCCCACGGGGGGGGGGGGGGGGGTAAACTTTTAAACCCCACTTAAAATGCAGTCGGCAAAATTGCTATTCTGGACTTCCAAAATTCTTCATTCCAGTATTTACAAGAGTTTTTAATCGGCACTTTTCCTAACTTTTGTCCCTTTGACGTCCTACTTCCAGTACATACAACCGAGTGAGAAATTCCTTGCATATTCGCATCAGTCAAAAGAAAGAAGAGGGAATGAATAAAGAGCACTCGGCACACTGGGTGGCTAGATACACAAAAGGGAAAGCCGGATTATCAGCTCTCTGCAATTGACACCACATACGTCCCATGACACCTGTCTCGGCATTTTTCCCAAAACAAATAGTCATTTCACATGTCCATAGTAATCTAATTAAGAGTCTTCTGTGCACATGTCTATGGGAGAAATACTGAGAACGAGAATGTTCCAGTCTCATATATTGCACTGAGACAAACTATGAACTACCACTCTGTATGAATTAGTAATAAGTAGTGCAATGAGGCCGTAACTGGCCAGAGGCTGTCGCCACCCTTTGGTCCAGCTCGGTCTTTTCTGGGAAATAGATGTATTTTCTTTGCTTCTTTGAAATGCATAGGAAAAAGAAATTCGCTTGTACAGTAGAAAATAATGTGTCCCCTATTCCTGTTAGCTCGGTTAACTGGACAGTAACCGAGCCAAAGTCGATCGAACATATACCTGGAGGAGCCTTAGCATACCTTGATTAAAAGAAAACCATTTTTAGCTTTAAGATATAATTAATACATCAATTTGGTAAAAATTAATAAATAAAAAAATTTTCTAGCATTTAACAAAATGAAGTAAAAGTTTGCTGCAGTGTTCATTTAAGACGGAAGACTGAAACCAGTTGTAAACAAAAACACGAAACTAGTTGTAAACAAAAGAAAACGACAAAAAGTGCAGCGCATAAAATGTGATATGTAGTTGTTTTGATAATGACTAAAAGAAGAAGCAAAATAACGGTTATAATGGAAAGAGAATTTCCATACAAACTATTGGAGCTCCGTCAAATCCATTTTCCAAGAAAAAGATCATCGCCGATCTGGTAACTATATATCTAGATTATATTTGTACTACTTTTTATTATGATTTACTTTCATATTATTCATATAGAAATAACCCAATTTTTTTGTAATTTAATTTAATTTTAGAAAAATGATGGGTAAGTTATAATAAGAGATAAAATACAAGAGTATAGATCACACCGTTAAAATAGGAAGAGATGGCAGAATAAATACTGGGGGTCGCGACCTTAGGAGCTTCAAAATTAATATATGCTTAATTTTCCATTTCATCTTAAATTAAAGCAAAAATTAACTTTTCGAGCTAGAATTACTTTCCTTATTCCAGTTTTTGTTTAAGCCTCACATTCTTTTTAAGTCTCTATTTTTGAACACTTTCCAAAGAACTTTAAATGTTTATACTTTCGTCTATCTGCCTGTCCGTGCTCTAACTGCCGTAAATATGCATCGATCGAACTTTTATATAATAATGAAAATTACCATACCATGTACCATATTGAAAAGGATGTACCATTTATAATTCTTTTACAGGAGCACACAAAATAATTCTAATGCATTGCAGCTTATGGGCAGAGAATGTTTAGAGTGCATTTTAGAAGCGTTCATCATTTCAAGCAAAACAAAATTGGTATTTATTATTGAGGTTTATGAGAGCATTCTGTCCATCGGCATGGGTGAACGTAGAGTTGATACCTCTACAGGTCTCACAAAATACTCATAGATCACAATATTTTAGTTTCTTGTTGGCTTTAACCTGTTCACTACCGTCGTTGCTAAGACGCAATGGCAGAAATTCCTCCCTCCTGTATAAATCGTTGCTTCTCGGCATGGGTCTTTGAATGCCCTGGCATGGCCCAGTCATGCGCTTGTGCAAGGCTGTCGCCAGAGCAGAAACATTCTAAGACTCGCGCCGGGGAGCAACGATGGACACAGAAGGGAGGAATCTCTATTGTCGCGTCTTTAGCTATGTTGGGAGCGAACAGTTAACTGTTCGTCGTGCAATAGCATTCCTGCCAACATCTAAATAAGAAAATCCAGTAGATTTATGTGGTATCATAATCTTAAAGTCCTAATTACTTATCTAAGTCACACACCAAGTCAAAACACTCTTCGAAAACTTTTCACACATTAAATTTCGCCATCTATTCTTTATATAATTTTTTAAAAATATAATTTGACATGGCATGACACAGTTATGGTTTTTAAAATGAAAAGTTTGCTTTTTATAACAACTTATGTTTGAAATTTCAATCACACATAAGGTCGTGATCGTGATACTAAAAATTGAATTTGTAAAAGAGCTCAGAGAAATTGAAGAATTCTTTTAACATAAAATGAATAAAACTTCAACGTTTCTTTACGTCCACAAGTTTTTTTTCTTAAATGTTCGAAATTTTACAAAATTTCTTCTTTTTAGACAAAAAAAAAAAGTAGTAAAATTTTGGGACTTTCTCAAAAAATGATACAAATAAACGACTTGCCATCTAATTCTCACATTTTCAAGAATCCTTCACAAATGAGTAATCAATATAAGCACAAATCTTTATTATTGGACCAAAATACCATGGTATACTGGTCCATATTGAATGAATAGACCCAGAGAGCGGTAATCTTTCAAAAATGATGGGGAATAAATGTGTCGATTATTAAAGCTTCAAAATTTAAGAAAACCAGGAGATTTTAATGCAAAATCAGGAGACCAAGAGAAACCATCAAAATCCAGTAGAGTTGGCAGGTATGCAATAGTATTTACGCAAATAAGACAGTGTTGGAAAGTGTTTTATATACAGTGCTCTCGGTATGGCTTCCTTTCCTAAGTAAAGGTAAAGACTCCATTGAGGGTCCCCCTCAAACTCATTTCCGCCAACTCAAGCTAGGACAGATAGTTTTGTCGCATATGGATAGACAAATATTTTCTTCATTCCTGAGAGAATATTTTATGACTAAATTAAAAGTTATGAATATTTTATGAAAATTTAATTACTTTTAACAGAGTCAGGAATGTAGCCATCTCTACCCAACAAAAATGTGGATTTATTTTTGGCAAAGTGATAATAATCGAGCCTTTTTGTGGAAAATTCCGCCTTTTACGTACGACCTCTGCAATTTATTCATGTACAAATTGACTTTATTAATGTAAAAACCAGATTGATCATTAATGCGTAAATAATGTGAATCTTCTGAAAGTCGAACTTTAGCGGCTCCCACTGTACAACTTAAAGAAGTATTTATGCTGTTTCTATGTTATGGGCATGTTCTGTTCCTCGGAAAACGGTCCAATATAGGGAGGTGTTCAACTTGGGAACTAAATCGGCAAATCTATTTTTTCAGTCGGCAATTTACCTCCTTCCCCCCCCCCCCCCAAGATTTTCTTCTGGGATCGGCCCTGATTAGAAGAAAATAAAAAGAAATAAAATATGCTGCCCTAGTTCATGGACTACTCTGGCCTATATAGAAATGCGGCCCAGTCAAACAATATACTAATGTCCCAAACTGTGCAAATCTAAAATAGCTTCAGTAAAAAAATATGCATCTACAGAAATTAAAATAGCTACCAAAACTAAGTTTTGGAGCACAGGGCCGGCCCAAGGGGGGTGCGAATGTAGGCGATCGCCTAAGGCCCCGCTCCTGGGCCATTTTATTGCTATCTCACATAAGACATGATAGAGAAGAGGCCCCGCTCTTGCGCTTCGCCTGGGGCCCGCATGCCCCTCGGGCCGCCTCTGTGGAGCAATCATGTTTCATCACTTGTCAAGCTTGGTGATGGCAAGATTTTGGTTAGGTCTAGTGTACTTCATAGTATGGAAAGGCGTAAGTGGATTCAGTCTTTTCCATTCCTAAGTCTCTGACTAGGAACGAGAGATAGGTAAGTCATTCTCAGCAGTCTGAGCTGTTACAGGAATTAGACAGATTGGCCATTTTGGAATGGTTTATATTAACCCTTTAACCAGGGGCGTAGCCAGGGGGGGGGGGATATCGGGATATATCCCCCCCCCCCCCGAAATTTTTGGATTAGTGATGAAACTCAGTCTATTTATACAGATTTAAGTTCATATCCCCCCCGAAAGGTTTTTCAGGCGCATATCCCCCCCCGAAAAATTTTCCTGGCTACGCGCCTGCCTTTAACATATGATATGGTGGTTGTGTTGTAAACCACCTCTTTCTAGCACTTCCATTGCTCTAACTGAAGTTCTTCCATTGATGTTCCAGTTCACGTTAATTAACACGTTATTCTTCCCATAACATTTTACAAATCGGAAATCAGGTTCTTTGACATGCACAGACCATTAAGCCCAAGAAAATTACTTCTTATAAGCTATCAAAAACTGACGGCTAAAAGAAATTCAAAACTCAAAAGTACGCAAGAATGTACTTAAAAAGGAAACTTTCTTTTTCAAACAGTATGTATGTATGTTATAGTATATGCGTGCAAAAACCTGCCTTAACTGAAGCCTTTATTAATCAAAATCTTGTTAGCGGAACTATTACTGAAATTGAACCCCTATTCAATAGCAAACTCTCTTTAGCGGTAAATTTTTTCAGTCTCTTTTGAAGCCATTTAAAACAGACTTTACTACTGTATATGCATGTGAGTAATATTTCATATTTAACAACACTATATTCCAAGCTTCACTGAAAAGGGGATCAACCAGACACGTATCCAGAAAAACATTTCGGAGAGGGTACAAACGGTAAAAAAAAATTTCAGAATTTTTCACGAAAAGATTATGACATTATCATTTTCGTAAAGAAAATCAAAATTTTGTAAACCCCCACTACCCTTAAATACATCCTTGAGGCCAACACTGTGAGATAAGACAACATAAATTTAATGTTCCTGATCATCGCATATAGAAGGCGAAAGCCTTCTTTTGCGAATGCAATTCTCTGAATTCGAATACAATTCTCCGACAGCCAGAAAGCAAACCAACAGCAAGCAAATACATGGCTCCACAATTAAAATTAGTGATAAAGGAAAAGGTAATATACTGGCCCTAAAGCAAGCTCAATACTGTTTAAATAGCAAGAGGGCATGCAATGCCTCAGAATCAGATTGTTGTGTTGTGTGCAGTAAGGCAAACCTGCACGAGGGGTATTTGCCAAGGATGGGTAGTACCTTGGTCAGAGGACTTTCTAAGGGGTTCTTACGCGTATGCACGTTACATCTGGAGAAAACAGACCGTGCACATTCGCCACGTATACATAATAATCTTTTAGCGGGCTGGATTCGAATCCGACACCCTGCCAAATGCACTAAATGATTGCGCATGTTATATACGTTGGGTATGTATATCGAAAATGTAAAGAATGTAATGTGATTTTCTGTCTATAATTTTAAAAGCCCCGTAGGGGGCTTTTATAGCCCCGAAAAGGACTCTTTGTAGCCCTGAAAAGGACTGTTTGTAGTCCTGAGAAGGACTGTTTGTAATCCTGAGAAGGACTGTTATTCCTCTATACGTTCAACTCCGCTAAGGTTACCATCGTCATCAGTGTACAACTCAGTATCCTCAGATGAATCCGAAACGCTGAATTGGATTGTTTCAACTGTGTTTTTCACGCGCACCAGAAGCCATCTCGCAGACTCCGCATTAAGCGATTCTGTCTTTTCTGATTTTGTACGACTGATGTTGCTTCTCTGAGTTTAGTGTACACATTTAAGACAATAACCTTAGCAGAGCTCCTTAAGGGTTTTCCAGCTTTATGAGGCTGGAAAGTGAAAGAAAACGAATTTGCAGAGGAAGCCATTACGAAAATACAAGGAAAACGACGACAATAAGAAATCACTGCTCAGCTCGGAGACAGGAGAAAAGATAAGAATGTGGGATTGCGCGGGGGTGGTGGAAGCATTTTGGAGGAACGGGGGTTACCAGGTCATTGTGAAAACCAGCGGTCAAGACTGAATTTTCCGCCAAGAGTGTGAAAGTTCTAATTGGTGGAATGCGTTGAATGGGGATGTACGAGCGGTTTATTGTTAACTCCTGAAAATTGCAAATTTTTCTATACTAACTGCTTAGTCGCAGAAAACTATAGCTGGTCTTAAAGATGCAAAAGTGTAGACATTGCCATCAGTTGACAATAAGGTGGTTGCACTGTGAAACCAATTAATTCCTAACTGGCTGTGTGATGGCAATGCCTGCACTTTTTCAGCTGTGGGCAGAATATCCATTGTTCTTCTATATCGATGTATAAATGGCTGTATAGTTAAAAATAACTCACTGACTGCTGTGTAAGCGCGACCTCTTGAGGGCGTCATCGTCGACCCTGCGCACTGGCGTCTTCTTGGTGGCGCCGACATTGCCACTGACGGACCTTTGCCGGGCCCGGCCCAGCTGCGAGGAGGCGAAGTTGCCGTTGTTGCTGTTGTTCTCGACGGAGTACGATCGGAGCTGCTTCAGCGGTGGTCCCGGTCCACAGGAAGCCCGTTCCACAGGCTTGTGTGAGGAACTGGGAAAAGAACAAAACACTCAAGTTACCAAGTACTCAAGTCAAGTCTCGACAAAATCGCTAATGACTAACTGAAACATTTTATTAATCACTAAACATGGCCGCATTTAGGTCCATGCGGCCATAGGAAAAGTTAAAATCTGCCGTCCCATGATCCAAGCATGCTTTTTTTTTTTTTTTTTTTTTTTTTTTTTTTTTTATCTCCATACATACTATAAGTGCGTTGTCAGCCAAAAAACTGTATTCTAGAGGAAAATATTGACTTAAATTGAAAGGGCGATTGCTAGACATTTTTTTTTTTTTTTTTGGAAGTGGTTTAATGTTTTTAGGACGTAGATTTTTTGCACACATACAATTCATATTATATTGCGGGGGTAACATTCATAGTCATTCCATTCGACCAGGCAAATGACTTATGACATCAAAGTGACCAGTCTCGACAAAATGAATGCATGAGTAAATACTTTTCGCGGCCTACTCTGGCCTATATAGAAATGCGTCCTGTCACAATTAATGTACTAATGCCCTAAAATGTGCAAATCTAAAATGGCTTCAGTAAAAAAAGTATACATCTACGAAAATTAAAATAGTAGCTGCCAAATCCTACGGATACACAGTATAAAGTGCCTCAAAATCTTAAAATCATTTTCATCAAATGTACCATCCATATGATAAAAATTTCATGCTAGTATTACAAAAAGGTGCTGTTGCTCTATACTACATTTCTATACCACGGCGCTTTACTGTTTCCCTTTTTAAAAGAAAGGAACTTAACGCGAAATACGTAAACCCCCTCAAAAAACAGAGCCAAATTAAGACATTGTTAAAGAGGCCTTAGCTTATGAAAAATTTATGAGACTCTCTCCAGACAAATTTTATCGCATGTATCTGGCAACACGAAATGATATATATTTGAAGTGAAGTAATGTAACTCAGTTCCATCATGTTTTATGTCTCAGCATGTTGATTTCTCACGCTATTCTGTTAACTTTATAATAAATATACTTACATTCTACTTAATGTAGTCATGTTCTTCATAACTAAAGAATGATTATTATAGAAATATAATCACCGATCACCTCAGTCAATATGGACTGAATTTTGGCAAAAATGTATCAATCCATTAAATACATGTAAAAATGAACATCATAAAAATACACATGAAACTACAATAAACTTTTCCAGTACATATCAGTTTAAATTTCTATTAAGGACTGTCTGATAAAATGAGAAGTTTTTCGTACAAGACTCATACAAGTAAATAAACACTTAAGTAGCTGCAAAGGTTCGATCATGCATTTTTATTTTCTACTGATTTCTATCACGGACATAGGCGTACTGGAATCGAAAATTTTGGGTGTGGAGGGGACATATTAAAGAGTAAGAACAACTAAGTTTCTTTATGTTTAGTGAAAAAGTTTTTAAAATTAATGATTTTCTAAACAAAGTTTGGCACCCCCCCCCCCACCATCACACTACGCTATGCGAATGAGCCCCTTACATGGTCAAGGCCCATAGGCCCTGACCCCCATCAATACATGGGCGCTGGCAGAATATTTTCCAAGGGGGGCGAAGATTACTTTAACGTATGGTTACGTTAACGTGACGTTGGAAAGAACAACAACAGAAAAACTTACAAAAATCCAGGAGGGGGAAAGTGCCTCCTCCCCCTTCTTTGCCGTATGCTGCCATGGGCGCCGGCAGAATATTTCCCAGGGGGGGGGGCAAAGACTACTTTAACGTATGGTTACCACGTTGGAAAGGAAAAAAAAGAAGAAAAAAACACTGCATACAAAAATCCAGGTGGGGGGTATTGCCCCCCTTGCCCTATGCTGCCGGCGCCCATGTATGCTGCCAACACTGATGTATTAATACGAAACATGATTTCTTCACTAATAACGGACTTTTTCCACATCGTTCCAATGTTCATGGCAAATAAAGTGAGACTTAAAAAAAAAAGGTTACTACTCTCAATTTTTTCAATCTTGGCCACAAGAGGGTAGGAAGGCAAAATCTATCCATACATATAAATATACATACGTTACCTAATAACACATACATCTGGAAAACAGCTGAGCAATTGAAAGTAAAGTTTAATAATTTTTTTTTATAAAAAAAACCTAATTTACTGTGTTCTTATCTTAAAACGCCGCTTTAATTAAAAAAAAAAAAAAAAAAAAAAAGATGCGTAGAAGTTAATTGGAGGCGCGTCATCGCACTGGCCTCCCTCGACACCAAGACATATTTTTTGAATGGTTTATCAGCAGGAAGGAAAAAAGAAAGAAAAGCAGGCAGGAAATTGTCATAGCAACCTCCACATACGTCAAGACAAAAATATGAAACGAAAAACACAATTTCATATCAGATATTTTTAACCAACGTACAAAATAACGGTCACAGAGCCTTTTTCTTTCTTAACGCGGGAGACAAAATTAAACACAAGTGTGGATAAATTAAGATTTATCCTCCCGTTAGGTCTTAGCTCATTATCCCTAGTAATTTGCAAATCATTTGTTGATATGCATAGACAAATGTGTGTGTAGGGGGGGGGGACATTTAAGAGGGTCTGGAAAACCCCACCCCCTTAGTCCACACACAAACGCTAAATTATAGCCAAATATTCACCTTTTGAATTCATAGCTCAAAACAATAGGCAATTAAAAAAAATTTTTTTTTTTTTTAATTTTGAAAACTTTTCATTGAAATTTCAATAAAAAAGATAATTTTTTTAATTTTATGATTCAGTGCGTAACACACAAACGCAATTTATTATAAAGAATGAAAAAATTTTTACTAGGTATTTATGGTAAAATTTACTGTCAATCAAATTTTATAGTAACCCCTCTCAAAGCTATAGCTACGCCCCTGTTGATATGTATTATACTATACTGTATTCATTTACTGGGAATATTATGCGAATCCAGTAAATGAACTTGCAATGTCAATGTCTGTTCATTGAAAGGGGATATTGACCACTTTTAGTTGGATTCCCGAAAACTCCACATATAATAACTCTCTTTTTTTTACATAAATTATGTATTTACACAGATAAGTACAAAAGTCAAACATTGGAGCAACAGCCCCTCTGCGGGGCCAAGGCCTGCGCTGCCGAACTGCGTCTTCTCGACCATGGGCTCTGGGGTGTGGATGCATATGCCTCAGCCAGGTGGTCAGCCTGATGCGAAACCCCCAGTGTTTGACCCCCAAACAAGCCTGGTCCTCATAATATCGACCCACTCAAGGGATGACTGGATGAGTCGATCTTGCCCAGCCTGAGGATTCGAACCCCGGACCTGCGGGACAGCAGCGTGGTGAGCTAACCATTACATCACTGGGCTTCGATAAATACAAAAAAAGAATTTTTTTTCATATTTTTTTTTTTATGTAGCTCTTTGTATTTATTAAAAAGCTACATAAAAATTATGAAAAAAAAAAGAAATGTGTTTCATTAGTGTTTATTTACTGGATGGTTCACCCTATAAATCACCCATCAATGCTTACTTAACCATTTCGTTACAAAAACTCGTTCATTCCGAGAATTATGAGCCAATTAAAAATGAGGCGACGACCTTTGCGTGGATACGTGAACCAGAACAAAAACAACGCGGACGGTCCGAGAAGAGACAAAGAAACGCCATGCAGATGTGGCCAACCGTAAACATGCCGAGAAAGAATTCCTCCCCAAGAGGAAGAATGCAGATCCATTAACCAAATTACTGGGAATTTTTGCAAATAAAAATCTACACTTTTGTTTTATTTTTGAAGGAGGGTTTAGATACTGCTCCACCTTCGAAGCGTTATTTCACTACAAGTCCTTTTTATAACTACCGATTACCTCTCCTGAGTTGGGGGTTTAGAAGACAGAGCTACATGTGCCGACCACCTTCATAAAATTTTACAAATAGAATATAATTTAAAGTAATTTACTGATCTCAAATCATCCATCCATAAGTATTTACTTTACACTGCAGACAAAAGTTGGCATTTTAATACAAAATAATATTGCTGACAGTTAAATCGTGCGGGGGGAAAAAAAAAAAAAAAATCTATTGCGTGTTTTTATGGAAATGCGGGTGCGGATAATAATCGTGTTCGGAATGACCAGAGGTTCTATTTCGCGTCCAGGGCAGCAAGCGGTCAAGAACTGAAAAACTTGGAATAGTAAGAAGTTTTACTTTAACAGAAAAAGTCGGAAAAATTTGCAAATTTTGGCTCTAAACCCGGAAAATATTTAAGTGTGACGTAGAAAATGAGCTGAAGTCTGCATTTGTAAATTAATTTTACATTTGCCATATGTTTGCATACTCTGCATAGTGCATGCAGCTTTGCATTAATCAATAACCTACCTAATCTAACCTGGTCCTTCGTTAAATATAACGTGTTTTCGGAACTGGGTCGGCGTTATCAAAATTCCATATATGTAAGATTACTGTTCAACGGAATTCAAATAAAACTCTTGATAGTAATAGTTTAAAACGTAATTTTTTAAACAGAAAATTTAAAAATAAATAAAACTTTAAACAAATTCATCCAACAGATTTTGATTGTGAATCAGCAGAGCAACAGTTAAAAAACACAGCATGCAAACGCAAAAGTTACTGAACAAATAGTTAAAGTTTGTCACGGAACCAAAAGATCATTCCTATCCTCAAAATTAGTTTTAATTTATTTAATAACTTCTGGAATCTTAACTAGGTTTTATCTTTCCTTCAAAACTTTTGCTTCCCAAGTGAATCACCACCAAATATCGCCAGATTTTGGACCCCATCAAGCAAGAGCAATTAGGCAACGTAAATACATAATCTTTTAAATAATTAAGGAAAATCCCCCCCCCCCTCTTTTGGAGACGCACGCACCAAGGAAGAGAGAAATTCACCACTGGGCGCCACTATATGAAAAAACAGGCACTCCCCAACTTTTCCCTTGTCAAAAGCAAGAACAGAAAGCTTACTTCTAGGAGATCAAATCATTTTACTCACATGTATGCTTGATTATGTACAAAAGTTAGTTTCTTAAAACAACCAAAATTTCTTTAAGAAAAGTCGAAATCCAAGAGAATATTCTCCAATAACTGTCTCATAATAAAAGCTAATTCACGAAATGTTCCTCCGCAATGTTTCAGGCAGTCACAAAATGAATTTTGTCTGGGTTCGAAAGGGAAACAAACTGTGTTACGCATACCCCATTTTCTTCAATTTATTGAGAATGTCTGGGAATGTTTCTTTTCTCCACAACAGGTGTTTCTAATAGTTGGGTACAGCTAGATGATAATGATACCTTAGAGGGTCAACGAGCATGTCTAATGCTTGTCAAAAAGTAACTCACCGCATCATTAAGATATCATTCGAAAAATATAATCCAAATAAAGAGGTTTAGAGAAAGAAAAAAACTATACTTATCCCTGGGAATCATTTTTGTTTATTGAGTGTTTTTTTTAAGCGATACATATAAACACTGAACAGAATAAGTATGCCCTTTTTAAATTCACCATACAGGAGGAGAAAAAAGAACTTACATTACAGTGGGTTAAAATAAACGAACTTGAGAGGGGATATCCCCTGGATTGCTCTGCGGTATTATTTTGTTCGTGACTAATATGTGTCGAAGTAATTTTTTTAACAAGACTAAAGAAATCATGCTAATGCCGCAATTTGGAGGAAAAAAAAAAAAAAAAAAAAAAAAAAAAAGCCGCATCTTGTGCGGATGCTGAATTAAATTACTTGCAATGCGAAAATACAGGAATTTTATTTGAATTCCTAGTGGTTTTCCCCCAAGCACCTGCATGCTGCATACCCCCTTCGGAATTATTACGGCAATTTAAAAATGTAATCGTAAGAGATGCGTGTACTTTGCAAGGCTGTAGCTTCCCGAAAGGGATCCCGAAGCTTTCAGGCATATTAGCATTTCAATTTGTAGAAATTTACTGAAAAAACTACCACAGTGAAACATAAAACTTGACCCCCCACCCCCGCTTGAATTTTTTTCGGGCCACAGCCGTGGTGCTTAGAGAATAAATAAATGACGCAATACTTTTTAAAGGAATGCAAAATGAAATAAGACTGCGTTTATTAACAATTTTTCAATGAAATTTCTTAGATTTTGTAGTAATTTTTACATAAATTCAAGGTCTTTAAATATAAATTAAGATTTCGACAAACAGTGTGTGCTTAGTACAACCGTAAGCTTTTAAAAACTACCTAAGACAAGTCACTTATCTGGGTAGTTACCAGCCCTGGACTAGGGGCCCGCCCGTCTCAAGAGAAGGGGGCCCGGGATATTGTGTAACCGATAAATAATAGGATGTGTTAACTTTCCGGGTATGGGGGGAGGTATGGTGTTATTTAGGGATGCACCGAATATTCGGTTGGTATTCGGTATACTGCCTATTCGGCAGACAAACCGAATATTCGGTTCGGCCGAATACTTAAATATTCGGCAACCGAATAGTAAACAAATTAAAGTATTCACCAATTGGTTAACAAATACATATTTTTTATATCATGAATGAAAGATATAGTATAGTACCATAGTACTAAATTAATTCAAGTTGTTACTAAAATCCCACGTGAATAAGCGTTAGAAACCCTTAGAAAGTCGTCCTACTAAGGGCCCCCTTCCCCATCCTTGGCAGATCGCCTTAGCGTAGTGTTGCCATAATTACACAAAAAACTAATATCACAATGAAAATAGTTTTAATGTAAGAGAAAACACTCAGATGTTAAATTTAAATTTCGCTGCTTTTCAATTTTTCTCAAATCTGATGACACATTACATTAACCTTGCTATTACTATCTCATTTAAATTTGAAACAGTAATCAGGGGGGAAAAAAACTCATCATTAAGTGTTCATAAATATTTAAAGTCAATTAAATGCTAATTTTTTTAATAAAATATGCAGTAAAAAAATTACCAACATTTCACTAATATTTAGAAAGGTTATTAATAATATATAAAGGAAACACTTGGATGTTAAATTTTGCAGGATTTTCATTTTTGAAGTTTTACACCATATGAAATATTGTTTAAGAATGAACTAATTAAATTAATCATTGCCAAAGTTTAATAACGGTTTAATAAATTTTAACCAAGTATTCGGTATTCGTTATTCGGCAAAATATGGTATTCGGTGCATCCCTAGTGTTATTATTAATTATAACTGATAGTTAATGCATAAATAAAATATTGATCTACTAATTAAAATGCGTCATTCATATTAATAAATCCCTTGTTCATTCGGGAACCATCACTCAAAGAAGTTTGAGAACTACATTTAAAATGAAGTGTTTTGAAGTCTTCTGGGGCGCAATTGCAGCTGCAAAAAATTTTGTATGTGTCAAACTTCATTGAAGTGCTATCAGTATAGCACTTTTTTTTCCCCCTTTCTGTTTGGGGGCCCACCCTCGGCAGAGAAGCCCCTCCGAGGGTGGGAGCCCACCCGTCTGCAGACAGTCGGACACCCTGGCCAGTCCGGGCCTGGTAGTTGCATTACTTATATGTTGATATATAAGTAACGTGACCATTTATTTTTTCCTTCAAAATGGGACATCTACTACTCTTTTAGCAATAGTGTATTTATTTTCTTCCTCAAAACGGGACATCTACTATTTTTAAGGTAATAGTATAGGGAGACTGAATTTACAGGTCTGGTATCTTTTAGTTATAAGAAAACGTGCAAACAAGCTTGTGTTAATGTTGATATCAAAATAAAATGAAAAAAAAAAATGCCAAAACACACATATACTATAAAAAATAGTGCAAGACGTACGTTTCGGGTGGTACAAGGGGTAGGCCCTTCTTCGACTCGAAAAACACCCTCCGACACAAGGCAGGAAGGTTGGAAAGTGAGAAATGTAAACAAAAGGACACACAGAAAAAAGGAAGTTGTCATTCGGAAAGAAAAAAATTCTCAGAAAACCAGAGTGAAAAGAGAAAATAAAGTGGAGATCGGGGGAGGGGGAGGAATAAGCAGAAGAGGAACACGACTTTAAAAAAAAAGAAATAAAAATTAAAATTGAGATAGTTGACAAAAAAAGAACAAACACAAAAACAATACATCCCTCAGACGTTTTCTTTGCGTCTCGAGAGGGGAGGGAGGGAGGGGGAGTCAGTTTTTTTTTTTTTCTTCAGACACTGCCGATGAATGATTTTAGATTTTTAGCGACCTTTATTGAAATCGTTACCGTGGGTTACTCTCTTTCTAAAAACGGTACATTGAAGGGGACATTTCCTAAAAGCGGGACATTATGGTGTCCCAAAGCTGTGCTTGGGGACAACGGGCAGGGCCTGATTACCAAAAAGGCTTGGGAAGCTTGAGCTTCCCCTCAGAATTCGAAGGGGGGCCCAAAAATGACTGGAAAACTGCAAAAATTCAAAATTGTGTTTTTAAATGCATCTTTTAAGTTATTGTAAAGATTCTTTTGTCTTGAAAATTTGCACAAGCAAGATAAAATACACGCTACTTTAGTACAACTTAAGATTTGGCCTAAATAGACTACAATTTGTAATATTTAATTAATACTCTTAATTGCATTGTAAGACCATGATAATACTAATTCAACAAGTAACAACCGTAGAATTTTGATGCAATTATTGTATACAATAATTTTAAATGTCAGTGTGAGTGTGTGTGTGAGGGGGGGGGGGGAAGATGAACATTAATCTGAATTCTGCTGGGCCCCTTTTCGTGATGTCATTTAATGCATTAGTGAGTTTCGTTACAATGTACATAGATTTAGAAAAACTTTACTTTTCTCAAACAAAAATACGAGGAGGGGGGGCCCCAAAATGAGACTGAGCTTCCCCTCACTTCAAAGGTTAATCGGGCCCTGACAACGGGACAATCCACCTAAAAACGGGACGTATGGTCACCTTATATATAAGCATACCTGCCAACCTCCTTAAGCCAAAAACAGGAAGACTCGGGTTGAAAAAACAGAAGATTTCACAAAAAATCAGAAGATAATTTTTAAATATAAGAAGTAAAAACAGAAGACCCCAGTTTACCACCATTTCTCATTATTTTTTTATATTAGTAATGCATGGAAATTAAAACAAAATTAAATAGTAATAGAAAAGAGCTTACCTGAAATTTTTATACAAAAACGGACAAAGATGGAGTATTTTCACAAAAATAAAAACAATTAAATAGATGGAAATTTGACTATTTTTAACCAAAGTACATTGAAAAAAAAAAAAAAAACAGATTGCGATTTTTTTTTTTCTTCTACTAATAGTTTATCAGAAAAATTATTTTCATAACAAAGTATGTTAGCTTTAGTTTTCAACACAAATAAATTTTCTAATGATGAATTACTGACGGAGGAATGAAATGAAGTCTTTACAAATGCTTTGACCTCACTCATACAACAGCATTGTGCTGTTAGCTGTTGAAATGATTACCTTAATAAATGACTTTGAAATGGATTTATTTATTTACCAATTTTTTATAATAGTTTGCAATACAATTTAATATATCAACTAAAAATTTAAAAAAACAGAAGATTTTATCTTCTGGCAGAAGACCGGAAGATAGCTTAAAAAAACAGAAGTCTTCTGTCAAAACCAGAAGGGTTGGCAGGTATGTATAAGGTATGTATAGTTTTGAAATAATTAAAAAACTGAAAGAGCTCAAAACTTTACATAATATTTAATATAACAATTATATGAGTAATAAAATTTTTGAAGAGTATGTATTGAAATTCCACAATAAAAAGTTTCTTTTAAGTCATGGGTCAGACTTCCTTTTTCAGGATAAAAAAAAGGTGTCTTTATTCTCCACCACTTCCAGTAAACAGTAAATAAAATTGACAAACCCCTTCTAACAGTTGTTCTTTCCTCTGAAAAATCGGGTAACTTCTGAACAATTCGATAAATAACCAGTTTACAGCTCAATGTCTCTTCAGTAGATACTGCAAGAGTAATTAAACTCTCAGAAATATTATTTTAAGCATGCAGTATCTAGCAACATTTTTCATAAGGAATGGCGCACCAGCCCACTTTGTAAAGTGAATTAAGTAAGCACCCCCTCCCGAAAATTGCGTTAGGCTTATTGTTTACAAGAATATATAATACAGTTTGTGAAGAAAAATTCTCAATTTTTCCAAGTCTCGGCAAGATTGGTGCGCTTAAAATTGATCAACAACAATGCAGCTTTCATTGAAGAATAACTTTGGTGAAAGTTTGATACGATCCTCTCGCACCACGGCCTTTTCGTTAATGATTATTCTTTCTATAAAAAAAAAAAGCATTTTACTATTATCTTAAATTAGCAGCTCCTTGCACCCTTCCAAACTACCAACCTGGAAAAAATTAAGGCCAAGGTACCTTACATTCAAATATATGAAAACTAAATATTATTATAAATATTCTTTTGACACTCACCCGCACATGAAGCCGGACAAGCAAATCAACATCTTCTCTTTAATTAAGCACAGAAGAATCAAATCATATTCTAAATCCCAATCGCTAATTTTGTTTACAAGAACAGATCATAATCCGAGACGACGACCCTCTATCCGCATATCCGAGAGCAACAAGTTCCCAACACACACAAGAACAGATGCTGCGGCCGCCGGTTCTCGTTTCAAAACCGGAGAGATGAAATGATGCTTGGCCAATAAGAGATGGTTGATCAGCAAGAGCACAGCCAATGGGACTGCTCAACAGGGACAGGTGTGTGGGTTAGTGCTTTTCTCGTTCACAACTTTTTTTTTTTTTTTTTTTAAATCGGACTTTTTATTCGGAATATTGGAGTATATGTTTACGATACATTAAAGGAGAGAGCAGGAAGGGAATCAGCGGTGGAGCGCCTTCAAAAAATTTCATGGGAGAGTACGATCGCAGGCGCACCATCGGGAAGGGGGCCACGTGCTCCCATCTTTGTCTCAGTCAAAATCTTTTGATTTTCAATATTTGTTACGAAAAACAAAATAAACTTCCCTTTTCTACTCCTGAATTCGATATGACACCCCCCCCCCCTCAGTGGCGGATTATTGCACGTTTGTCGGGGGGAGGGGCGGTTGGTTTGCCGGTGGGGGCGGTTAGTTAGAAGATTGACATATACATCCATTTTGTGGAAGTAAAATAGGACCTTTTACATTAATTTCTTTTTTCTCGGAGGGGGGGCGGTCGCCCCCTCCGCCCCCCCCTTAATCCGCCCTTGCCCCCCACCCAAAAAAAGAGAAAAGAACTCGGTCAGGCTATGCTTATGAGAACGATGAGTTTGGATAAGCATTTTATACCTGAATTCACAAGATTAATGCCTTGCAGAAATTCTGTCTATTTATACACATATAAGTTCATATCCCCCCCCCCCCCCCCGAAAAATTTTCCTGGCTACGCGCCTGGTTGTAATATACTTGGCGAAGATTGTAAAATAGTGTTAGTAGGCAATTTAAGATAGATTTCGATTCCAAAGCTGGGTTTTATGAAACAAGGAAGAAAAATACGGCACCCTCATGGATAATGATACACTTTCCAACTTAATGGAATAAGGAAGAAAAATAGGGACGACGCATAAATTATGATATGCTTTTAATATATAGCAATTTAGTACGTATTTAAAATACGAAAGTGTTTCAGATTTTTTAAATTTTGTCAGATAACAAAATGCACATTTAAACTTTAAAAAGAAATATATATATTTATTAAGAGGTTTGGAGAATCTCCCCGAGGATTCCTCGAACTTAAAACTTGTATGTTTTTTGTTATGGTGATTTTATTATTATTAAAAAAATAGATAAATAAAAAAAAACTTACTTTTACAATCAAAGGTGATCAGTGTTGTCATTTACAATAAAACAAATTAGGGCTCTAGCACTTTTTTAAAATGAGAAATTAAGCTCTGTATATATATGTAATGTATAAAAAGGTAATTTGGGTTTTACTAGTTTGGGTATTGTTCAAGCGGGTACTTTCACTGTAAGTTTTACTTTCCTGTCATACTTGCCACGCGCGCTCTGGAGCTATGTTTTATTTATTTTGTTATTTGCCAGACATCAGGCCGTCGATTCTGAGTTCTTTAGATGTACACGTGTCCCCACGCCCTTGTGTCCCCGGATGTGGGTCATGTTGGGAAATGTGTGTGGTTCGATCAGAGATAAGAGAGAGGAGGAGTTGTGTCTTCGCAGACCACGTGGTGTGGTAAGCGTAAATACTCCCGCACATCGAAAATCGGGGACTGCTGCCACTGGAACGGCTTAATGAGTCCACGCTGATTCTTGTACCCGTCTCCCCTCCCCTCTTCTCATTCTAAATTGTAACTTAATTGTAATGTTCAATAAACCATATTACCTGCCTCAACTCTGAAGCTTACTTGAATTATCTGACGTCTCAAATAGCCGACAGGATGATTGTCTGTGTGCAATTTAAAAATTTTAAATTGTAAAAAAAAAAAAAAAATTGAACGCTCAAAAGTCCGGGAGACGGGTTCATCGCCCATCGTTCGCAGGAGATGCAGCGCGCCTCTTCACCGACACCAGCCGATGGCCTACTCCTTGAGTCCGCTCTCCACCGGCCAACTTCGTCGAGCCCTGCTCTGGGAGATTTCAACACCGACTGATGACTCAGGTTACCTTCTGAAGTACTTCACAGAACGTCCTGTACGTTCTACGCCGTTAATGCCGAAATGGAAGAACGTCTGCATTGATGAACAGCCTATACCATATTTCTGCAGCGCTCATCATACCGAAATCTGCGCCTCCTAATTCATCTTTTTTTTTTTCCTTTTTCGCATGTTCGCCACAAAGCAAGAGAAACTCCTGTCATCATTACAGCGCGGCGGTGCGTCAAAATTTACTGCCTTCATTGCACCCAAAACAGCCCCCCCATGAGAAGTGTGTGCAACTGGTGAATCATTTCCCCCTTTTCTCCCTGCCGAATATTTTTGTTTTTGTGCGTACAACTTGTTGACCAACACTCCTCCTGCCTGCATTTAACTTGGGAGAGAAGATATTTTTTTTGTGTGTGTGTATTTTGTTTATTGTTGAAGAATGAGGATTTCGACTTGTGGATATTGATTAAGTGAAGTACGTATATTTTCAGAGTTGAAGTGAACATTAGAGCATTATATTTAAATGGTTATTAATTGTGTGTGTGTTATTTTAAAGTGCTATTTTAGTGTTGATGAAAAAAAAAAAAATTGATATATCTGCATTTTTTTTCATTAATATAGTATTTTCATTAAGGTAAGATTTTGTAAATTTATTGCAGTATTATTATTAATGTTGCTAAATAAGATTTCTGAATGCAATTATTAAATGCTTCTCCGTTCAGGTAAAAAATTAGAAAAAAATTTCAGCATGTCGTTAGATGGTAAAGAAAATACACAAACTATTGCCACTATGTCCCTGCAAAAAAGTGATGAGTTTATTGCCCCCTTTAATTTTGAAGATAATATGAGTTTTGAAAGTTGGATAGCATATTACGAACAGTGTTGCTTACAACAAAATAAAGATGAAGACTGGAAATTTCAAAATATAGGAAAATTTCTTAAGGGGTCTGCCTTAACAACATACATAAATAATATTTCAAATTGTAAAAATTGGCAAGAATTGATTGAAATACTGAGAGAAAAATATATTTCATGTACCGTCTTTACTTTCATGGATTTTACAAATTTAAAACTAGAAAAAAATTCGAATCTTATAACTTATTTTCATGAAAAATTAGAAATAGGTAGAAAATTGGGGCTACCTAATAATATAATATTAGAAGGATTGAGCAATGGTCTTCCTAGTAATGTGAGAGCACTTTTAACCCTGCAACCACCCAGTAGTGCCACCGAGTGGCTTAAGGTAGCGTCAAAATTAATTAAAATTCACGAACCGCCCCAACAGGCAAGTTTTACCTCCTCGCCCAATAATGCACAAAATTCTAGTTACTTTACACCCAAGCTTCGGAATTTTAGACCCTACCATGCTCCTGTTTATAACCGACCAAATTGGCGTCAACCAATTCATAATTCAACCCAAATAAATAATTGGCCCCGTTTCCGACCCCTATCTCAAAGTCCTCGAAGTTTACACCACCAAAATAATGTCAATTACCAAGAAAGCCCCCTACCTAGAACTCCATGTAGAAAATGTGAGGGGATAGGGGTAAGTAATGCTTTCCATTGGGCGCATAATTGTCCCTTTAAAAGTAACAACCAAATTGCGACAAACCCATACGCGACACCAATTATGACTCACCCGAATATGACTTCGAACACCACTATTTTAAATTCACAAAATAATAGTACTGAGACCTCGCGAGAAGAGAACTTATGACTATTTACTGTACCCGGGTACCTAAGGAAAAAATTAACTCAACCCAAAATTGACAATTTTGAATTTTTAAGTGTTCCCTGTGTCATAGACACTGGTTCTACACTCTCTGTCTTGCCGCAAAGTTTTGTTGGACGATATAAATTAGAAGTACAGAGAGTCTCGCCTTTAAATGTTACTCAAGCAGATAGACTGCTGATACTTGATACAGTGTGTTATGTTAATTTAGAAATTGGAAACATTACTCAGTGTGTAAAATTTTTTATAGTATATTCAAGCCTGCCATATGCCATATTGGGTTTACCAGAGTGTAAAAAGTTTTGTTTATATATTGATTGTGTGAATTTATGTGTTTTTCAAAATAATGTTAGATTACCTTCATACAATTATGATGCCTTACCTATGTCTCTACATTTGAATCAGTCCACTTCTTCAACCGATAGCAAAGCCTCTGAGGAAAGCGTTCGCCCTCAGACTGTTTATAAAGCTATCAGCCCAAAATTAGAGGAATTATTAAATAAATATGAGAAAATCTTTGCAAAAAATAAATATGATATTGGTCGTATTAATGTAGAACCTCAGCGTATAAATTTAACTTCTGACCTACCTGTTTGCCTCAGGCCTTATCGAACCTCTCCTAAAGAGGAAGACGAAATTAATTCTCAGATTGAACAATTATTAAAAGCTGGTTTAATTAAGGAAAGCAATAGCCCCTATGCTGCACCCGTCACTTTAGCGTATAAACGCGACGAGGGTACCAAAACTAGACTGTGTGTGGATTATCGTAAATTAAATAATATAGTAAAAAATGATGCCGAGCCTTTGCCACGTATTGACAGCTTATTAGATAAACTAAGTGGGGCGAAAATATTCTCAACTCTTGATTTGGCGTCTGGATTTTGGCATGTGCCCATCCACCCTCAAGATACTGAAAAACTAGCCTTTGTAACTAATACAGGTCTCTATACGTTCCAGGTCTTGCCATTTGGCATTAAGACAGGGCCTGCTATATTTAACAGAGTCATGAGAAGAATATTAAATAAATATAAAATTAAATTTGCCTATAATTATTTTGATGACATAATGGTTTTTTCTTCTTCTATGGAAGAACATATGCAGCATTTAGAAACTATTTTCCAAATTTGTTTGCAGGAAAATATTAAATTGAAATTATCTAAATGTAACTTTGCTAAGGACACTATAAAATTTTTGGGGTATGAGGTTAAACAAGGTCAAATTACTCCAGATAATGCTAATATTGAAATTATCAAAAATTTGAAGCCACCTACTAACGTAAAGGAACTACAGACGTTTCTTGGTTCTGTAAATGTTTATAACAGATTTATTGATCGGTATGCAAAATTAAGACGTCCTTTAAATGATTTGTTAAAGAAAAACGCTAAATGGGATTGGTCAACAAACTGTGAGAAAAGTTTTGAAACCTTAAAAAATATTTTGATATCTAAACCTGTGGTACAGTTATACGACGTTAAATTACCTATCCATGTATTTATTGATGCATCAAATTGTTCAGTTGGAGCTGTGTTGAAGCAGCCGGATGCCTCAGGTATCTTGCACCCGATTGCATATCATTCGAGATCGCTTCGATCATATGAAAAGAATTACACCATAACTGAATTAGAATGTTTGGCTATCGTTGATGCCCTTGATAAATTTTATCATTACCTTCACGGTCAAAAATTTGTCATTCATACTGACCACGCGGCATTGGTTTGGTTAAAAAATGTCAAAAATTTAAGAGGAAGATTATTCCGATGGTCCCTTAAATTAAGTATGTTTGACTATGAAATAAAGTACCTAAAGGGCTCAACAAATGTCGAAGCTGATATGTTATCAAGGATTCCTCCTTCTCAACATCTCCAACTAATTCAACCTTCGGTTTTATTGTTAGATGCTGAAGAAATTAAAAATCAACAATTAGCAGAAAATATGCATGGTCCTAAATATAAAGTCATTAATGATTTAATTACCATAAATAAGAAAGGATTCAAAAAAATAGTGGTGCCTATGAGCTTAAGAAAAACTTTAATGAAAAATGCACATGAAAATTTTGGCCATCCTGGTGTTCAAAAAATGTTAAGTATAATTTCACCTTCCTATTATTGGCCTCATATGACTCAAGATATTTCCAATTATGTTAAACATTGTTCGACTTGCCAATTTAACAAAAAACCTAAACAGAAGAAATTTGGTTTGTTACAGGCTGTACCTGCTACTGAAAAACCCTTTGAATGTCTTTCTATTGATACTGTAGGAGGTTTCAACTATTACAATTCAACAAAAAAATATCTACATCTAATAATTGACCATGCTACAAGATATGTTTGGGCCTTTCCTTCGAAAAGTGTCACTACTGAAACTTATGTAAACTGTCTAAAACAAATATTCAATATTCAAGTTCCTCAAAAGATACTTAGTGATAGAAATGCAGCTTTTACTGCTTCGCGTTTTAAAAAATTCCTTAAGAACTACAATACTAAACAACTATTAACTTCAGCTCATCATCCACAGACAAATGGAAAAGTAGAGAGGGTAAATCAATCCATAGTTACTAGATTAAAATGTAAAGTTAACTCTTCACCTTCTAAAATTCCTTGGACTAAGTTACTAGAGCAGGTTATTAGTGAATATAATAACACACCTCATTCAGTAACGAAGTTTACACCCATGTATTTAATGTTTGGAAAATTGCCATATGACTCACCTATTTCGGAAAATACCTATCCTCCTGTTGATGAAGCTCGAAAATTAGCAAAAGAAAGGACAATAGAATTTCATAATAAAAATAAAATTAGATATGACAATAAATTCATAGAAGCTAATTTCGAACCAGGAGATCTTGTAATTTATGAAGAATTTAACTACCCAAATACACGTAAATTATCTCCTACTTTTTCAGGTCCTTATTCAATTGTAAACAAATGTTCTTCAGTTACATTCGAAATTGATAAACCTAATTACCATACTAAGAAACCTACGGAAATAGTTCACTCTTCTAAATTAAGACCTTATTTCCCTCCTGACAAATTAAAGCTAGCCCACGAAGGTGATTAAATTTAATTAAAACTAATTGATCCTTAAAAAAAAAAAAAAAAAAAAAAAAAAAAAAAAATAGAAAAAGAAAAAAAAAATGTATTCAAAATTTCTAAGTGTTGAGTTTGGAACCCTGAATACTCGACATAAAGTCTATCGTCTATCCTTTTTTCTTTTATGCTTCTACCAACCTTTCTCTGTCACCCGCTTCTCTTAGTCATTGAAGAAGTCCCCAAGTCCGAGTGTGTGCGGTGTAAGTAAAACTGCACCCTTTTTCTTTGTATATTTTATAGATATTATGCAAACAATAAATGAAGCTAGACTTAGACTAGGCTGGGACTTCCTCTCAATAATCCCCCAGTTTTTCCCAACTGTCTATTGAGTCATTTCTTCCCCTTTTTTGGAAGCTATGAGGCAATGGCCAAGTTTTCTCTTTCGTAGTTGACAATTGTCTTCCTTTTTCGGGATCATGTGAACCCATTTTTGTTGTCATACTATGGACAGTTTAAAGTTTGGGCAAACTTAAAATGCCTACAAGTGGTATTTACTGTACCCCATACCTGTGTGACAGGTACTGCTGTTTCACAGCTATGGTTTTCGAAATTTTCTACACACTACGCACATTTTTACATTTTTTTTTACATTGCCTTTACATTAAATAAATTTACTCCATTTTGCCAACTGCATTTTGCCAACTATTTTGCCAAGTTATTTTCATTCCATTCACTTTATGCCATGCAAGCCAAAGCCATAAGTATTTGCCAAAGAAAATGAATGTCAGCCATGTTTATTCCATTTTGTTGAATTATATTACTATATTGTTGTACAGTATTATTGTATCCCACCTAGGTTGTAAATATTACTTGTGATAATTTGAAAAAAAATTGTGCGCACTCATTGTTTTATTTTTATTGTAAGATTTTCGTACTATTGCATCATTATGTTTTGTCAAATTTTAGAAACTGCATCCTGCCTCTCAAGTATTGTACAACATAACTCCAGATTCTAGCCAGAAAAATTTAAGATGTCTAAACTTGAATATTAGATTAGTTCGCAGTTTTAAGATTAGGTTGCAAGGACGTCTGACTCGCAAGTGAGAGACTGGCCACCTCAATGATATTGCTCGTCAAACTTCTTTTGCCGGGGGGGATATTGTAATGTATAAAAAGGTAATTTGGGTTTTACTAGTTTGGGTATTGTTCAAGCGGGTACTTTCACTGTAAGTTTTACTTTCCTGTCATACTTGCCACGCGCGCTCTGGAGCTATGTTTTATTTATTTTGTTATTTGCCAGACATCAGGCCGTCGATTCCGAGTTCTTTAGATGTACACGTGTCCCCACGCCCTTGTGTCCCCGGATGTGGGTCATGTTGGGAAATGTGTGTGGTTCGATCAGAGATAAGAGAGAGGAGGAGTTGTGTCTTCGCAGACCACGTGGTGTGGTAAGCGTAAATACTCCCGCACACCGAAAATCGGGGACTGCTGCCACTGGAACGGCTTAATGAGTCCACGCTGATTCTTGTACCCGTCTCCCCTCCCCTCTTCTCATTCTAAATTGTAACTTAATTGTAATGTTCAATAAACCATATTACCTGCCTTAACTCTGAAGCTTACTTGAATTATCTGACGTCTCATATATATATATATGCATTCTAAAATAAAACATAATAAACTGGGTGATGGCGTCCTGAAGAATTTACAGGTTCTCTGGATTGCTGGAGTTCAAGCATGGGTGCGCATACCTATGGCCAGGAAGGGGCCACTGGCACCACTAGCTTAGCTCCCAGCAAAAATAATTTACATATGCACACTTTCAAAAATGTATTCGAGCTAAGCCAAATTTCCTGCGTCGGTTTCGTAATTAAAATTTTGTTCTCCGTAAAAGTGAACCGTCTTATATAAAAATAACTTCATGTTTCTTTCTAATTTTGTGTTTTTTCAAAAACTAGTTATGGAAAAAACTAAATCATTTTGGCTATTACTCGAATGCTTTTTTGAGTAGGTATACTGGTATAGCATAGAAGTGGTTCAACACTTAATATAAAACATCTTTCTGGGACAAGACCAAGACCCCTTACAAACAGTCATGGGTGCCCATGAGCTCAGGGGCAGTGTCCTACCCCAGAAGTTTGCCCCTGAATTGTTCAAGAACAACTCAACCTACATTCCACATTGTGGCAACACCTGCCCGTTTATCTGCAAGGGGGGGGGAGCACGTGGGGAAGACCGTAAGCACGCGCCAGGCCGCACGCCAGGTGTCGCCTTCGGAAACCCATCCTATTCGGAACACCTTCCTTAGGCTTACGCTAGCAACAGCAGTTCTTCGTTGCTAGGGGTTTTTGGAGCAGATGGCTGGCTGACGTACGGCGGTGTCCACAATTAGAATCACGAAAGTAAAAATGAAGATTCCATTAACTTTTCTTTTATTTTTTTCAGTGCACCACACACATTTACCATAGCACGGACACGCAAAATGGCTGAAGGGAAGTACAAGGTGCATGCGCGGCACGCGCCTAGCAGGAGGTGCCTATCCAGGCCCTGATTATTGCACGGGCACCTGGGAGGTACCCTGGACAGGCATGCATCAATAGGCGGAAAAAATTTGAGTTGATGGATATGTGTAGGGGCACAGAAATTGAGCCAGCTATTTATAGGAAATACAATTTTGAAAGAGCTCTGGGCACAAAAATGTTAGTCAGGCCCAGGTGTAACTATCAAAGACAAGAGTATATTATCAGAACCATTAGATTTCTACATTCCTGGGAGCAGCTTGAGTCAAGGGCCGCTCCAGAGTGAATTCTCGGAGGGGGCCATAGAACTTTTTACATAGGTCTATAAATTGTTCAAAATGCAAATTGAACGTGAAATCGTGAAGTATGCGAATCTCAAATTCTAAAACAAAATTTTGGAGGGGGCATAACCCCCTCAATAGAGCCGCCCTTGTCTTGAGTACACATAGGCTACTTTTGATCTTTTGAGTTTCCGGCGGATTTAAAAACTTGAGTTAGTCTAGTCATTATTTGTCGTCCAAAAGACCCAGTGATTCGGATGATTCATTCGCTTCGAGCTGTAAGAATGGTCTAGTTATCGACACCCGAACTTCAAGAGTCGCTAATAATCCCTGTCCATTCTTTTGTTATAACAAATTAAGCCAATAAACAATGACCACTGGCGTAACAGAAGGTACTGCCCGTTCAAATGCGCTGTTAATGTCATACTTTCACTGTATGAAGTGCAAAATTTTCAGAGTTGGGAGAGCTTATCCCCAACCAGAATGTAAAATATTTGAAACAGCTTGAATACTTGCCATCAATGGCGACTTTTCATTCTCTAGTGATTTTTAGGAGATTTATGCATGCGCGATCAACATCTCCCATTATGGTTTCCATTAACCCTTTGAGGCGCAACCCTTTCCCAATGCTGAAAAAAGGGCAGCCGTTGCCATCGCTCGACTTAACTACCAGCAAGATGGCGGACGATCGAAACGTTCATCGCGTGCCACAGACCTAGAGACCCTTTTTTGACGACAGCTTGCTTGCTTTAATTAATGCTAGAGCGGGATCATTGCGCGTTAAAGGGTTAAAACAGTTCTCTATATATTCGTATGCATAATCCTCGGCAGATTGGCGTGTTTAGCACCGCAAAATAATTCATCTTGCCATGGTGTCAAATATCCAAGTTTTATCAAACATTTATATGCAGCAAAAGAATTTAAAATCAGATTCCCCCCCCCCCCCCCACACGTAAATTGTAGGGTCGTTAAAACACTACGTTTGGCAGTATTAAATGTATTAGGAGCTCTCATGTGAGAATACTACTCGGATAAAAATAGCACATTCACCTCATGCTCTATTTGATAGGAAACTAATGCTAAACATTCTGTGACCATTATACAGATTCGAATCAAACTGAACACGTAAAGTCTGCACATCAATATGCAAAGTTTATTTTTCATTACGAATAAACAATACCCGAGCAGCTGTATGTTTATTTTTGTAGGTATACTGGTATAACATTTCCCAAATTTTTCGTATACGCGAGTGGGAGAAGAATAAATAAACATTTAGAATGTTGCCACTTATCAACTTTTAGAAATGTGAATAAAAAAAAAATTAGTTTTTGAAATGACGTCACAATTAATTAAAATACAATGGTTGTTGCTGCTGTTGTCAACAATCGTGCTCGAATAAAACGGAGCAGTGTGGGATATCGCTAATCTGAGGGTAGTAGAGTAAGTCAGCATTTTATTCCGTTGGGGGCTGTGTATCACGAAAGTATCATGTAAGCTAAGTTTCAATCGTAAGCTAAATATCAGATTATAAGCTAATAAAGGCCATATTTCGTGTGTGTGTGTGTGTGTGTGCGCGCTAGAGATGAGTTCGGGCTCATTTTTTGAAGCCCGAGCCCGCCCGAGCCCGAAGACTTTTAATCCGAGCCCGCCCGAGCCCGAGCAATATTATAAAAGTTGGAGCCCGAGCCCGCCCGAGCCCTAAATTTCAGCTAAAGACAAATCAAATTAACTACTTCATTAATGGGATACAATAATTTTTGGAGCTTCACACACCTTCTAGTCCCCCGTGCCGCTAGTTTTTGAAATAAGTACGTCTATTTATCCCATGAATCACTTTTTAAAATCTGTTTCAAGGAGTATGTTCAACAAAGGAGAAATTTTTCACGAGCCCGAGCCCGCCCGAGCCCGAACGCAATCGTGAATTACAGAGCCCGAGCCCGAGTCGGGCCCGGGCTCGGGCTCGGGCTTTCGGGCTCGGGCTGAGCCCGTCTCATCTCTAGTGCGCGCGCGCAGGCCTCTCAGCCCCCCACCCTCTGGATACGCCCCTGTCTGAGGGTTACGATAGTCGGATTTTCCTAACATTACGAATTACCGAACGAATATCCTTAGTTCTAAGATTTTGTTTAAACCTAGTTTTACGATTTTTATTCACGGCGTTTGTAAATAATATGCCATAGAACTTTTTACATAATTAATTCATACATAATTTTACATAATTAATTAAAATAATTTTTCGCATTTAAATCTGTAACCATCTGTTTCACGAGCACATACTAATTCTTTAAATCTAATCCATTTGAAGATTACTTTTTACATGTGCTGATCGAAGAAACCCCTTGCAGAAAAAGCACCTTCTGAACTGAAAGAGGCTTTTTAGACCATTTTTTAAAAATACTTATCTTATATTTTGATCCATGCATGAGGATCTCTCAAAATATGTATCTTCTACTAATATAATACGCTAACGTATGCGGTACCAAAATCGACAATATTTCCCCGCTGCGAACGGTAACAGCTAGATGTAAATAGTGCGTTAACAATAACGCATGTCCAAAAATCCAAATCAACAGTTCAATGACGTCCAATGGAGCAAGCATATGTCGCGCAGTAGCTAGATTACAAAATACCAATAATGGAACACAAAAATGCAAGACCTTTCGGACTTTTTTACAGCTTTAAAATATCGAGTTTACAATACTTGGTGCATTAATCGTCCATCTAAAAATTGCCACCATGCATTGGGCTAAAGAACAGTTTAGCCATCTGCTGTTTCAACATCGGCTTTTATGATGACACCCAAAATGTGTAGCAACCCTAAACTAATTAAATTTAATGACAAATAGTGTTAAAACCAAAAAACATGATTTCCAATGAAATGAGTCTAGAAATTTAGTCAACACTTTATTACTGGCCAGAGTATAAAGAATAGTATGGTATGGGGCGGCGAAGCTGTCCGCCTTGGCGGCCAGTAATAAAGAAAAAGAACATACGCATTGAACATGGTACCTTCTCCTTTTTTGAAGTCAGTAAAAAAGTGTAACATTTTATTTTGAATAATTCAAGCTATTCTTGATGAAATCAAGTTAATAGGGTAAACACATAACTAATAAAGCTATCAGAATTTATAAGTTATTTTAGTTTTTCAATTTTCTTTTTATAAAATAGAAATTCACTCGAAAGAAAAATTTTTAGTTTTCAGTGTTAAATTAAAATTTTTATAAACTTGCTTATTATTAACTTCAGTTGCTTAAGTAGTAGCATCCTAACAAAAAACACTCAAAAAGAAACTGGTTTTTAAAAGGTAAATAAATAAAGATTTGTCAGAAGTCAACATACAGTGTGTTGACTGAAGAAGGTTGAAAATGTTTCAGCCGAAACGTGGGTCCAGATTGGTAAGTACCTTTTTTATGAGTGTTATTTTACATAGCAGCATTTTATTTTTTCGTTATAACATTTTTAACAAAATCACTTTATTACGAAGTCAGTAATTCGTGATATTTCTCACTAGTAGCGTAACAATAGGGTGGCAGGATGAGCAAGATTGAGAAGGTCGCGAGCACAGGAGGATCCTAAGAATTAATATAACAAAATTTAATGAATTTTTTATTTTTGCATTCAATTAGCTTACCTACTAAAGTACATACACAAATTAAACAAAGAGTAAGTATCAAGATTTGAACGCACATGTACGAAAAAGCTATTGCCCACTTTTAGAACGTGTTCCAATCAGGGCCCGATCATCACGAAATTGGGCCCTGGGAAAATACAAATTTTTGGGCCTTTGCACTTACGAGAAATTACATATTACGTATTTAAGTTGTTTTGGGCACATGTAGCTGCAGATATATATATCGAGTTTAAATACAAAATATATGAATACATTGCAGTAAAGAATATTAAAGGACTTTAGTAAATATGAATAACAGTTATTTTCACAAATAATGAATATCTAGACAAATACTACATACACTTCTATACTAAACTTCTTTACGATATAAATGAAAAGAATTGCAAAAATTACAGTACTTATCTTAAAACGGATACGATTTTTTTAAATAAAAAACTTACAAATAGAGACTCAGACGTTGGCTCACGAACTTTGACCTAATGCTGATGGGTTTTAGAGGGCCTTAGTGGAGTAAAATGCCAGAGAATTAGCTGCCAGCTCTTGAGTATTTTCGAGAAAATGGCAAATTAAATATTCGTACAAAGTTTTTTTAAGAATTTAATTTTTTAATAAATAAAAATTTGTTGAAAGGTACAAAATTTTTGGGCCCTTGAAATGCGTGGGCCCAGGGCAGATGCCCCGGCTGCCCTGCCGATAAACGGGCTCTGGTTCCAATAAAGGGGAGGGGGGATCCATCCCATGAATTTGCGACAAGCTTCAACGATCTTGTTACGCTATAGCTGCAAATGCCGTCTCTTTTATAGCAGTGATTTTGTAGGAATAATAACAGATTTTTCAGAGTCTTTGAAATTACATTTTTCAAGAATGACCTTTCGCAAGATAGGGTTTTGGACTGGAAAGAAAGATAGAAGGAAAAGAGCGTGCTAAAGCCAAGCAGCTGTTCGCTGTACACCACACTCCGGGTGAAAAAAAAAAAGGAAAAAAAAAAAACTTTGCGTGTAGAGTTATTACTTGAGTAACAAGCACGGACGTAGAAGGAGAAAAGTTGAAAAAAAGAAAAGGAAAAGAAAAAAAAAAAAAACCCGAGCTCGCAGAGCAGATGTTCAGAAGGTGAAGAAAAGAAGACGGAGAAAAGTGAAGAATTCTTGCCACGCGACAAGCAGCAAGGTAGTCCACAGTTATATACGCTTTTAAAGTCTCTTATATTTTGCACCCCCCTCTCCCCCCCAAAAAGTACAAAATATGCAATTGGGGTTTCGCATCACTGACAATAACCTTTCTGGAACCTCATTCACAGCTTAATGTTTTAAATAGCGAGTGAAATTCACACCTCAACAAGTGTATGACTACAGGACCTAAAATGAAGTCAGGTGTAGAACAGGTCCGCAGTTTATTAATTTGTGGAGGAAAAATTATATGCGTGTTTTTTCACAAAGTTTTTATTTATTTTATCGTTTAACACCTGCATTTTGAGTGTTTTTTTTTAAATGTATAATCAGTATTTCAACATCCGTTCACTACACCCCAGATGGATGATTTACTTATCACGGTTCAACGGTGCAAAGCATTTCACAATACAATCATTTCGTTATAAGCTAACATTGAAAAATCTACAACATGAACGCAGACTTAGTTTCCAAAATTATCTTGGGGAGAGCTTGGCTTAGTTACTTGCATATATGCTAGATCAACGTATCTCATGTGAGGCACATATCCTCGCCCAAAACTCTGACCAAGGCTTTTTCTTTAAATACTGCTCACAGACACATTCATACCATAAATTACAAAATTACGTAAAAAAAAATAAGCACACGAGATTACATAAATACAAAATTTAATATTTTTATACGGCCCTCACAAAAAAATTTCAATTAGTAAGATGTGCCTCGCACACTGATGAGGATGGATAAAATTTCAGCCTTTCATCATAAAAAGGCTTAGAAATATGTTCAAATAATGTTGGTAGTGGCCTATATAGACACACCTTACAAACTGAGAATTTTTCTGTATGTTGGCCGTATACATATTTCAAGTTTTTGTATTTATTTAGATTTACTGTATGGAAAATTTTAATAAATGCCACAAAACTTTTTTTTTTTACGTAACTTTGTAATTTATTGGATAGACCTGTGATCAGTATTAAAAAATAAAAACCTAGGTCAGTGTTTTTGGAGCATAAAATACACATGCGTACACATAAATATACAAGATGTGATAGAAAGCTTTAATTCTTTGTCTATTAGAGATAAGTGGGCAGTGTAAATTGAAAAAAATGTTCAAAATAAGGTAGGCAAAACTACTTTAAGGAGAAATTCCTCTCGCTACTTTTTAAAAAGTTACACATTTTAAATTTTTATATGGGCCCCGTACAAAAAAAAAATTCTCAGTTAGTAAAGTGTGACATTCTAAATTCTCAGTTAGCAAAATGTGCCTCGCACACTGATGAGGTGATGTAAAAAATTTCAAGCTTTCATCATAAAACGACTATGAGATATCTTTAAACATAGATGGTCATGGGCTTACATGAATTTGAATGCAAACGTTTATTGCTAGAGCGCAAAAAGAAATTATTTTCTCTCGTGATTTCTGTACGACCCCTGAAACCCGATGATCCGACGGGATTTTTTCCCTTCTAGAGCCATTGAAAAGTGGTTTAAGTCAGCATACATTTATCTTCACATCTCTGACAGTTTTTAGGATATAGTTATCAAATTTTGTGCATCACCTCATTATTGTATGGGGCACATTTTACTAATTGGGAATTTTTTGTCCGGTGGTCGCATAAAAGTTTAAAATGTGTAATTTTTTGAAAATTAACGAGAGGAATTTTTTTCTTAACGTGATCTTTTTCCCTACCGAGCTTTCAACTGTCACTGTCCACTCATCTCTAATAGATAAAGACTTAAAGCGTGCTACCACCTTTTTGGGACACCCTGTATGAACACACACAAATAAGCAAATATATTTAGATTTATGTATGCTAATCACAGAGTATGCTATTACGTGTATCTAATTCCTCTACAGAAATAGAAGAGGAACAGGCTTTGTAAGCGAAAGTAAGTCTAATGTCCATTTTTCATGCTTTCATTCAAGTTGTTGATAATTTTCTTTCAAAAAACAGTGAAAAACGCGAGGTTCGTGAACACTTTAATTAAAAAGAAAGAAAGAAACACTAAAATTAGATCGTTTAAGAAATCCTTTAATCGCATCACTTCAAAATGGTTAAAAGAGAAAATAAATAAAGTGCGATTAAGATCTGATGGGAGCAATCAGTGTCCATTAAACAATGTAAATGACCACTCAGTAGCACTGAACATAGCACGAAAACAAATACACGCGAGCAGATTCTTGCGCCATCTTTTGTTGTTCTTATGTGGGACAAATCTTATTTTTTTTTTTTTTTTTTCAGTTAGAAAAAAAAATTCTGACCGAATAGGTAGTTTGTCAACAAACAATCGGGATTAAGCTTCTTAACAAGTTAATTGAATCTTACATAGTTAAAGTTCTTGATTGAAGAAACTGGGAACATAAGGGGTTTCTTCAACAACACGGAAAAAAAAAAAAAAATGAGAAGGAATAAAATAAACAAATAAAAGACGTGATTTGATCACTGGGCAACTATGAATTAATTTCTTTTACTTCTTTTTCTTTTTTTTTGTCCCTGGGCAGTTGTCTGGTTTAGACCCTTCTCTCAAACATGAAACTAGTAAATAAAAAACTTTGTAAAAAACACACATATCAATGTCTTAAAGAACAAAGGCAAAGAAATAATTATCTATGTTTTTATACAGAAATCTGTTCTCGGAAGCTATTCGCTGGCAGGTGGCGAAGGCATTTCTTCTTCCGTCATACAATATATATATATATATATATATATATATATATATATATATATATATATATACATATATAGCCTTATATGCTTTTTAATAACAGTAAAATTATATACTAAGTACAAAAAGAAGTTTTAGGGATGATCCAAAAAGAAGGGGGGGGGGATAGTTCTGAGATGTTCGCAACTGGCTCAAAGGTTCAATTAGATTAGAGCAAAAACAATGCCTTTCATTGAAGATTCCATCTGCGTTTGTAATTCAATATTAGCATGGAAATAGTTTGTTACACATGTACTGCGATATTTAAAAAATTGGACAGTATCGAATTAATATAAAAAGAGGTGAATCAATAAATGACAGAGTAATTTGATAATCTTAATAGAAATGAGATATTGAAACAGATTTTTTTTTGTACAGTTAAATTAGAATTGCAAAAGTAGACATAATGGCGAATTGCTTAAAACTAAATACGTTCCAGGTATCCATTCCTGTATTAATATTCGGAAAAGGGGGGGAGGGTGAGAAAAAAAATCACCACAGATTTATACTCTTTTTTTTTTTACTAGCGAATCTTTTAATGATGTTTTACGAGTAAATGAAAAGTTAAAAAACCCAATTTGCCAATTACTTATTTTAATAGAAAACCATAAGGGTTACAATGAAAGCTATTAATTATTGTTTAAAGACCTTTCCGTTACATTAAAAGCTATCAACTATTATTTCTCTTTTCATCCAGTTAGTGACTACGTCAATGTTCATTGCATTTTTCCCTAATGGATTCATTTACAAAGTATGTTTCTGTGTTTATGCTACAGCAATGCCAATCTTTCGCAATTAGTGCACCAATCTTAAGAAGTCAAGTTTAATTATTTTCATTTTCTCCCCCTTTCTTTAGTATATATAGATAATAACTAAACTAGACTTCTAAATTGAATCCAAATAAAGAAGAGAAAAGACCTTGCAACAAACAATAAATAGGATATCTATAATAAAACTCCCCTTCCTTACTTGAGTGGCTATTTTTTACTGTGTTATTTCCTTTAGATAACTTTTTTTTGTTGTTGCTGTTCTTATATATATCAGTCAGAGAGAAGGAAACACAGCTGACGGTTTTAAACGCGTTTCTTGGTCAGGGAAAACCCGAATGACACTAAGAATGTTCCTGCAAATGTTACAAGAAAGAATCATCAGAGTAAAACTGGTAGTTTCGCACAACTATCGCAAGACCCTTTTGTTTCCAAAGGGAAACAAATTCATTCACCCAAGCGTGACCATTGCAAATTCACTGTTCTTTATATAACTAGGGGCCAAGGCCCCCAGACTCGCTACGCTCGCTTTTCGTATGAGGCATTCCGCCCCTAATCAGGCTTATTCCTAAAAAAGACATAATTTCAACAGACAAAACCCGAAGATTGGATCAGATAGAATGTTACTGAGCTACACATTGCTTGGTTCTTGCATCTTCATTGGTACATAAAAATTGAAACTTCACACTACAGTAGACCCCCTCCCCCTCATAACACGGAAGATATTTTGTTATGGGAATCCGTGTTGTACGGGTCCTGAGCTATACTCCACCTGGAGTGTGGACTCCGCTTATAATCGCTGGAAAAATTATTTGCACTCCTCAGAAACACAATGATATTTAATGTTGCCATTCAAAAGTTATATTAATTAGGAGCTAAAGCGTAATAAAATCAGAACATATGTTTCAGCTGTATTTTTAATAATGTAAAACCTATTGGACACCTTGCGAATTTGCCAATCATGGCGATTTTTCATTATTTGGCGACTTGCGTACATGTAAAGTTAATAAAAGCTACGGAACAGATAGAATAGCCTACCACCAATGGCGACTTTTCATTATTTGGCGATTTACACATGCTCACAACCTATATTTACTGTTCATTTAAGGTTACCGGAAAACCGTTATCCATATTTTCATTTACATAATCGTTTGCAGATTGGCGTACTTAGCACCACGAATTATACCATCTCGTCGCGCTAGCAAATATCCAAAGTGTACTATAACTGCTATAATGGCACAGTTAATGCCGCCAAATATTTCTACTGGTAGCCAATAATCCAGCTTTACGAGAACCGGCTTTAAAATAATCTGCATTTTAATTATTTTTCATTTTCAAGATATTAGTTATTCTGTTTTGGAAAAACGAATAATCGCTAATTCTAAACTCCTGTTGTCTAACCGAACTTACTATTTGAAAATTGTCAACTTTGTGTAACACATTTTGAGTTACTTATTTCATATAGTTCTTATTTTGGCGTAAAATGTGCGTAATTCTAACTCATGTTTGTAAATTTCACGCGATTCTAGATACTTGGAAACGCTTTGTTGCAAAGGAATGAATGATTTTATGCCAAATCTGGCAAGTATTCGGTTTATTTTTTCAGTTTTTTTATTAATATCTTCTAAAATAATTCGATTTTCGAAATTTAAATCAGGTTAGCAGGTTCCTCGGAATTTTTCGAATCTGTGGGCACCTCAGTCGAAACTCAAATCCCTACGGTTTAGGAGGAGATAGGTCCACAAGCTTTGACAGCGCCAGAGGCCTTTACTTTTTTTTAGAATAGAGAAATACACCAGTTGGCTCCATAATCCGGGAAGCTGAGGATTATGGAGCTTAATCCTCATACACTTCTCATATTTTGTAGTGAGGGCTGCAAATTATACTGTTTTCCTCGCCACTTCACGCAATTTTCGAAATCCAGAATTTACACAAAAATTTGTGATATTCACAATAAAATTGGTTGGTAGACCATGAACCAATTTTTGATAAACTCTTAATTGCTTGATGTCTAAAATTTTGGTCACAGACCAACGGCCAACAAGCGTAATACTTTTATCGGTGAGCAGATGCCGCGGACTGTTTTTGTATGCACGCGAATTTCTCAATTTTGTACTGCTGTCATTCTATACAGGGTTGGCGCACGGTACTCGGCCAGCGCGTATGCCTAACATTTTTTATCCCTTCTACGCGGCGTAAAAATTATTCTCCTTAAGTAGCAAAAATTAAAACCTTTTTTTTTTCCTCCACGGGAAAGATAGGCAGTCTATATTTGTTAAATATATTGATATGGAACATAATTTACTGCTAAAGCGATTTATCATTTGTTTGAGTAAATGTTAAAAATCGTGATTTTTTTTTGGAATGCAGAACAGAACACGTGCATTTTAAATTTTGTAGCTTTGTCCCAACCTCCCAGAAAAAATTACTTTCAAGCGCCTCTGAATACACACACGTAAGTTAGATTTCATAAAAACACCAAATACAGTACAGATCATACAGTACACAGTCAAGATTAGTAGATACTATACGATAAATTCGAGCGACACTGAACAGGGACGTACACACTATGCGAAAAAATCGCGCTACATTGTATCGATACCTCGCGAAACTTGTTCCCCCCGTATACACACTTACCCAGCAAGCGCACACACGTTTAAATTACGTATTCTCGATGTCGAAAATAGGTCGAGAAGAAATTACAGCAAAAAATAGCGTTTAAAAGAGATCAAAGATACATTGTGTTGTCGACGTTATAAAGAGCCGTTATATGTTGGTCAGGGAGGCGGCTGATCTTCGACTGCTATGTTGGTCACCTTCACGAGGTCTATGTTCCGTCAATACATCGCCGATTTTCCGCTCATGGCTTCGGCGGTCTGAGAGACCCCCCAGCTAGTCAAGAAGAAACAGATGGAGCATCAAGTAATTTTTTCAGCTTAGTTAATAGTCAATTGAACGTCGAATAAACAGTGCCAGAGAGACAACATTGGTCCTTTAGCAACCGCGTCTCGTGACAAGTTGCAAGGTTGTTCCGCAACACTTATAAGAGATTTTTTTAATCACGTTTCCTATGAGATACCCAAAGAAATGGATTGGCATCCCCAAAGGCATCGTATGAACATAGAAGAGATTGCAGACACGACAGATTTTTCTTCAGCATGTACTAGCTTTAGCATACACGTTCTACGGCTATACAGCCAAGAGAGGCTGTCACTGTCACCCCAAGCACTGACCAAGCTCGACGCTGTTTCACTTTCGGTGCTTTGATGGGAGCCGAATTTAGCCGACTGCGCCGCTGTCGGACTGCCAACGATCATTAAAATGAGCCCTTTTTGAAGAATTCTGCAATGCAGAACAATTAATAAGTGATAAACCGCAACATTACATTTCTCTTCCAGGCTTTAAGGGTTTTGGGACTTTGACAACTTTTTTTTAAATGTAAATGTTATTTGCATCACTCTCCTTATCTTTTCCCAATCCGCTCAGAGGAAGAATTTGTTAAAAAAAACAATAGTAACTCTTGGTTCAACTGGTGGCTGAAGAGTTCACATCCCTCCGTTCTTATTACTAAAGAGCACCTGTTAATTCTACACCTGCCTGGCAGGTGATGATAGAGGAAAAGTCCAATTGAAGGCGGAAAAATAAAATCATTAATCGGCGGTATTCTGAGTTAATTTTTTAAAAATTCGTACCCTCCTCGAGCGCTTCCTCCCATAATTACTAACACTTTTTTCGGTAAATTTTGAACTCCCCTTCCCTTATGTCACACGACCTCGTAACCCTATCCCCCCCCGATCTTGGTAACTTAGTAAGGCCTAAGACTTTTAAACATTTTTATGAAAGCCTCGTTCAATTTCAATTCCTAAAACTTATTTATAATGAAAGCCTCTCTTTACCGAAATGCCTATACGGAGACCAGCACTGTATTGAGGCATTGAAGAACATCAGTAAGTATAGTCGATGCGCTAAGTCTTAGTTTATTTGCTTTTGTTTATAAGCGCGGGCCGGAATTATTATGGAATTTTGGATTGAGGTCTTTCGGGGGATGTGTGTACAAATCTATTTACGTGCTACAAAACTTACAACGTGGAAATGTTTTGACCCACACACGAGCTGTGAAAATTTGAAAATTCAATATAACACGACTGTGACATAACAGCGTCGTTGCCCCCCTCCCTATCTCCCGGTTACATTGGATTAAACCCCTTCCCGCCGTCTACTTTATGGAAGACCCCTTATTTAAGGATACCAGAAACCGAGCTGCCTTATTCCGCAGTGTTTGTTTCCCATTGAAACGAAACTGGCGAACCGCGGAAATAAAACTATGAGGGGCTAAATAGTCCCTCATACTGCTGCTTTTAAATCCATTTTAGTCTTCTTTCTTTCGGATACCGAAACATTCTGAAATTTTCTCTGGGATGTTTGGAAAAATTGATTGCAGTACAACCACCCCGTTTCGCAGTATATAAAAGTTTTAGTTTATCAGTGCGACAGTACACTAGTCAAATAGAACGGCGCGCGTGGTTTCATGCATACTGGGAGACAAATATAAGAGGGTGTGATTCAGCCTGGATTAAAGTAGCTAGCTCTACGCTTAGTGCGATTGCTTTCGAATTTCTGTTAAGCACTTTTATATGTACATATATGTTGGAAAGTGTTTTATGATCAATGCAATTGGCACGATTTATCCGCAGCTTCCCTTGCTTCCATTAAAATTCAATGCCATTGACTGGAATTGGACAGACCGCAAGTTTTTCAACCCGTTCCGCTCCGAGTTCGGAGGATGTGGCCTAGAGATGAGTTCGGGCTCATTTTTTGAAGCCCGAGCCCGAGGACTTTTAATCCGAGCCCGCACGAGCCCGAGCAATATTATTAAAGTTGGAGCCCGAGCCCGAAATTTCAGCTAAACACAAATACATTTAACTACTTCATTAATAGGATACAATAAATTTTGGAGCTTCACACACCTTCTAGTCCCCCGTGCCCCTATTTTTTTTAAATAAGTACGTCTATTTATCCCATCAATCACTTTTTAAAATCTGTTTCAAGGAGTGTGTTCAACAAAGGAGAAATTTTTCACGAGCCCGAGCCCGAACGCAATCGTGAATTACGGAGCCCGAGCCGGGCCCGGGCTCGGGCTGAGCCCGTCTCATCTCTAATGTGGCCCACATCCACAAACAGGAAAGGATTAAAAACATGCTCATGTAGTTAGGCCAGGGGGTTTCAACTGAGATACATTGCAGAAGACTGTCTTGTCGACGCAATCGCAAATCCCGTGGTTCAAACAGGAGCAAAAGGATGCCATTGGCCAGACACTGGAGACTGTGTTGTTTCAACGAATAATACAAGAGTGCAGTGGCTCACATACACCGTACCGTAAAATATGACCGTACATTTACTGGAAACCTCCGTAAAATTTTACGCAAATTCTCCATTTGTAGTCGAATGGTAGAGAATCCCCGTATATGGCAGCTGACCCGGAACCTTGGGGGGGGGGACTCTAACGCGTATTCACTTTACATCTGGAGAAAACCCCCCACAACTACAGACTGTGAGATCGACAGCCGCGCTGTAGGCCAGAACCCTGAACCCGCACACTTTAGCCGACTTTCAATGTTTAGTTTCTTATCCACTCGGTCTTGGTCAGCCCAAATTGTGTAGAACAGCTAATATCTACTATGTAGTGGACTCCCGAGGTTATTTCTTCAAAGCAGTCTAGTCCAGCTAATTGTCAGTCTTCAGAAACGAGATAAATGCATTTACGATACTGAAAGGAGGTGGGAGGGTGTTCTGCACACTTAAAGAGGGTTCTTAAAAAGGGTGTACTTACCGAAAGAAGTTTAGTATTTTATCCATATGCGTACACCTAACAAATCGAATCGCCCGACACTACGGTTATTTGTATGCAGTTTAGAAATGTTTGAAAAGCAGAACAGGCGCTCGACACAGACTGGATCCGAGTAACACACAATGGATAAATCCAGGAAAATAAAAACCAATAGACGTTTTTTCCCCCACTTAGAGGGGGGGGGGGAAGAAGAGGCGAAAACATTCCTTAATAAATGCGACAATCATATCAGAGACAAAATGGGCATTGACGATAACTGCCCTTTTAAAAGAGACAAAGGGCCCAACCAGGAAGATTCAGGTACACGATAATTTATTCCTCTTCTGAACGAGCCCCCTTTTCAAGAAAAATGAGTAGAGGTCAAGTCTGAATGACGTGCTGTAACTTCGGCCAGACTTTTTTTCCTTCTAGCGTTGGACTAAGAGGCGTGTGTGAAAAGGCCTGCAATGCACTGGTGGATGTACTTACGTACTCGGTGACGTAAGCTCTCGACGCTTGTGTTCTATTTTTAACCTTTTCATTCCCAGCGATGCCAGTTGATTATCATAATGCTGTACACAGGGTGTAGCAAAAAGATGGTAACATGCTTTAATTTTTTAACCAATTAGAGATAATTGGGCAATGGCAATGCAAATTGGAAAGATATTCTAAACAAGGTAGGAAAAAGACTGAGAAAAAAAGTCATCTCATTCATTTTCAAAAAGTGACATTTTTTAAATTTGTATACGAATCCCCGTACAAAAAAATCCCCAGTTGGTAAAATGTGCCCCGTGCTTTAATGCGTTGATGCGCAGAATTAGAGAATCATATCCTACAGAGTGTCAGAGATATGAATTATGAATATAAATATATGCTGACTTAAACAACATTTCAATGGCTCTTTCAATGGAAGAAAATTCGTCTCGTATGATCGTGTTTCAGGGGTCGTGCAGAAGTTGCGAAAGAAAATAATTTTTTTACTTCTAGCCTTAAACGTCCACATCCAAATTTACGTATAGCTCCAGATTATCTTTGTTTAAACAGATCACCCAGACCTTCCATGATGAAAGACAGCAATTTTGTACATCACCTCAATGGTGTATGGGGTACATTTTAGTAATTCGGAATTTTTCTGTACAGTGATTGTACACAAATTTTAAAAACGTCACTTTTTAAAATTTAAAGAGAGAATTATTTTCTTTAACGCAATATTTTTTCCTACCTTCTTTTGAATACTTTTTCTATGCAGCCCACTTACCTTTGATGGAGAAAGAATTAACCCTTTGAGGCGCAACCCTTTCCCAATGCTGAAAAAAGGGCAGCCGTTGCCATCGCTCGACTTAACTACGAGCAAGATGGCGGACGATCGAAACGTTCATCGCGTGCTACAGATCTAGGGACACTTTTCTGACGGCAGCTGGCTGTGCCCGGCACACCCAGCGGCACACAAAAAACATCACTGGGTCCGGCTATCGCTGTAGGGGGCCCCTCGGAAATATGCTACTGCTGGCCTTTTGCGAGACCCCGGCCCTTGGTGCAGGGCCTCTTCGAAACATGCAACCGCTGGACCTTTGAGAGACCGCAGGGTTCCTCTACAACTGTCCCCCTCCCTTAATTTTCGCGGCCGAGGATTAAATTTATCAGCGGTGCAACTCGCCATTTTCTCCTTTCGCCCGGTGCAACTAACCCATTCCCGTAGGAAGCATTAATCAATGCAAGAAGAATGCGCATCAAGTTTATGCACCGTAATGCTATTGATTGAGAAGTTTAAACTGGAATCACATACAGTGGGAAAATTTGGATTCCATATAAACGGATAATTCGGAATATGTCCCACGTACAACATATTCCTGAGCTATTTATCTTTCACTTATCTCTTCAAAAAGAAACCAATTTCCAATTATACCTGCATTTGCTATGACAAAAAGTAAGTCTCAAAGACAAACATTCGAAAAAACAAAAATTGAATATTATTGAGGCAACCAGTTTTTCAATTGTACGTCCGCTGCAGAAAAGTAGTGTTCGATCACTCCATGGTTTGAGATTTCATGTTAATTTTTATTTAAATTTTATGTACTTTGAAAAAGACAAGACGAAATAACTGTATAGTCTTCAAGAAACCTGGCCAGTATAGCAATAAAATAAATAAACAGAGAAATTTAAAAAAACGCATTGCCTCTTTTTAAATATGGCTTAGCCAAGTTATACCTCATTTTCCCTATCGTTCACATATTTCAAATAACTGGAAAATTAATGCATAATGACGTATTCGTACACACTCGCAGCTGACGTAATAGAACAACAACAAAAAAAAAACTTTATAAGCAATGATTATAGAGGTATAAGCGTTGATTATATAGAGGTTTAATATATTACGGTCGAAGTTCGACCACTGGGCGACTACTAGTCTTTAATAATAATCTTAATAATTGATATTAAAAAGCGCTTTCACTGAAGTTGTTTTAACCCTTCAACGCTCGGCGTTTTCGACATGAGGATACAAATCTCTGACAATTTCACTGTTTTGATTCAGGAAGAATAAATAAGATTTCAATAAAATACTGAAGGGTGACAGAGTTACAGGAGAATCCTTTACTTTTTTATTACATCAGTATAAATTGTCAATTATTTGTAAAACGGATGTTTAAATTGTTGAGTTATTTTTAATCAGTAATGGCATCTACTGACAGTTGGAAAATGCGATGAAAATGCATCGATATACATGAGCAACTGGGTAGACTGCCCAAAAGCTCATCAACGCTGGAAAAGGGCAGCCGTTGCCATCGCTAAATTTAACTACCAGCACCATGGCGGTCGATCGCGTGCCACAGAGCTAAAGATGCTTTATTGAAGGAGGGCTGTGGATGCTGTCAAAAACGTTCTTCAGCTCTATGACACGCAATGCAATGGACGATGCGATCGACCACCCTCTTGCTGCTAGTTAAATCAAGCGAACGTTGTCTTTTTTCAGCGTTGGGCAATCGTTGCGCCTCAAAGGGTTGAGCGATTTTTGAGCAGTCAGTTACCTTTCTTCGGGTACAAAATAAATACTTTGTGATAATAGATAAGTAATAAATAACACAGTATCTTTACGTACTTCAGATGTATCCCCATCGCCTCATCGGAGGAGTTGAGAGTCACGAAATGCCGTCCTACGAATAGGTGACAGTACACAGACATCAGTTACCCTTTCCAGCCAGACCTTATGGTTGGAAAAGTCTGGAAAAAGGTAACAGCGATCACAGATTCCGGGAGTGTTTCTGGTCGTGGGCAAATGAGACACGCAACCAACTGCTTTTTCTTTCTCTCACCTGTGTTGAATCAGCGGGCTCCGCGCGCATTTCGTACAATAATACAGTGTTCTCGAGGTCGAGTTTTCAATAGAACACCAGTCCCATAGGCGTTGTTTTGCATCGTAACTCAGATTTGGTGTGTTTGTTTTAGACGGTTTAATGTCGGATGTATTAGGGACAAACTATATCCGCCTGCATAATCAATCTAACTTTAAATCATGTGCCATAATTATTGGCGCACTCAGGATTTCAATTGGGAAGGGATACAAATAGGAGGGGAAACAGGGAGTTGAACTTGATTATAACGACTCAGTGCTGAAATCATACCCGTGGGAGTGCCAATTCAGGTGTAAGTCCCTCATCTGGAATGGGTTCAAAACTAGGAAACCTCCTATTGGGGGGTGGGGGCTCATATTAAAGTTTAAGAGGCCTCCAGGTCTTTGTAGGCGGAGCTAATGCCTATATATGTCAAGTGTGCATCCAAAGGGGAAAAAATTATCATTATTACCGTATTTTAGAAGTGTTCAACATTTTACAGCTATCGAATTTGTCCAACCAAAAATAAAAACCTGCAATTCGATGAATGTGTACACGCACCACTCACACTTTCTTAGTACGGTAAAAGGGAACTAGAGAATTCTGATAAGAGTTGGCACACGGGCATTATTCCAGATAAATCAATAATAATAAACGCGATAAAAATCGGTGTCACACGATCGGTACGAAAAACTCCATCGCGGGAAATCAGCAGCAAAGGAAGAGAGAACTCCCAACATCCTAGTTGCAGGCGGACGGATGTCAGTTTGTTGTTCTTTGATGGATGCCAAGGCCGTTTTCAACCCTCTGAACAGCAGAGACAAAAAATTCGGTTGGTTGACCTCCCATTTTCATTGCAATTCATCTGCATTTTTCTCAACTGATTAAGACACGGGTTCCGTGCTCGTAGCGTACGTGCTCATAGCGCACACCCCATCAAAGGTGCTCATAGCGTACATAAGGTGCTCGTAGCGTACATCTTCCCCGCCACCTGTTTTCATCACAGTAATAATTGAAAAGAAGAAGGCAAATCCGGCTAAATATAGATCTACTTTAGTAGCGGCCATTTTAGTCCACACAATCGTAGATTTCATTACTACTATTTATTTTCAACAAATAAGGTGAAGCTTAATTCAAGTCGAGCAAAAAGTCATTGTAAATTTTGTTTTTATTTAAAGAACTGTTTTACGGCCGATTTCCAATTATAATGAATTGTTTAAAATAAAAAATTGTATCTAGCGGTGTATATTTCAGAATTTCTTTTAGCATGTTCGAATACTGGATAGAGCTACAAATATTAAAAACAGTGCTGGCTATAAAACATTAAAGTAAAACAAAAGGTATCTCAGACCCCCGCCCCCACCCCACCCCAAAGAAGAAAAGAAAAAGAAAGGTGTCCTTGCAATATGAATGAGGAGAGGGAAAGGCTTAGGAAAAAACATTGGTTAACTCAAATTCATTATATATATATATATATAACTAACAAGTAAAACACAAAACATACTACAAATAAGACATATCTCGCATAAAAGTAACAGCTATTATCAAGAATTAGAAACCAGATTTTGAATCCAAATAAAGTGCAAGAATTATTGTGATAGTATAATGGAACGGAAATTATAACCACTGTCACCATCTTCAGGGACCACAAACAGTGGATTATAATTTACAGTAAACCAAATAGTAGGGTTTCGGTTGTGTGGCATATCAGAAGAGATATTAACTCCACACATCTGGGCCCTACCCTACTATATAAAGGAAAGAAGAAATCAAAAAGATAACAAAAATTAGAAAGATAATTTTACATACCATACCTTGAGCACATGGAAATTTATTTTGAACAGTTGATATGTGTTGCCAATGCTAAGAATTGTATAAAGTGAAAAATGGTGTTGCCACTAAATAAATGTGTAAAAGTGGAAAGAAGAAAGTTTAGGAGTTGCCAAATACTAATAGGTAATATTATTAAAATTTAAGAATATCCAGGTATATTAATATAATAAATATATATTGAATAATAATAAATTTAAAAGATTGAATAAATTAAATATTATAGCAAAATTAAATATAACATATTGTTTAAAAAATATAATGATTATTATTATTGACTAAGTATGTATAATAAGTTATTGTATGACAGAAGATTAATCTAGTAAATAAGAAAAAAATAATGTTTAGAACAGAATAATCACAATATAGGAACCCCGTTTTTTTTTTTTTTTTTTTTTTAATTCCTCCAGATAATATATATATGCATGCATAAACACATCCAAATTGTTTTTAAACATATTACTTTTTTTTTTTTTATATAAGAGAAAAACTTCCTCCGCCCAACCCAACCATCCAATTACAACCTTAAAACCAATATATATATATATATATATATATATATATATATATATATATATATATATACATATATATATATATATATACTTTACATAATCCATAAGACAATTGCGCATTATTAGATTCATGAAAGTCTCAGACGGTACATTACAAAAATTTTAAATACTTGTTAATATCAGTGCAGTGGCGGATTCTTTCTAGTACCAAGGAAGGGATGATATGATATAATATTTAATATTAACTATTAATAAAAATAATGAATATATTAATAATTTTATAATAACTTGTTTAACAAATACAATTAACGGAGTAACAACTGAATAATGAATAATGTAATAATTAACAGTATCATAGGCACACCCTCGGAGGGGGCTAAAGGCCCCCCAAAGCGACCCGAAGATTTAGATCTGAACCCCTCTAACCCCACCCCCCCTCCGAAGATTTAGATCTGAAAAGTTTCGAACATTGTTACAAAAGAATTAAAATATTTTATGTTTTAAAAATTGTATTTAAATGTTTTAAAAATGATCTTAAAATACTTTTAAAAGGACGTTGATTTTTAAATATTTGCAGTTAGTCTGACACATGTACTACAGTAATTTTTTACAATAGTGTTTAATACAGTCATTTTTTGGTTACAGTGTCAATGAAAATATCAGATGATTGCTTATGACTTTATAACATGGTACGTTGATAGTGGGCTTGTGTTCTACGGGAAATTGATACAGAAAATTTTGACGTTATAAGGGAGTTAATAACTATAATCGAAGTCACTATAACCAAATTCAAAATATTGTTTTTCAATAAAGTATTTGTAGCTTTAGCCCCTCTTAAACCAAAATCCTGGGTGCGCCACTGAGCAGTATTAATAATTAATAAACATTAGTATGACAGAGCATTTTACCAGAGTTGGGTCGTTCCTTCATTACAGCTATGATTTTAAATCTTAAGCTCATGTTTATTGTGTTCGCTGTCATTATTGAAAATGAGCAAACCAAGGAAAACGTACCCCTTCTCTGACCAGTGTTGCTTCCCAGAATAGGTCTCCCACTCCTGGGAAAAAAAAAAAAAAAACTATTTACAGAAGGAGATCTTTGTCCGTTGTGTATTTTCAATGATGACAGCAAACAGGATAAACACAGACTCAAAAGCGTGTTAAAATCTATAGCAACTCCACGGATTTTTAAGTTAAGTTTACTCAAGGAAGAGGGGGGAGCAGGGAATCGATTGCCACACCCATCACCACTGCTCCCCCCCTTCTTCATACATATATACTTGGATGCACCATTTTATAAATGTTCTTATTGGTGAGCGGAAGAAACGCTGACGGAAAAACTTATTAATAAGTCAAAAACAACTTTTAAAAATCTTTTTTAAATGAAATGTTAGTGTAATTGTAATTTTTTTTAAAGAAATTTTTAAATGCGGAAAAAAGCAGCAACACTTTTTAAAGTAAACTGGTTTAAAATGATGCTTTTTTTATCATTTTAAGAGGTTTCTTGTATAATACATTATGTACACAGATTGCTTACAAGAGAACAACAACGTTAAACGATTAGTATGTCCAAAATCCTCATTGCTTTCAATAGGATGACCAGCAACTCAATTTTCTTGCTAAAGAAGGTGGGGTTTTCCCCCATATATTATTGTTTTCTAAACTACGATTTTGTGGACTTATTTTTTTTTTTTTTTTTTGTTAGAAGCGATTCGGACCTTTAGCCAGGGCTGCGGCTGTCGTCCCGAATGATCCAGATTTGTGGACTAAAATGGCCGCTACTATAAGATTACTACTAAAATAGGTCTACATTTAGTCGGATTTGCTGTGGTGAAAACGAAAACAGGTGTCGGTGGAGATGTACGCTACAAGCACCATATGTACGCAACAAGCACCCTTAATGGGGTGTACGCAATGAGCACGACACCGAGACACGCGTGCCTTACAAGAAAAGGACTCAAACGGTTCATGTTTTGCTTGATTATGCCAAAGCTACGCTAGAGCGATCTGCTAAGCCTGAGGGATGCCTTGGTAGGAGGACTTTCTAAGGGGTTCTAACGGGTATTCACTTTACATCTGGAGAAAACATACTAAAACTAAAGACCGTTAGATCGACAGCCGCACGATGGGACCCGAACCCGGGACCTTCACACTTCAGCCGACGGGTCATCCACCAAAATACAGTAGAACTTCCTATAATACGAGTTCGTATAAGATGGATTCGTGTAACACACATATGGGCAACAGCCGGCCCCCGGGCCGGATCTTGCCCACCATGACTTTTGATACGGCCCGTGGTATAAATCAAAACCCATATAAACCATTAAAAATCCATATATATTCCAGTTATACCACCCGCGACTTCGCTAACATCCTGAAGTTCGGCCCGAGACTTCGCTAACACCCTAAAGTTTGGCCCGCAACTTTTCAAAGGTTGCCCATACCTGGTCTAACACGTCGGAAAATTTGTGATCTTATTCTTACAGCACGTTAAAAAAGATTCGTACAACATGGTGAAAGTGAGACTGATGTTTCTGTATAATCTGTTAACACTGCTGATGCTGTTCATGTATTCTGGACTCGTACAACACAGTTCATACAACACGGAACATATCTACCGTGTTATTAAGGAGGGGGGGGGGGTTCTACAGTATTTGAAAAAATACACAGTGTCACATAAATTATTAAGATTTTATAACAAACAATTCATAAACTATAGGGGGAAATGACATTAAATATTATTAAGGAATTCAAAATTATTTTCATATTAATACAATTAATGTAAGCTACATTAGAATGAAAAAGGCGGCATATTAAAAAAACTCAAACATTCAATGATTTATTAGCAAATTATAACAACATGAATTCATTTTGTAATTTATATTATCGATCCAGAATGGGACTCGAGGGCTTCAGCCCCCTCCTCCAAAACACACTGCTGTAGGGGTACATTTTCCTTTATTGTGCCTTTTGACTAGGTAAAGTGCATTTTCTTAAAAAAAATAGCTCTTTCCAATAAAAATTAATAAATAAATATTAAAAATATATAAAAAACTTCATTACTTTAGGGCAACATTTTGCTTTATTGCACATTTTATTAAGGTTAAATTGGCTTTTTTCTTTTATTAGCCCCTCCCAATAAAGCTTTTCTGTTTCCGCCACCGCGAACTGCCACTGAGGGGTCGTTTTCAGCGGAAACCAGAGTTCCAGATTAGAACTCACAATGTCAGAAACAAGCTGCAGAAACACAACAGAACACAACAACGACACGAGAAGAAAAAACTCGTCCTTGATCTATATTAAATAACAAAACGGTATCTGAAAGCACACACACACAATTAGCGGAGATATGAGGGCAAATGGGGGATGTGGTACACACACACACGGTGTGTAAATGTATTTAAAATAAATACTAAACAGCGAACGGGTTCATGGACGGCTTGTTGTCGGCACCGGAACCGTATCTCGTGTCAAGGGAAGAAGAGTACAAATGCTGCTGAAATCCGGCTTGTAAAAACTTTTGGAGAAGTCCAAAGGACGCTTTGTTTCCAGAGATAGAAACACTGGAGATGATTCATCGGACAGATTCTGTGTTGTTCTTTCACGTGCAGGATTTTTCCTTCTGAAAAGCGGATCTGTTTTTATAAAATAGATCCAATTCACAATGGCAGAAACGGAGATGTTCTATAACGGGTATCCACAGTTCTTGGGGTCATTAGTTTTATTTGTCAATTAACAGACCATTATACTGCCACTCTATTGAGAGAGTATGTAGCTCTTACACTAGAAATACAATGCCTTACAGAAATACAGAACTGATTAAAAAAAAAAAAAACTGTTTGTAAACAAATGGTTTTCTCTATCTAACAAATTACAAAAAAGCACTAAGATACTTATTAATAAAATAACAGACAAAATGCATATGTCATATCATTAAATACAGTTACACTTTTCTGGATGAGCTACAACTGTGGATCCCCAAGCTGGAGCTCAGACAGCCTATCTCATCATTTATATGTGCGAGTGGTGATACGGGTAGCATATTAGTAATTTCGAAAATCCCTTGCACCTTACACAAAAATGGTTATCCTCCAAACGCGCAATTCAATACCAAAGACACTAAGCATGAAAATTTCAAGATCTTTTTCTTTAAAGCGACTCGCATCATTACGTCTTTTCTCCCACAACATCCGTGTTATTTGTGGATGTCCAAATGGTTTTTTTTTTTTTGGGGGGGGGATTCCTTTCGAGTGATTTGCTTAAAAAAAATCGGTCTTCGTTCTTGCACCCTGGAAAAAGAAAGGCCGACTGTTTGACAAATATTTATGAATGAGTTTATAATTTTAAATTTCTTTTTAAATTTTGTATTTATAACTGTAATTTTTAAACTGAATTTTATAAAGATAAATACAGAGAAAATCCTTCCAGAAACTAAAGAACTTGAGTAAGAATAGGATGTTGCAGAAAATCTACAAAGACATTTTTAATGTAAAGAGAATTGGGCGGTCTTCAATTCATTGTCCTCGGTCTACGGAATGAGTTATTCAATTTCAGTTAGAGATCATTACACAGAAAACAGAAGTTCTGCAATTGAGAATGGCTATCGTTTTGTGCTAACTCGGATTATGTAAAGTTAAAATAACCATTAACCTCGTCCTGAGCAGTGGGCTATGGTCTTCGCACAAATTCAGTAACTAAAAACGGCCATCGAACTCTAACTTATCAATTCAGAACGACCATCCGAACGGACACTTCAATTTTCAGTGGCTACCGTACTTGGAATGTGCAATTTAGAAGGAATTGCTACAGGATTTTGCAATTTTTTAAACGACAATCATATTCGGGCTCAGCATTAAAAGACTAACCATTGGACTAAGCAGTTTAGGTTGGAACTCAGTCTCGCCCTCGTCACTTGAGCATTACTCTTGGATTCGGGCTCATGCACAGGAAAAACTTGTTTTTTCTTATATCCCCACCAAAACCACACACCAATTTCTTTTTTTTTTTGTTTTTATAAGAGTATCAAAGATTCCCCGTATAATGGGTTAGCAACTACGTTCCCGCTGTTTTTTTTAACATTCTGAATGTCATTAAATGCTTTGAATCATTCGAAAGAGGATGTTTTTTTTCTATAGAAATCTATGTTTTGTTTTTTTAATTCGAATTAACGTATGTTAATTTTCTGATCATAAAAAAAGAAGTGTCCAGTTGAGAAAAATGAACAGTTCTGACACTTCCTTCTTTCTGCTTTTCATCAAGGTCCTAAGGCCGCAAAAGCTGCTAGTAAGATTTTTGCTGTGTAAGGAGAGGGTGCCATAGCTGAAAGAACATCTCGTGATGGCTATGCCAAGTTCAAAAACGGAAATTATGACCTCAAAGACACCTTGTTCTAGCCGTCCCTTTTTTGGAGTCAAACTGGGTGATTACTACTAAAGAGGTATTGAAAATCGTGAACGTTGGGAAGAAGTTAACAGCAAAGGAAAATATATTAGTAATAGATATTCATTGAAAAATAAATTCAATTCCGTTCGTAATAAATTCAATTCCGTTCGTAAAACGGCGGAGACTTGGTTGCCAACCCAATAGAAGAGCAACACCAAAATTATGCGAAACTAATAAAGACATTCGTCTGCTGGACAGACTCTTCTTTCATGGCGGTTTCTTGAAGTGAACTTTCGAGTCTTTAGCCCCCAAGTATTTCAAATGTACTCAATCAGTGAAATTTACAAAACGTAACTTACCGAAGTGGATGAAATCAAATGAAAGAGAAACTCACCTAAAAAGAGAAAGGAGAAAAACTTCAGTTGAGATATAACATATTAAAAAAAATAACAAAAGTAAAATTTTACGTGTTTTATTAACACACTCTCCAACGAATAGAATGAAATGGCAGCCGAAACATACAACTTTAAAAGAGTCAGTACACTATCTTCTATTTATTTCTGTGAGAAGCTCCAACTGAAGCTAAAGTGACTGACCTGCGGAACAGCAGGTCAGTCACTTTCAATATCTTCAAGGATTGAATAGTCTCATTTCCATAGGGTTGTAATTTCTCTCCGCTTTTCGAAACTATTACAGTACGAGTATTAAAATAAATGATAGCGGGCATTAAAGTTTTTTCTTTCAGCAACAAATGGTTGATGTGTGGCCCTTTTGTTAGACGACAAACATCTAATCTGCAATCAAATTGGTTAAACATTTTGTAGTATCCCGCTGTCAGTGGTTCCCAATGCTGCAAAAAATCTGTTTGCGATGCATCGATACCGAAATCACTACAAGAACGCATTTGTGCAGTATTAGAAACCACTGACAATGTGATATTTCAAAACGTGTGGAACGAATTTGATTATTGATTAGATGTTTGTCGTGTAACAGAAGGGTCACACATCAAACGGTTGTAAAAGACAAAAAACTGTTTTTTTTTTTTTTTTTTTTTTAAGCACTAGGGTGCTATTTCGCTCTGTACGAAAATTTTGTCAATGCTATTTTGTCAACGCGATCTTGTCGGCGAGTTCTGTTGATATAAACTGTCACGGTAAAGATATTTTCAAATGTGTTTGAAAGATAACGTGGAGGGGGGGGGGGCGTTAATGCAATTTTTGATAATTATCACTAAATTTGGTGCCAAAACGCGACAATTTATCTATATAAATAAAACAGACTGTAAAATGTCCGTTAGTTAGTTAGTTTGTCTGTGTCTCGCCTAGCTCCTAGACAGGTGATTCTAGACCTACCAAATTTTGTATAGAAATTCTCCAGGACGGGTCCCGACATACCTCGAAGCGATTTTTTCAAAATTCGATTATTTTAGGAGATATCAATAAAAAACCTATCACAAAAGGCTAATTTTGCTCTCGCCATTTCGCAATTGTAACCCTGCAGTGGAAAGAGGGAGAATTTACCATATCTAGGTTGCCATATTTGGCAAGTTTATTAAATGATTCAGACTCGAAGTAAAATTAAAAGAAAAGATTTTTTTTTAAAAGATTATTTGTAAGGTTATTTTTAATTAAAATATCGTGTGCGTGTGAAGTCAGAGCAGGAATGAAATGTTTTATACTCAAAAGAAAAATAGGATTTGGAAATTTTCGGAGACTAAATGTGCAACTTTTTAATTTGGCAAAAAATAAAATGGTTGATATGCGATTTTGAGAAGATGTGATTCTAGCGCTTGGTACAATTTATCGGCTGCTTCTGCTACTTCGAATTGCGCATTTTTCTGCGCGCTTCTGAGCTTTTTCCTATCTGTTTCTAATGTATTACATACAGAAAAAGGTGTATTACATACAAGAAAAGTGGGAAGTCCCATGGACAGAGGCGGATCTACGGGGGGCGGGCTATAGGGGCTATAGCACCCTCCATTGAAACTGAATTTACACTAGATAGAACAGAGTTTTGAGGCTTCGTTAAAAACTGCGTGTATAAAAATCGGTTGTTTTGAAATTTTAATTTACTTTCTTGATTTAGTACTCTGATTTTTAGACTTGACCTCAGTCAATGGCTTTTAACCCTTTCGTTCCTAGGCTACAGGTATTTTCAAACCTCAGAGCCCCAAGGAATCGCTCGAAATCTCATCTCCCCTTTGAAACATTTGGGTTTTTAAGGATGATCTGTAACCAAGTTGTTCTCGCCTTTTCCATATATACGTGAATAGCAAAGAATAGCTCATTGTTAGAACGGGTTATGGCAAGTTGGTTAATGGCAAGCGAAAAGAACAGTATTTGTGCGATGATGTCCATTCACCCCCTGCAAAGTCATAAAAAAGGGGAGCTAAAAATCTATGTATATATAAATACGCTAAGGAAAACCCTTGTGTCCCTTTTGCAGCACGAACGGATGAGTGCGAAATTTGGCACAGTTAAAGTTCGAATGGAGGTGTTGTGCGAATGTTAAATTTTTCGTTTAATGTGCTAGTGCAGCGTAAAAAAATTAGAGAAGTGATTTGGCACGCAGTATTTTTGCGCCAATTTGGGCGATGGTTCCATTGTTGTGTCAATTTTGAAATAACAACACTAAGTTTCAGCAGTACTATAGGGTTATAGCATTACAACAAAATTTGCAAAAAGTGAAATTATTCCCCAGTTCGGTGAAACGCCAGTGACTAAAATGTGCTTTAGCCCTGTGCTAGGCGACTTTTTTAGAGGACCGATAAGTGCGCAAAGTTTTGTAAATTTCATGTATTAAAGCTGTGGAAAAACAAACTGAACAGGGCAGGTTGCAATCCAAAAGACTCTCCACTGAAACGCGCCAATTCGACAATTTGTTAACAATCTCCTGCCACGCAATATGCTAAAGCAAATTTTCTCCGAAAATATTATTGAAAAAATACCTCAGCAATTAATAGTGAATGAAAATACTATTATTAATGAAGTGTATGGAAATATTTCCGAAAACATACTGTCAGTTTATTAATGCTGACTTAATCGAATATCTGATTAATAGGGAATATATCACCAAAGCTACGATAAAATAATTTACTATGATGACAATGAAATCAATAACTATCCAGTAATTTTTAAATTCTTTCACTATGAATGAGTTTTTTTTTTTTTGGTTAGCCGGGAGCAAGGGAAAAATTGCGGAATAATTGTGATCTGCGCCAAATGCTTACAAAACTAAAGCAATTTCCAGTATATAGTCGTTTATCCCTTTCCATATTTTGGAAGTTCAATTTAATTTCACACGTTCTTTCCAATTCCAAATTATTTAACCAATAACCATACAAATTTCTTTTTAGTATATTGATATTTTTGTATATATTTAATTCTGTATATAAATGCTATTTTGTATACGTACTAAAATTTCCGGCTTTGTTTTGGGGAACGACAGTGTTTCAGAAGTAGTCTTTAAAAATTTCTCCGAAAAAAAAAGCGGTATTTGCGCCTGGCTAACCGAAAAATACCATAGTTTGCCTCCACACATGTTAGTATTGAAAGTTGATTGCATCTTTATACTAATCATAAACTTTAATACAAAGGAAGCAATAGTCAATGGAACAAAAATGTGCATCAAGTTTATCTATCGTAATGATATTAATTGCGGGGTTTGAACTGGAACCTCAGGCAGTAAAAGAATTTTAATTCCACTTATAAAATATTCTGGTACTATTTTTACATATCCTTTAAAAAAACTCAGTTTCCAAATATACCTGTTTTTGCGATGACAGTAAATAAATCCCAAGGACAATCATTCGAAAAAAGTGCATATTTATTGAGGCAGCAAGTTTTTATTCATGGTCAGTGGTACGCCTCAGCAAGTAAAGTTCAATCATTCGACGGTTTAAGATTTTATAACTCCGAACATAAAGGGCCTTCAGCCGAGGACGGTTCCAGGCTGAATTTTCGGAGGGGGCCACTAGACTTTTCAGATTAGATTAAATTGTTCAAAACGCAAACTGAATGTGTAAAATCGTACAGGAACGTGTGAAATAAGTCTGTAGAGGGAGATGACCGCTATGACCCGCTCGTTGGAGCTGCCTTTGCTAAATGCAAAGGCAGCTCCAAATATGATAGAGTTTTTATAAAAACACTGTCTTCACAGAAAAGTGTGGTGGCTGTAAAGTGAAATTGTACAAAAGTGGTTGGTCACTATAGACAAATGGTCTCTTAGCCAAGGTGGTCATTTTAGTATTTTCCATTGGATGTGGAATCTTGAGACATACTCCTTGACAGTAGAACTTTATTCACGCTCAAATTAAAAAAATTGATGCTTTACAGTAGAATTACGACCACCGGCAGAGTATTAGTACATATAATTTAAACATAAATTGTCTTTGCACGCGGCTTGTGCGCTGCACGTCTCTGATTCTGTACTGATGTGTACTTGATGTGGGATACCTTATGATTGATGTACATAGAGCAGGGATACTATTACTATGGCTAATTTTCCTTATCTGGTTTTCGAACATTTCCTGTTCATACAAAAGTACACCCGTTTTGAACGTTTAGGAAAGGTGGAAGGATTTCTTGGAAGTACTGTAGTCCTTTCTAAGCAGGCTTCAAAAGTTTAACCCATTGAAATTGCTACCGCTGTTTGGTCTTTCTTTCCGGGTGAAACTCTAGTGTGATTCATTTGCTCTCTGTGTGCTCCTTTCGTGTGTAGAATTTAATTTAAATGCAGATATTATGGCCTCAAAAAAGCGGTCATTGAGTGGTAATATGTGATTATTTTATGAAAATTCCGAAAAATGATAATTTGTCTAGTGAAAGTGAAAGCGCAAATCATCAAGGTAGAAATCATAAATGCACAGCCCCAGAACAAGCTACAGTAGAACCTCGATTATCCGAGCTAATTGGGACCGCTAGTACCTCGGATATCGGAAATCTCGGTTAATAGAAACTATGTATAAAAACCTTCCGTGCTTGCGAATTTAACTAACTTTTAAAGTAAAAAACAATAGAACGTTTTTTAAATGATCAAAATAAACATATATGAACTTATGTCTCACAGCTAAAAATATTTAAAAAGGAAATCAACTCTAGTAGTAAATTTTAAAAAGTAAAATGGATTTTTTTTTTTTTTTTTTTTTTTTGGACAAAACAATAAATGAAACATGGACAGCGAACTAAAATGTGTATAATTTTTTCCAAGCTCATTTTGGAAAGGAGAAAAAAAAATTAGACTTCGTTATTGCCTCGGTTAACAGAAACCTCGGTTAACCGAAGCTCGGTTAATCAAGGTTCTCCTGTATTTCAAGAGGAACAGCACTCACAGAATGTACATGCATTACTATCAAGCAGTTTAAGAGGTGCATAATTACAAGGAATACAATGATATTATGGAAAAAATAGATATGACTTAAATTAATTTTTTCAGACATTGTTTTTCCTATGAAGTGCAAGTTCCTAGAAGGTTCGAATATTTTATTTTATCAGAAATTCGCTCACGTTTCACGAAAATCAATTACGTAATATTATAGGCAGGCAGAAAAATAAAATATACAGGCGACATGTAAAAAAATCGTGCCAAATGTCGCCAAGCTTGGATAACTGTACCCAAATTATGAAATACCGAGTAAGTTAGCCCCCCCCCCTTTACCCAATCCTAGATCCGCCACTGCCCATGGATTATAATACGCTTTTAATATATAGCCCTTTAGTGCGTGTTTAAAATCTGAAAATGTTTCAGATTTTTTTATTCCACCCCCCACTTTCCGTTTCTTGATAAAGGCCAATATATCCAGAAGCTCTTCAGAATTAATATAGGACGAAATTTATGAGGAAGGTAATCATTTGTACCTTTTTGTAGGTTTTTATCATTTAACCATGTTATTTTTGTAACCAGGGCGGCCCGACAGGGTAAGCATCTCACCTGGGCGCCGCTTCATCACCCCTGGAAAACTATCGTTTCTGTTGCTAAGTTCTACAAGTACATTAGTCGCATCCAACGAGGCAAGCACGGATTTCAAAAACGAGAGCGATCAAGATAGGAGAGAAGAACTATCTTACACTCCCCAAGTAGAAAGAACAACGACCAGATCCATTGACACACGGCTGTGTGTGTGTGTTTTGATGAGGTGTGTGTACACAACGCATTCCATGATCACCCACTCGCATCAGATTCATTCATGAGTTTCCACTCTAGCATGTGGGTGGATACGTACAGAAACACGCTTCTCTCTCCCACTTACTCACTACTCGTGTTTTATTCAACGAGAGCACGGGGACGATTGTCACACACCAGTTGAGAAAGAGGGCACTTTTTGTATACGAATTTATTCTGGAGGGATGGTCGAATAACAAAGACTCACTCGCCGGAATGTCAACATGTCTAGGATAATACGTCTCTATCCCGGACCCATTGGTGGGCATTGGCCACAGCTACTAAGGCCGGAAGTGCTGGCTACTTTACTGGGGACATACTACAGGAGGGACAACGCTGCCCCCTATGAAGGGAAGGACAATTTAACAACCAAGCCCAAAGCGGCAATTAAACCTAAGGGATCTATTCTCCCCTAATCGTATGCCGGCAGTCGGATGTTAGGTTAATACATTCCTCAGTCAGTTGTCAGTTATCGACTGACCTAGGGCCTTTTTAAACTGGTTTCAGCATCCAATCACTAGAAACCTTTAACACTCCTCCTTAAGGAGGAGCAAAATTATGAGACTTATTTAGTTTCCGAAAAGTTCTGTTGGTCGGTTGGTTCCACCAACTCGGGCAGAATTGACAATCTGAGCCGTGATCGTAGAGAGTGGTGCGCAACTTATCACACAATTTGGGGCTATGATCACACAACAGGAAGGGACATTCGAAGATAACTGCAAAGTAGTAGTGTCTTTCAAAGCAAGAAAGGAAACGAACAGGTTACTCTTTGTTATGCAATAGTGCTCTCGTAAGTAAGATTAAGTTTGAAAAAATGTAAAATCAATGCGTTAGGTATAATTTGATTTTTTTTCTTTTTTTGGTTTCCTTTTAACTTTCAATGAATTGCTTTCATTATCATACACCAGATACTTAAGAAATGTAGGGTGAATCCTGGGTAAATCGCACAATACTGTAAAACGAACTTCATTATAATGAATATTTCAGATTAAAGATAAGCAATATAGGTACCAAAGTAAAATCATTGAGTACGAGTTCAGTTTTAATGAATGCGTATATTTTTTTAAAAATATTTTATAGTGTTTAAGGCTTACTTTATAGTGTTTAAGGCCAACTTACACAGGGGTATCTGCCTGAGGGGTGTGTGTGTCTTGGGCAGAGGACTTTATAAGGGGTTCTAACGCTTATTCACGTTAAATCTGAAGCAAACAGCTCAAAACTCCAGACCCTTAGATCGGCAGCTTCGAGGTACGCTAGAATCCTCGACAATCACACTACAGCCATCTACCATGTTCAGAATGTCTAATCCACACGACCATGGAGGGACTCAGTTATAATGAAGTTTCACTATAACGAATTTTTCAGTGCAACAGAAGCTGGCTATACTAATATTTCACCGTAATAAAACCGTAAATAACATGGGGTCTTCTCCGAAGACCTCATGTTCGTGACGTCATCCGCGAAAGATACGTTTTCAGACCTGCGTTGCCCGACCTAAATTTAGGAGCACGAGCTCGTAGCTCTAACTTAATGGGATCCCCGTAAGTATCGTATTTCGCCGGGAAACGGAAAGTTTATATTTGGTAGAGAGGGAGAGAGAAAAAAAGAGTTAATTATCGAAAAATAAAAAGTGAGAACAATCATCCTTTACTAAAATGGCTGTCATGAAAGGGCCAATTAAAGTCGGTCTTTGAAATCAAAACGAGTTTCCCCTTTCCTCTCGAATAGAGATACTATTCTCTAAAAATCAGTATATTTCTGTTTTGAGGGAAGGAGGGGGGCTACAAATTAAAGAAATTAACAAATGTCCCGTTTTAAGGAGAAAAATAAATGGCCACAATAAGTAAGTACTCTTATAAACAAAGTTTCAGGAAAATTTTTAAACATTGAAATCGCGTGGCAAAATTAGTATAAAAGTCATTCATATTGTAAAATGTATTTAAGATTTTTCTTCCTTGCGTATTTACCAACACTGACAGGCGATACTTTTGAGGGCAACTAGTACAACTTGTGAAGAAGTATTATGATTTTTCGGACGCAATGGGATTAAAAGCTTTTCAAATATGTTTGTGTGATTATGGCAACGCTACGCTAAAGCGATCTGCCAAAGATGGGGGGTGCCTTGGTAGGAGGACTTTCTAAGGAGTCTAACGCGTATTAACGTTACATCTAGAGAAAACCTACCAAAACTCTTGAACGTTAGATCGGCAGCCGCGCGATAGGACCCGAACCCGGGACCTTCACACTTCGCCCGTCTACCATTTTCAGTGATATAATCACTGTGCCATGGTGAGGCTAAAAGCTTTTAAAGTCGCACCCTTTCAGACCCTGCGTCCACAGTTGAGGACACAAAAATTACCTATACTATCGCGCAGGATGGATGTTCTATTTTGCGACACATAAAAAAAAGAAATCCCCCGAACATTTAATAAGGATTATTTATTGATTTTTTTCAATTACAAATTTAATCTCTATTACAAAAATAAAAATTATTTAATTCAAAAAGAAATCCTTTAATAGGTCTAAAAAGATTAGGACAACCTTGAAAAATGAAGAGGAAGAAACGACGCATTCTCCAGCAACGAAACGGCTTGCAAAATAAATCCAGTTTCCCACGCCGGTCTACTGGTTATGAATTCTTAAAAAGAAATACTACAAATAATAATAAATGTCTAAGTCACCCACTTCCCACAGGATCAGCTTAGAAAATCGAATCAGCCATGACACACTGACCACTTGGGCCTGTGGGTCGGTCAGAAAACGAGCAGGGATTAGGCATTAGGATGCGATTTGCGTCACTGAGCAAGATTCGGATTAGTGAATTTAAATTTTTCCACCGGGAAAATGCCGGAATAATAGAAGCCTCTTTTCTGGATTCCCCACAAAGCAGATTAGACTTCCGAGGAACTACATTCCTTGATTTCGACATTAAAAAAAGAAAAAAAAAGAAAAGGAAAAGGATTTACGTGATGCAGCTAGCTCTTAACCCGGAAGATAAGATACCAACTCAGTGGCCGAGTGAGACGTTCGGGGGTGGGGGTTAGGGGATGGGAGGGGGGGGGCGGTGTCTTTGTCGAAGGACTTTTTAAGGGGTCTAACGCGTATTCAAGTTACATCTGCAGAAAACTGCCTAAACTTCATAGCGTTAGATCGACAGCAGCGCCGTAGGCCAGAACCCTAAACCTTCACACTTCAGCCATCTACCAGTTTCAGTAATCTTAACCACTCGGTCATGGTGGGACCCTGTAAATAATGCAATTTTACACTCTCTCCCCATAGAGTTGCTCCGATATTTTTAATTTGCTCCAGAAATCCAATAATTAACAAAACACTCCGATTATTTTGACTTCAAAATTTATTTACAGGGGCAGGCAGAAATTTTCAATCTCCATCCTTTTTCTAAATGACAATCTTTTGCTGAGCATTCTTTTATGGAAGTCTCCAATACCTAATGTTAAGTCTCCTACCTAAAATTAACCTTTATTTTGCATATTTTTAATTGAATTTGGTTACTTAATTCATTTCTGATTTTCTGCAAAATTCAATTGATTTTTAAAGTTAAGTCTACTTAAAATATGTGCATTTAAAATGTGTTTGTGAAATATTTATTAATGAAAATTATAACACGGCTGCTTGTTCAGACAGCCATGTTGTAACATGGTATTTTACTAGCTTAAAATAGTTGTTTTAGTTACTACTACAGTATTGTGTATCATTATCACTCCATACATACAGTACTTTGAGAAATCTTTTTTTTTTTTGGTGTGTGTGTGTGTGTGTGTGTGTGTGTGTGTGTGTGTGTGCGTGTGTCGGAATGTCGAAATCGAGTAAAAAAGTGAAATTGTCCTAAAATTTGGAAACTAATGTTTGAAATGATTTTTTTTATGAATTTGACCCCCCTCCCTTTTCCCCCATTTATGGTACCTTATAAATTTTTGTACTGTTAAAGAATGCTCGTATATTTTAGAAGCTAAACAAACAGATTTTTGTTTTTGTTTTTTAACTAGTAGTTAAAAAAAATATTATTTTTGATTAAAGAAACTTAAAGCATAACCTGTTCTGCATTCTGTTTTATACCTGTATAAAACTACAAAAGCATGATAATTCTTTATAAATATTTAAAAGAGATTTACTTTTTATTTTTACCAATCTATAAAAGTAATTTAGCTTGAAATACAACTAAACATGACTTAATGTAAATTGATATTAAATTATTAAAACAGAAAAAAAGGCATTAAACCTATGTTTGGAAAAAATTAACACTCATCTATCCAATCACTCGCAGGCTTCTTATCAAAATAGATATCTTATTCTTAAACAAATAAAAAAAAGTATGCATTTCTTTGTGAAAAGAATCTACAAGATACATTAATAAATGTGTCGTGTTAAAAGTTATTCCCTTCTGACAGTAGTGCACACATAAAAAGAATATTTTAACTTTTTACGTTTTAAGTAACATTTTTTATGTACATATATGTAAAGATGTTTAGATTTTGTAAATTATAAGTCAATTATTAAAAAATACTTTAATGATGTGAAAAAAATTTGCAATTTATTTTCTGATGTCAGTATATTAAAAAAAATGAAAAAACATCTCATAACTAAATATATGTTTAGTGCCGGATGTCCGAGTGCATATCCGGCAACCAAAAGAGCTTCCGATATCCAATATCCAGCAAAATCACTATCCGTTACATCCCTACTTGAGAGTGGTCGAAGATGCACTAAAAGTAGATAGATAGTTTTAGATCACTATAGAGAAAATAATAAGAAAATTAAATCATACTCTTATAGAGAACTGCAATCTCCCATACATCTTCACTTCAAATAGTCATTTCTTAAAAATACTTATTCGAAACAAATTGACACGCACTTAATATTCAACAAGCGTTTCATTTTCAGCTCGTTGGCGAAATGAAAACAGAAAAAGTGGGCGGTACGATTAAACAACGCAAAGTCCAAGTGCTAACTTGCGGCTGCCATCAGCACGAAGCGTTATTTAACAGCCCGAAAAAAGAAACAGAAAAAAGTCACTTTTACCTACTTTCGACAAGTGTCGCTAAAAAGGTGGTATGTGCGAACAGGATTTACGAGGAGTTGTTTTTCACTGGCTAATGAGTTCTGGCAAGGGTTCAGGAGATAAGTGAGACAGATTTGAAAGAATTTTAAATTACTTTCCTGATATATATTAAAAATAAATAAATTAATAAATACACTTAATCTATCAGATTAAGTAATTTGTATTCACTCCTTCCTTAACTGTGAGTCTGTATTTATCCAATTCATTAGTCTTCAAGGAATGATAGAAATTGCAATTGATTTTGCAAATAGAAATTACGAATTATGACCTTTTCAATTTTTTTGGGCATCTTGTAATTGGGATAAAATTTCACTACCTTCTGTGAGTGTCGTCGTAACATCACGATCCAAATACGAACACGTTATCCATGGGATCGAACATGGAAACGTAACAGAAAAGAGAGAGACCCCCCCCCCCCAACTTCCAAAACGACTTGACTGCTTGCTATGTACTACCCAGCTTATCACTGCATAGTTGAAGAACTTCAACTTTATTTATGCAGCCGAAGAGACTGGCTCAATGCTACATAAACAATGAACCAGAAAACACGTTTTCGCCCATTTTCACTCATCCAGAAGGTTAGAAGTTAGCTTGGAAAGGGTAAACTGCGAACTGAAAAATGTGAAGACAGACTTTCTAGTGAATAAATTCTGGCAGGAGTTAAAATAAGTTAACTAGAACAACAACAAAAAAAATGTTTTTCCCTTAAAAAATAAAGAAAGCTTGAATAATTGTTTTTGGTCTATTTTAATACGTTGCGACGTGGCAATATGGTTGACAAGATTTTGAAGCATGACGGTTTTTACCGGATTTCACCATGGTTTTTACCGTGTCGTGTCAAAAATCTCTTTGTAAAAAATGTCGAAAACTGCCAAAACCCAGATTCTTGGTAACATTACATATCTATTTTATTTCGGCTAATTATAATTTAAATAATCTTGCATCTTAATTGATTGCATCTTAAAACAATAAGTTTTAAAAAAGGTTATGAAAGATATTTGAGAAAAAATAACGGGACTAATGTTAAAAAATATAATTCGGATATTTACATTTTCCCAACATAATTACTTCATAATTTTATATATTGTAAGTAAAATAAATATGATTATTATTTTTTTATTTACATTTATAGGTTGCATTTTATGACACATTCCATTATTAATTTTAAATACCGTGAAGCATTTTATGTATTACACCATAAAAATTCTGATTAGATGATTTTTTTCATTGGGTTGGAGGGGGAGGATGTAAAGTATAAGTTATCCAGCCTTAGAATTTTTTATAAAATCTTTTCTGTAGGAAAGAACACTAAATAAACGAACTTGAGAAACTTTCTATCACATGCTTCGAAGCAGCAATTCTGATGGCTAAAAATGTCGTTTTACATACATTTTTGGTTTATATTAATGCTAATTTTTTAATTAAATGACAATTTTAGCTCGATAAAAGTAGCAGTGGTTTTCTATTTAGTTTATATTTGGGGTGACAATAAATTTTGGATAAATACTTTAAGATTGTGCAGGCATCCATGTGTGTATCTTAAAAAATAAAATAAAAGTAATAATATTTTATAAATTCAAAATTCTGATTTTAAATTTCATAGCAAAAATTTAAAGGCTTGTATCAAAAATTTTAATAATATATAATATTTTATATTTTTAGACTAAACAGTATAATAAAATAATTATTATATTCACAATACTATAATTAATTATAGTTTTTAATAGCTAAGAAAAATTTATACAGAAATTTATTGTTCGCTGTCCCATAAAATAAAGAATAAGTAGGTTTTTGAGAGTTTTTACCGGTAAAAACACGGTTTTCACATCTGTCATGTTAAAAAACAGTTTTTGATGACAAAAACCCAGCCCTGGATGGCAGCAATATGATTTAAGTATTTTTTTTTTTTGCATCCTACTTTTAAACCAATTTACACCAGTGGCCGCTCGTCAGTTGAAGCAGAGCTGTGCCTGAAATTATCCAAACGTTTATTTTTCTTTTCTATTTCGATTTCAAATAATTGTTTTTGATTTTTGACTATTCGACCACATCGCTATTTCATACACCCCGAATTCAAACTTGAATTATCATTATTATTAGTGTGTATGATACAGAAGCGGGTTCATATACTCCAGAAGTCAGGAGCAACCACTAATCCACATATCTTATGAAAATAGACATACAACACAGGAAACACTTACCGATAAACCTCCCTATCACCCACAAGACCTTAAATTTGGAGTCCATCCGAATGAATATGAGATTCATAAAAGAGGAGAATCGGAAAAAAAAAAACGCAGAAGTACACAGAAAAGTGCGTTCAGACTGTCAACTGATCAGCTTCCAGCTACAAAGTTTGTAGAGCACATTTGCTGCGGATAACTGTTCTCAAAGCACCCAAAACATTCCCCTCTCAACAGTCAGAAATAACGGGGCCCCCGATAACACAATACTTTCACCTACTTTTTCTTGATGGCCGCTGAAAATGTGGTGTGGTCCTACAGTTCTGAAACATCAGGCTTGCCCTAATGAGTTCTGGCAAGAATCCCAAGGGGAAAAAGAAAAAAAATAATAAAATTAATAAGAGGGAGGAGGGAAAAAAAAAGACACACCACGCCTTTATAAGTTTTTAGTTAAAAAGAAAGGGTTTAGAACGAAGCAGGAGCTAAACATTTTTACGAATCGATCACTTCGCCTTTATAAGTTTCTGGTAAAAAATATAGGGTTTAGAAAGACTCAGGAGGTAAACATTTTTACTGATCGGCCATCATGCTGACACACACAGCGCAGGTCATCTATGTTGGGAGTTCCGAAATTTGGGAAAACAAGTCTTTAACAGACAGTTTTAAGGAAAGTTGATCTTCCTGGTTTCACACGAAAAAGTATCGTTTCCAAGAGATTACTGATTGGAAGGTGATGGCGTTCGTTTACGAAAATTATCTTCTCTATGGATGTAGAGCTGAAGCTGGCATGCCTTAGGGGAGTTCTTTTTCGTCGGAAATAAGGCATATACCTACCCACTCTGAAAAATTATTCAAAAATTTCTCATCTTCATATTCCGAGAAAATGGCTATTATAGTCTACTCCCCAAAACAACACATGCTCAGGACCTGATTACCGCAGAGACAAATTAGGCCGTGGACTAGGGAACAAGTTTAAGGACCCTCAGAATGATTAAAATTCTTTAGGTTCATTTCTTAAAAAAAAGTAGCACAAGAAACGTTAATGACAATAACTAAAGAGATTGACTTTTCCAAGACATACCGCAATGCAAAAGTGTTTGTTTGCACTGAATTCAAGGAATAAAACAAACGTGGTCCAAAGCATTATGAAGTATTCATCAATGTGACGTCATTTGAAGCACAACTTCTGTGCTTTAAAAATTAATGGACTTTTAAGTTAACATTTTTTGGTATTCTGTGTCCAACCTATATGTGTCATCGAGGTATGAAAGTATAGGTGCCCCCAAAAAGTGCTAAGCCTAGGGTCTCCTAATGTCTTAACCGGGCCCTGCATATACTAAGAAATTGGAGGAGAATTGCTTTATTCGTTTAATGCGTTTCTAGGGACAATAATGAATGGGGGTTTCTGAAAAGCATCAGCTTTATTTACATTCACTGGGATATTCTGGCAGAGTGCGTAATAGAACGAATGCAAACCCATGTACCAAGTCTAAAATTAGCTAGTCTATTAGCAGCACTATTCGTAATACAGGGTGTTCCAAAAACACTGATCCACGGTTTTATTCTTTAAATATTGATCAAAGATGTGTAAAATAAATTAAAAAGTTGCGTAGAAAAGGTAGAGTTTTATGATGCTGCTTGATATTTTCTGGAGACCAAATCTACCTAAATACAAAATTAAAATTTTTAAACGCCCTCCGTACAAAAAAAATTCCCTATTGTAAACTGTGCTCCATAAATTAATTAGATGATGAACACAAAACTATAATCTGTAACTTGTAAAGTTCGATTTTCTCTTCGTCTCTTGTGTTTCTAAGTAAAAAAGAAAAAATTCATAGAAAGAAATAGCAGGTCCTGATTATTACCCGGGCACTCAAAGAAATAAAGGCCAAAAATATTGAGTTTCGACTAATATATGCCTATAAACACAATGATACTGCTGTATATAGGGGGAGAATATTTTAAAAGTACATTGGCACAAAAATTTTATAGTTTGGCCTGGCAAAAAGTACGATTTTGCAAAAGTTACATTTCTAGGATTGGTTAGTGGGAGAAAGGAAAAAAAAAAAAGATCTTCAATTTTGTTCGGGAAGTGTTTAAAAATAAATAAATCTTGGTTGGAAAGTAAGTCGATGCATCGTTCACTGAAATGCGAGAAAGTAGAAAGACAAGAATTTACAGCACTTTCTTAAAAAACAACAAAAAATTCTGAAGATTTTATATTTTTTTTCAGAGAAAAGTCGTTGAAAGAAACAATTTCTCCTCACCCGCGATAAATATATAGAACTACAAGGTTTCTTTTTCTCATTTCTTTAAACCGATTCGACGATGTCACGCGACACATTCATAGCGTGATTTACTAAGAAATGATCATCTTCATGCTCCAGTTATGTCACACACGCGCGCATACCTGTCGTTTCACAGACTTATCCTGCATTTGTCATATATATGAAGGAATTTACAAACTAAGCACGAGAGTTTTTCTTCAACAGTCCGAGAAAGCGTAAACGTGCTGACTGCCTCAGTCTTTTAGTCCGAAATTATTTAAAAAAATATTCTACGTCGTATTTTTGATCAATCGATTAAGTGGCAAAAACTCGTGTGACAATACACCGGAAATAGTATGCTGATGTTTATAATAGTGATACAAATAGTATTGTATACTTCATCTCTTCTATCATGCATTAATAGTATAATTTTGATCAATCTTAACATCTGTAAAGTTAATCATTCTGTAATTGAAAATTTTAAAAGTAATTAATCCTTTCTAGAACTGATTAAGTAATTTATCTGGAATAGATATAATGCACATTTAAAAAATAATAGAATACATTTGTAATGAAAAAAAAAAACAACATGATTATTAGATTCCTGTAAACTGAACGCAACCGTTTTCATTTTCAAATTCATTGGTATTTACTTAGTAATATTCTTTCAAAATGTGTGTCCTCAATTATGGGGGTCATGTCAGAAAGGGTAAAAAGCTAACAAGATGAATCATAACGAACTTACCGAATATAAAACATTTTCAAACACGATTTTACTTGCGCACGAGCTATTGATTAAAATATAATTTATTTGTTTGTTGCCATCGTTTCTAAGAAGCTGGGCAGCGATTCCTCCTTCTGTCCCTATCGTTGCTACCAGGCGTCTGCCTTTGAATGCTTTCCCGTGGTCCACGTGCAAACGATGGGAGCAAACAAGTTAAGAGCCAAAATATGCGGCACTAAAATGTTTCTGTTTAATCGTCGAGTCCTTATAACATAATCTGTGTGGGCTTTCTTTAACATCTGTAGATGCTATACAAAATGGTGCTCTTACTTAAAACAGCTCAAAAAACATGTCTAGCAAAAGTGCTTGGCGATCAAACTGAGATCCAAAATCAATAACTCATCACTCTAAAACGAAGTGACACTAAAACTAAACAGTTTAATTTAGATACCTAGAGAAAGGAGAGGCCGATGTAGCATAGTTGTTATGGCGATAGTATGGAAATCAGAAGGTTGCGGGTTCAAATACCGACATATCATGGTTTACATGCGGTGCACGTACACATTAAAGCATGGTGTTGAAATTCTTTTCGGCGGTTGGTAGCACTTCTAGGGGATTCCCCGAACCTTCTAATGAGGACCGAAATTGTGGAGGGAAACTTAAGGAAGGACGCATGTAGATCTAAACGACGCATTATGCTAAGCGAACGGTCCTCATCAAGCTGGTGAATAAACAAACAAACCTACTGGAATGAATCGACCCAGATTGGGTTCATGGGTAAGAGCCCGCCAGAGGGGTAACACCCAAACCCACTCATTGTTTCCTATCAAAATTTCACAGAGCCACGTTATTTCTGGCCTACATACCATTACACCAGACCGTACTTATCTAAATAATTCTCATAATATCCAAGCCATTTAACAGTATGTTGAAAATGCATTATTATTACGCATTGGAAAAATACAATAAAAAAATAATACATCATTCCAATACGGACTGATAGTTACATTCACATAAAAGTAAATTAAGATCTTCGATAGATGACAATTCTACTATGAACAGTCATACTTTAGGAGTTAAATGGTCTCTAAAGTCATAAGCGTAGCGTTGGAGCTGTGTATGGGGGGTGGGGACAGGAGGGTAAGGTGGCACGTGCTGCCCAACTTCGTTTAGAAAGCCATTTACTTTAAAACTTTTTTTTTCCAAAAACCTGTAGAAGCTTCACTATACTAACTCTTAAATACGTTGTGTGCATTCCACTCTCCAAAATTTTCGGTCACGCCACGCTTATGTCCGAAGCCAATTAACAGTGAAAGCTCAGTTCTACAAAGGGACCTAAGATAAAATTCGTAATTTTGAAAAATTCGTTCCAGCGGAACTTCATCAAAACTGAATTTGTACTAATATAATTTTCTTTTAAGAGAAATGCTTAATTTGTTAGGCTGAAATATTCGTTATAGTGAATTTCGCTGTAACGAGATTTTACCGCATTGGTTCATTTGCGAGAAGTCAAAAATTGGGGAATGGACACTGATGCAGTGACTACTGACTCTTCTCCAAATAATTCGGTTCAAAGGAGAGTCCCTTTTTCGATACCTGAGGAATTGAATTGAGTAGCACCTCTCTCTCTAGGGGATGGTTGTTACTTTGGTCGGCATTTCACTCTTTAGGAATGACCAGTCCACTGTTTTTGGTCTCAACGCGAATGCTTAAGCTGATTAGAACAAATACCTTTTTTTTTTTAATCCGCACTCAGGCTCGTATCCGATGATCACGATGTTCTAGAGTTCGCAGATGGAAACTCTCGCCATCAACTCGGCAGTAAAGGTTTAACATCATCTACTTCCGTGAAAACCTGAGTCATTGCAACAAGTGTCTATGAACACACGTGAGGGTGAACATAACGCCTAGAAGGGGTGGTAAAAGGTGAACAGAGAGAGAAAAAGATCCAACGTCGTTCCACGAGCGCGATAAGAACGCTTTGATAATATTCACGGAGCTATGTGGTTATCGGAAGGGCGTCCCCCAACAAAAGCATCGTTTCTCCCCCTCCCCCCCCCAACATATGAATATTTTGATAACACTTTGTGGTAAATCTGATAACCAACAGATAAAACAGTGACAGCGTGTCACGGAGGCTCGCAAATATCGTGACCCTAGACTGATTCTGCAGTTCGAAACTCGAGAAACTTTTTGACACCTCACTAATTCAATAAGAATGAAAAACATACTAACACAGGGTTGCTAGATGTAGCTAACTTTAGGCAGTTCGGCTAAATTCAAAAGCTGCTGGCTAATAAAGGAATAATTCTTTTAGACACACATTTTAGCTATTTTTTCTGAAGTTCCATAAGGAGTAACACTATAAATAAATACATATGTATTTTAATTTCCCCACAGGATTTGTTCCAAATTCTTTCCGAAGTGCGTATATGCATGTACTCAACATATCCATAGGCATTCATACATAGAGCTGAAGCAAACCGCATGTATTCGGTACTAAGATACGGATAATCACTCAGACTCGAAGTAACGAATTGTTACTTTTCGGTTGATATCGTTACTCGATCCGAAGGTTTCGGATCGAGCAGCTTCGAACTTCGAATACAGACTGCCAGGCGAGGCGAACTAGGGGGGAAACAGGTTCCAGTAATCGAGTACTAATATCTTCTGTTATTTGTTACTGGCAGTTACTGGATATCGGATCGCGGTTTCAAGGAGGAAAATGACTTTCGAGTGTGCATTTCGGATCGACCAGGTTCGAACTTCGAATACAAGACTGCGGGAGGGAGAAAATGAATTTCGGTATTTGAGTAATAGTATGTTCCGTTCCGTTACTAGATACCGGAAGTATTATGGATTCTCGCTGTTTGAAGGGAAAAATCGGTTTCGGTATTTGAGTAGTAGTATGTTCTGGTTGCAATTCGTTTGTGCCGAGCCGGATGGTATCGTTTTGATGAGGTTTGGAAGAATCCGTATGTACCGTTACATTTATGGAGATGGATATACTATCTGCTGCTCTATTGATATGGGTCGTACAATGGGGGGATAGGATCCGGTGTATAGCATGTTCTTATGCGCAGTTGAACTTTTTTTGCGGGGGGGGGGGAAGGGGGTGTTCTTATAATTGTAGAGGAGCAATACATATAAGAGAAGCATGTTAGTAAGGGGTGCTAATTTCGGGCTTTCTAACATTTTGGTACTAAATAGTGGTGCAATCAGAATTCTTTCTTTCAGGGTGGTTCGGAAGCAGGATTGCGAACTTAACTTTTTCTTTTTTTTTAACTAGAATCGAAATATGAGTAATAAATAACAAATTATTTAAATACACCTTTTAAAAAATATATTTTTATAAAGTAAACGAATTCACACATTTTTATTATTTAAAATATTATTTGGAACTAAAAAAATATTTAGCATGGAAACCTAAACACATTTTTTAAGTAATTGTTTAAAAAATATATAAAAAATTGTGAGCGACCCGGGATTTCTATGCCCACTCCTGCGTAAGCCACTGGTATTAAAATAATTCAATGAAGTTCAGTATGTTTCTAAAATGTCGGCGTTTAGGGGGCTATCTGCCCTATTTTATGGTACATTTTATTCCATGAACTCATGGAATACGCATAGCCCGGTGCAACCATTCTTTCTGTATGAAAGGAGTGATAATTTTTGTTTAAAGAATGCTCTCATATATGCACCCACAGAAGGGGCTAACCCCTTTCATCCCAAAAGTGCAGAAGTAGAACTGGAAATATCTTAAAAATAGGCAATTCTCATTGAATAAAACAATTTTAATTTAAAATATGGTAATTTTTAATTTACTTCGAAAAATGGTCCAGCAAAAGAAGTTTTTGATATGAAATAAGAACTCACAAATAATAAAGATATTATGCTTTTAGAGACGCAAAGTAGTTGATATCATACTGAGATCCCCTGCCCTGTGAATTTTATATATGTGGCCCAAACCCTGGATCTCAGTATTCGAGAACCCGCTCCCAGAAAAAACACGAGTCACAAGCTTTCCTTTACACTTTTTATGATAAGAATGAACAGGTTAAACCAGCGTTCAGAATTTAAAAAAGGGGGGGGTTGAGAAAAAAAAAAGAATGGCATATGTCTTTGGAAGATTTCTATGTGCACTCAGTAATTCGGATAATGTAGCATTGTATAAAACCATAAATGTGTATAAAAACAATCTGTAAATCAGAGAAAATAAGCTCTAAATACTACTTTGTACAACTTCGCTAAAAAAAATTCTTTTTGGTTATGGGTTTATGTATGGGCGGCATATACCCATAACAACACTGTCCCGGATGTGTTGTTATGGGGCACTATATAACACCCTATTACCGATTCTATTAGTAGTAACGAAAGTAACGAGTAACGAATACTTAGTAACGAATAGCGAACATCTAAGTAACAAATACATACGGATACTCATTTTGTCGTTACTTTTACAGCACTATTCATACAGTTCTGATTCTATTACTGAAGTGTAAATGAATTGTAAATAACTTATTGAAAAAAATTTAAGCAAAATTGTGTCACTGTTGCCAGAGTATTGCATCACATTAGGGGATCTAAGAATACGTAAACAAAGAATGCATATTTTTTTAGTGGTTATACACTTTATTTGATCTAATCCAGGAAAAATAGAACAAAAAGAAAGAAAATTACAGAAGTAAAACTGAATACGAGAGCAGCAAGAGGAACAATTGGCGGGGGTGTTTGTTGAGATTTTAAAAATACCATATTAATTCATTAATTATCTTAAATCATCAATTTTATAGATTCCATCTACTTGTAAAAATGCATGATATCTAAAAAGTATTTTTAGTAAATTGACTCAAATTTTAATATTAGCAGTGGTTTGCGCATTTTGGCAATATTTTTGGTCATCTTTTACTAAAAAAAATCGTTGCTATTCATCTGGTCATTCTCATTCTATGTAATAATCCTGCCTATAAGCATTAAAAATACCCTTCTCGCAAGAAGAAAGGGAAAAAGAAAACTCTCAAGCTGGTTCTACTGTTGAAACTACCACGGGATATATTAACCCTTAAATGCCTAATACACTATAATTTTTTTTTTAATTAAACATGCAATAGAAAGCTTTAAAACCAGAAAATTTTCTAGATTAAATTTTGTAAAATTAAACACACATGAATTTTAAAAACTCTGCAACTAAAGCTTCAGTTTTATTTGCTTTATGTTTATGAAACTATATTGGGTTTTTGCCAAAAGGCAACACAAGTCATTTAAGGGTTTGCGTAGGATTACTTATCGTTTAGTTAGTTGAAAAGCGCCGTTGCAAAATGATGAATATAACAAACCCTTTTCATTTCACGAAATATTTATTAACAGATCTATTATTAACGAATCTATAAATACTACCTATTACTTATATTATACAGGTTTCTTTTTCTTAAATGCTCAATTTAAATCCCCCATGGTTCAATCTCGTGAAAAATATCAAATTGTGTTATCTCGAGCACCTGTTTAGAATTGTACCCATTGCGAATAGGACGTAAATTTCGCGGCACAGTTTATGAATATCATGCAATTTTTTAATGCATGAAGTTACGTTTTTGACTGCCGTAAAAGAAACCCAGATAGATGAGTCGGTTCATCTTGGTTATTTCACACAGCTAATTTTCAAAGGGGCACTATGAAAACTGATAACGACACGAAAAAAGGTTTTTTTTTTTTTTTTTAAGACTAATGTGGAGGAAAGTTTTGCTCCATTGAAAATGCATCCCAAAAATTGTATTCCCTTACGGTACCAACTCTCTGTTAGTAAAGCAAGCTTTCTCCGCAGGTGTGTGTGCCTATTGTAACACGTGGTCTGATTCGCGAGTATAATGAAATGAATATTCATTAAAAAAAGGTTTTCTAACAGGTGAGGCGATAACTGCCTACTACAACACCCTTTTCTCGACAGGAGTCGCGTTTGACAGGAGGTGTCCTTGGGGCGACAGCACACAGGTATCGCTCTTTTTTTTCCCTGATGTGCATATGTAAAACGGGACTGACGCAATCAAGCCCGTTTCGCAAATGGGGAAAAAGTTGACAGAGAATGGTGCTGTGTTATTCAAGAGAGAAAATTATGGTCTTCATTTTGTCCATTTTCCTTTTCGACGCGATACAGGTCTGCTTGGGTTTTACATCTGCTTTGCGATAACATAAGCCAGCCGTTGAATTATTGAGTAAACGTTAATTTCAATCGAGAATTGGAGTCCAGATTTTTGTTCTTTTTAACGCTTTCTAACAGCAGTAGAAAAGTCACCATAACTAGGTTGGGGCTAGGGTGGGATAAGTCCATCTATCACTGCAAGAATAGGAGATGGAGCCCCCTTGGATGGGCCAGAGGCGCAGAGAGCGAAGTCGGGGCCCCGGGGATAAAATCTTTGGGGTCCCTTGCCTATCCAGAAATCCTTTTGATGTCGTATCAGATCAACCATTTATTCCTTACTAAAATTATGAATCATTTAAAGAAACTTTAAATTAATTGTAATTGGAAAATAATTAATAGAATTAAAATTATTAATTTAAAAGAGTATTATACTTTAATGAACATACATGCTCTAAAAAATACTAACATTTTGTTTTGAAGGTTTCGTCACCTCCATAGAGAAACTGTATTTGAAACGTGTTTCCTCAGTATTGAAAAAATTAATATTTTTATTCATACTTCCATGCAAGCAGGCAGACAAAAAATTTCAGAAGGCCCAAAGAGTGGAAATTTCAAAATTTCTCATAGAAAGTCTTGACCTTTAACATTTTATTAAGGAAAATTCAAAATTCCGGAGGTTGGGTGGGCCCATAGTCTCTCTTCTGGCTATACCCTTTCTTCCACTATTTAACAATGTGTCTCGGGAAAAAAATGATTTCTTGTTAAATAAATCTTTTCTACTTTTAGTCATGGCAAACCGTTGAATAACACCGACAATGTCTATTTTTCTTGCAAAAGAAGACTCAATCACTAAAACTCCTCGTTTTTGTTAAGTTGGTGGTTTATGCTCTAGCTGGCTTTTTCTAATTTCATTCAAAAATTAATTTGAAACATCCGGGGACATAACCTGAATGTGGAATTTTTTTTTACAAAATTGACAGCACACAATTAAGTATCATATAAACAGCAAAAGCGGGGCCCCTTCACAAGCTGAGGCCCTGGGGATTTTTCCTCTGCTCCCCCTCTCTCTCTGCGCCACTGGGATAGGCTTTAGTCTACTCTAGAAATATGCAAAAAGCCTAGCCAGTTACGCCAAGAGAAATGTGCTCATATCAGTTTTCAGTCAGTCTGAGCCAGGAAGTACCCAAAGCGGTGTGCCACGGGGGCCGTGGTTTCTCCCGAAATTATCATTTCTGTTCTTTAGATGTCAATAATTAAGTATTTTGGACAAGACATTTTTCTCCCCTTTTGGACAATGCCCGAATTTTTTTTTTTTTCTGGCTAAGCCGTCTACAGGCATGAATGCCACAAAATTTACATATATTATTGCTATAAACTAGTCCCGATGTATGAAGCATGAAAAATTCTTTACGCACACAGAAAAATTTCAATACATTAAATTTTATGGGCACTTATTGTTTAGAGACGATTATCTATTTTAAACAGAGCAAAATGAATACAGGTAATTGTGTTTAAAAGAATGCCCACTACCGTAAATCATTGATATCACTTTTATAGGGAGCTTGTTATATTACGCATTCAACTACTATGCAATTCCCGAGCAGGTGGTGTAGTGGCTTAAGAACCATTCTATCATGCTTTGGATCCGGGTTCGATTTCCGGCTTGGGCTCGGATGTTATCTTATCCATCCCTTCATAGGGGGCAAAGCTGGCCGCCCGTTGGGTGCCCCATAGTAAAATGGCCAGGAGTTCGGGCCTTAATAGTGGCAAAAAGGCTTGTGGCTAATGCCCGCCCATTGGGGGGGAAAAAAAACGTACTATGCAATTCACAACCTAGAAAATAAAATATCCTACGATAGTACCCTTTCCGTGTCTATCAGTGCTTCCCCCTGTGGCCCCTTCTCAAAATCTGTCCCGCGCCTTGCTCCAGTAAAGTCGGTCTCAGTGTTATTCGAAGATACGTCTTTAAGTGACATAATTTAAATCATTTTAAGATTTATTTGTAAGAGGTGGGGGTAGATCGAAAAACGTGTTCTGCCGAATTCAAAGATACAAAAAAATAAATAGAATTAGAAATCCTAAATTAAGCACAAAAGTCTCTCAAGCAGCGGCGTAGCCAGAAATTTTTCATGGGGGGGGGGTTACGACAACTGCAACTCACATATATGTATACGTGTGTGTGATAAGGAAGTGAAGAATATACATTTTGTATGGCGAAAAATTTCTCATGGGGGTGTTGTGACCCCCCTATCCCCCCTTTGGCTACGCCTTCGCCACCTGCTCTTACCGTTTTGGCTGCCAGGTAGTAGCTTAAGGTGTGGACTAAGCATAACTGTAAATCATAAAGGCCGGTTGTCGTCTAAGAAAAATAGAAATATAAAATTTTCACGACAGAGCAATAAAACTTCGTATATAGCGAAACGCAGCTCAAGATATCGATTAAGACAATAGAAAGATTGGCTTCTTATTGGGAAAATTCAAATTTATTCCTCTAAAGTTTCGTCTATTAGCGATTCACTCAATGATCACAATGCCGTAATGTAACAGAACTTATTATAATGGCCGGGGAAAACACGTTTGACAATATCTCCAATTATTCCTACACAAATAAAATAGCAGTATCAGTAAAGCATCAAGGTTACGGCAAAGGAAAGAGCAAGTAAGGTGTGTAAGTGACATTCACATTCTTTTATATATGCGAACGCCATTTTATGCAGATAAGCGAAAAAGTTCCTATTGTTTTTTCCCATTCCGACTGCAATAGAGGAGGACTGCCACGCGATATGTGTCGATAGCAGAGGTACATGGAGGAAAATAAGAGAAAGTTGTCACACTATTTATCAAGGAAAAGAGGAAGGAGAGCTGACTCCAGTGAAATAAAAGAGATTTTTTTTTCCCTTTTGGTTTTGTTAATTTATCGTGCCTACGACGCAAGAGGCGAGAGTAAATGGGGTTCTGAACAAAAAAATTCGCTGACGTCATTTCTCTGTGCAACTCCCCCCCCCCCCTACAAAATGTAGAATAAAGCAAAACGTTACAATAAAGAACGATATAGATTTTTTTTTTTTTTTTTTTTGGGGGGGGGGTAGAGGGTAATTTATTTAACCCTTTAAGATATGGACTTTAAGTTCCGTAACGGATACTGATTTATCGTTTATTTCAGTGCATTGTACAGTTTGTAAAATGACTTTTAAAATTTTTGAAGTGCTTGATATAATTAGTTTATTTGTATTTATAAACCAAAATCGCATGAATTTTTCTGTTTCTTTCTTTTTTTTTTCGAAATACACCGTTAAAGTAGAAAAACATAGGCGCAACGCAACTTTTTAAGGAGTTAGGATCCATTTACAAAGCCTACAGCTAGAAGAGAATCAGTGAACGCCCCACAAATAAACGCGAAAATTACCTTACGAGCAGAGAGGCAGCCAAGCATAACACGGGAAGACGAAGAAAGAGCCAATCCAAGGCCGGCAAAACAAAAAAGAGATAATAAAAATTAAATAAACAAAAGAAATAGAAAAAAAAAATAAATAAACAACCAACCTTCCTCAACATGCACACTGTTAACAAAGCAGACTCGAGCGAAATGTTTCTAATCGTGTAGTAGTGCGAAAACGGATAGTACAGGGCAGAGAGAGGTGAGTTGGGCTCGTTTTATGCGGCCTGATTAATTGTGCAGGCATAAAAATAATGAATGAAACGTTATTTTTTACACTTCTGCCCTATGCTTGAAAAATAAAAAAAATCCAGGCACGTTCCTTAGAAAAATGGGCAGCTGGAGTGTCCTAGAATTCTAAGGAACGTTACATGAAAATACCAGGAATTTAACTGAACAACTCAGGAAGGTTTCTGAAATGTATTCTTCAGTATGAATTTTTCAGCAACGTTCCTGTTTTTTCATGTAACATTTCTTGGAGTTTTAGGGAGCCCCAGCTACCCAGTATTTCCAAGGAACGTACCAGGATATTTTTTAAAGAGTACTCGAAATTATGATCAGAGTTGGAGTTATCACAAACATAAAATCGAGTATCTCCTTTGTGCGAGCTTTATGAGCCCACAGTTCTGAAACCAGGGATCTCTGATATACTTGATGTTTATTGGTCTGCATGCCTGTAGCAGAGCAGTTTTAGCTAGTCCTTCGACTAGATTTTTTACAGCTCCTAATTACTCGTAGAAATAAACCAGCAAAAAGTGTCAGTATAATGTATTTTAAATCTGGGATGCTTTTTTTCCTTATTTTTCGTTATTGATATCGGAATACCTACTGTACAATTGTCTGATTAATTCACACGCACTGGTTAATACATAAAACAGGATAAAATAGCAGAAAACATTCTGGAACAATGTAACGGGGAGGTAAAGCACCGAGGCTACTTGAACCGTATTCAATGTGCCCTCAAGTCCCATTAAACGATTTTTTTCACAAAATGAGAGACATAACCTTCTGAACGTAAACAATAGAAATAAATCACTCATCGAGCAGATAGAGTTGACCATACATTATGATACACAAGTTAAATCGTAATTATTAAGATGAGTATTGGAAATTTGAAAATTAATGAAGAAGCAAAAACTTACTAGCCAATGCATAAGACCGAAAAATCGCTACAAAAATATTCACTGCATGTTGATAATGATACAAAATTACAACGGCGTATGTAGAAAGGAATAATAAAGTTATTCTGAGACTGGTTTCGCAATCTGTCATCAAAAAGACAAATTATAAGGACTGAGCCAACTGCCCCTGTAGCCAACTAATCTTGGTATCCCCTACACTCACTTTCGTTATTTTTTTCTTTTTCTTTGCCCTCCTTACTCAAACTTCAAGGTATTATACTCGTAGTTTTAGCGGCAATGTAGTTTTTACTAAAGAAATAAAAAAAAAACACAATAAAACTAACAATTTGCATTCAGATCGTTGAATAAAAAATTTGTGATTTGCCGTCCCATAGTATGCAATTTTACAATAAAAAGAGATTTTTTTTTTTAAATATTTTTCTACGCAATTTCTAGCGACCATTTCGTATAAATTCTCTGCATGCTACTGAAGTTATTAATTTGTAAATATTTCGTATTTATTTGTCAATATTGTTATTTTGCGGGTATACATGGAAATGCTCCAAAACTGATAAATTGCACTTACCTCAGCCTGGTAACTCCGACATGGAACATTATAAGATGCATCTCCAACTGAGTCACTTCCAGTTTCATGATGCACAAGCGACACAGTTTGAAACTCTGATAAAGAAACAGCAATGTAGGCTTATGTCTCGAAACTACAGAGTTTATTTTTATCAGCGGGGTTCTGGTTTTTTGGAGAACTGTTATCTTCCGAGCGAGAAATAATCCGAGAAGTTTAAAAAAATGACAAGAAGTAAACCTCAAAATAACGAAAACCCTCAGAAAATGATTATTCGCAAATGAACGAATTTCGAGCACATTGGGTCCGTTTGAAAAAGAAAATAAATTTTCGTATCTTGCAAACGATCTTTTCTAAATTTCATGGAGATAGAATTCTGTGTTCAACAGCCTGTTTCAAATCTCTTGAAGCAGGAAGTGGTTACATACACCATAAATCCCTCGGATTTAAAGCGTTTTAAATACATTCAAAGATGAAGCAGGATTATTAGAAAGATTCTGATAAGTGAAGATTTTACTATCGCGATTTAAGGGAAAATAGTTGATATTGTTAGAATGATATTGGCTCTCGATGCTACTGGTATTTTCTGTCCATTTCTAATTTAAATGGATGCAAAGCAATGGAACACTTCAAAGTGCCATTTTAAACATCAGTAGTCGCCAAATTCTAAAGTTTTGAAGAATATTGAATCAGAACAACTCTTCGTTCTCAAGACATATCACATACAACTAATTATTTTAATGATCGGTCATTACCAAACAGGAGAAGATACGGTAATCGAGATTTAAATATCCACTTCGGACTGTAACACACAACACGAAATTATCCCGCAAAATAGGTAGTTGATATGCGCATCAATGCTATTAAAGTTTTATCATGCATTATAAAAGGCAGTAAAATTTAAAGGCACCGATGCAATGTAATAAAAGACGATACCAAGTTGTTATTTAATGCCAAGTCATGTTTACCATCTGTGAGAACTGCTGTACTTTACTTACTAAGAGATGAAATTAGTATATTTAGATACAAAATTAATGATGCAAAATTACACTAAACTGAGCGTGCACGATAGCAGGATTTATACTTTCACATTTTAACACAAGATGCACAAGGGATAATCGTTTCCAATACAGCGATATAAAGTAATTCTGAATCTCTGAAAAGAATTGAGTATTCTTTCGGTTTAGCTGTTGGTAAAGGTTTAGATATATATCCGCTGCATTTCACCAGTGGACTCGAAGTGACACACCATATCAGCTACGTATCCAAAGCACTATCTTCTATGAAGAGCTGGTATATAAAACTGACAATAACCAAATCAAAGTTCATTCATAAACAGGCATGAAGGTAATAACTGAAGATATCCTACGAGAATAAAACATTTGCAGAGGAATATTGGAGAGAAGCACACAAATTAAGATCTTAACACGAGCTGAATTACTTTAGTATACACTTTCAGATGCCGGCAGAAGTGTCGCACAAAACAAGTAAAAAATTATAAAATTCGTAAACGAAACGAAGAACCTGTTTCCAGTCAGTTAACACCGTTCCGCATGGCCTCCTTGACAGGCATTCAATGCTTGGGATGGTACCGAGAGGAAGAATCTTAGATGGTGTGTTTCCCAGCGGTGTACATTATAATAATGAGCTGGAAGAATGGATGTCTCACCAGCAATTAAGAACAGAAAAAAAAGAACCCTCCGAACTCTTTATGATGAACTTAACTACGTCTGGAACATCCCAAATCCAATGGAAAGTCGAATTAAAGCCCGAACAATACAAAGTGTTCAAGAGTGGTCATAGGGTGGGGTGGATTTTTGATTTAATGAGTTTTCACTTACACAATGCAAATGGTTCTCTGTATTTAGGCTGCTTGTCATTGAGCAAAGCAGAGAAATCACCAGAACATTTAAATAAATGTTTAAAGCACAAAAAATGAGAGACTACCAAGATGTCCCACAAAACTGAACTTTTTTTGTATGTCTATACTATTTTCCTTTAGGTAACCAACGGTAAAAGTTATATTTGAACAACAAAAATAATAGTTGTTTACAATCCATTCACAATTTAATAAATTTAATTACAATTAATATTAGATGAAATAGACGCACTAACATGTGACAGTCCTTTAAATCAGGAGTTTGTGGATTCTGGAATCCAGTGTCTTACTGCGTAAAATTTGGTACCAGATGTACCGAGATATGGTTTAATACCAAAGAGATGATTCGATAAGCTGGTTCATACATTGCTCGAGAAAGTAATTACCGAACTATGCAATAACTATTATATGCAAAAGCAATAAATGCAGTAAATTCACACATTTGTTACTTCAATAAAATAAAGAATATAACTATATATCTCATATAAATTCTTATTAACAGAATCATTCTTTTTTGAAGCAAGCAATGACGATTTATGTAATGCCTTTATAACGACACAAACCACTGAATGTAATTAATCCGTCCATGATGCAAACTGTTATAGCATATGACTATAAATGGATAACAGATTCGTTCTTCCAAACACAAATATATTTTTTAAAAGTGCGGTAACCGATGCAAGCCCGAAAATGAACTTGGTGCAATTTTAAGTGTACAAGCACCGATGTTCAACGTTTATAAGGCTATTCATGATACCACAAAGCAATGTATGTAAGTGCCTGGTTCGGGCATAATCATTAAATAACGATGTTACAGTGTCAAAATGGACAGTCACCCAAGATTCATTTTTCCAAAGAACAACACATCTGAAAAATATCCTTATAAAAGCACAGAAGCACAGCATCAGGAACTGTAAGAATGTATAGTCAAAATCGATCACATGCAAATCTGAGATAAATAACTGTCAACAAAGTTCGTGGGCACCACAAACGCAAATACAGAAAGAAATCATCACCGTCTCATCAACAGTTCTAACTTCCTAAAGGTACTGTTTCACTTTTATTTCTCTCCCACATAAGCAGGAAGCAAGACATTCAACGATTTAAACAGTTGCATCCAACTTAGGTTCTCGGTCCGCAATTGGTGAAATTTCGACGTCCCACGAGCATTTTACATTTCTAGAATGTGAGAAAGAGAGTTGGCGGTTCCTCCAAGAGAGATCTTGTTCACCCACAGGAGTGTAAGGAAAATTTCAAGGGCAGAATTTCTTATTAGCACGTGCAATTTTCACAGTAAACAAATGAGCTCTGAATACAGAGAACTGAAAATTACTTTCAAAACATGTAATTTTCGTCACTGGAGGGGAGGAAATAACGATTAAAAATGTCCTAGTAGGGAACGTATAAACGGATACAAACTATACTTCACTAATGAACAGGTAGACTGTGTCCGCTTCATTCTTCACGAAGACGACAATGATCTTTTTTCTGTGTCCATCCCAGACAGCACAGCAAACTTGCAGCAAGCTTGATTTATCAAGTCAATAAGCTTGAAAATTTCAAGCGTGTAAGCTTGAATCAAGTGTTCTAGTTTACACTTGCCCAGCTTGCATTAAGCTTGACATTTCAAGCTTAATTTCAAGCTTAAAAAAATACACGTGGCGCCCGCTGGCGAAAGCGCCCCGTGTATTTAGATTAATTTATTTTTCCCCGTAATTTATTTTTCCTCGCATTTCCCCCCTCTATGCTGAAATTTTAAGTTATTTTAATCTGTTCCATCAAACGTCGACGGCTGGGTTCGATCCCGGGAACTTTAGGCTGGAAGGAATGCGTGCTAACCGCTCGGCCATTATTGCCTCGGGCAGCTATGACTAAAGTTTGAAGTGACTGTTGTCACGCCAGATCGATAAGTATGGCCGAAGCTGATAAGTTTCTTTTATTTTTCCATGGGATGAATCAAAATTTAAATAATTTTATGTGTGATTTATAGACTCTACTAATAGGGAAATAAGCATAACATAAACTTAAAAGCAGGGCACGTTTTAAAACTTTCAATATCGCAACACTCATCGTTGAGCAATGCTGCTGGGCAAAATCGAGACAAACGACTGATTTTGAAATCAATTTCGTAGTATAATTGTATTTTATTTTGAAGAATTTCCATATTTGGAAATATAAAATGGGTTTACTTACTTAACACAAATTTTGTGTTAAGTAATCTGAAATCAAAGAAACAGATAGTTAAACGTTACTTCGAAATGATATATCACAGTTGCTAACAGGTATGGAATACAAACACTTTAGTCATTTTTGTAAATATTTCTTAAAATAACAAATAATTGAAAAATTTTGTTATTTTTTGGGAATTATAAACCAAGGCGCATGTTTCGGGCAAAAACTCTTCGCTGTAGTTGTCCGTGGTTCTTTATTCAGCTGACGAGCAAAAATTTTTCGTCCGAAACGTGCGTCCTGATTCATAAGTCCCTTTTATGTGTGTTATTTTATAAAGTTTTAACAATTCCATCTTTTAAACACCGGTTTCTTTTGAGTTTATTTTTTAATGCTTTAGTAAATTTATTCAATAATGGGTACAAAAATGGATTTTTTTCTTTTTCTTTCATCCGCGTCTTGTCGACGGGAGCCAACATGGTAAGGCAATATATTATTTTTCTTTACTTCGGACAAATGCTTTAGTAAATACATTTAATAATGGGCACAAAATGGAAAATATCTGAAGACACGTTTTGACTAAGGGAGCCAACACTTTAATAAACTATTTTTTTTTAATTACTACATACAAATACTTTAACAAATTCAATCATTCATTACAGAGTTTAAAAGGAAGAAAACGCTAATCAATCAACATAAATATTAAATTAACGTTCACATATGATTTAAATAAGAGAACTACAATTAAAAGTATGACAGTAAAATAGGATGAATTGACTAGCGTCAACAATTTACAATGCAAATCATCAGTCTTTTCTAGATTAAAAAAATAATGAAGTCACCACTAATGGCTAGTTGAACGCGGAAGGCTTTTACGGTGACAAATTGTTGAGGAAACGAGTCTAGAAAGCTGAAGGGGAGGGGTACACTATTAGCTGAACGGGCGATGTTTATGAAGGCAGCATTAGAGCCTCGTTCAAGACTGACCCACTTGTGCTACTAGAGACAAGTGTCGACAGCAATTGCGTAGAAGCATCTGCATGCGCTTCCTGAATATATTTACATTCAAAAAGCAACACAGTTTCCTTCGGCAGTCCACGAGAGAAAAAAACACTCTCAATTTTTATCATTTTTACTTATAATACACAGTGTAGTTCCACTTTCTGTAGTCCTCATAAATGCTAATGAGTCAACGTTTTAGTTAATAAACATGGCCTAACTTTCGTGTACTTTTCTCGAATTATCTGAACGGCGACGAAAAAGTAGACAGTGTCATTTTCTCAGCCAATCACAATCTTGACAAAAACTTTTTCCGAGCGTTCCGAAATGAATTTAAAACTTTAATCAGGGGTGGATTGTGATCAGGATACATTCGAAATTCAAGATTTTCAATTATTTTCTTATCACAAGTTATTATTTTTTAATTTTAATCTAATCTAAAATATCTTCGGAAATTTGGTACCAGATAATCCGTCATTAAAAGTAGGAAGAAAATTCTCCAACGCTTAACTTCTCCATTAAGCTCGATTGATTCTGGGGCTGCCCGACACGGTAATCAAGGTAAGCATCGCATTGGGGCGCCATTTCGAACTCAAAAACTGAAAAAGCTTGATCAGGAGCATAAAAGGGGGCACCACGTACCCTTGATTCGCCCCTGGAATGACTTTATTTTGAAATAAGGCAATAAAATACGTAATTTCTTTCTAAACTCAGGGAACAAATTATGCTGCTGCTAGCCTGAAGAAATCATAGAACTATCAAATCATAAGAAAATGTGTACGTGGAAATTTCATGCACCCCCCCCCCCCATTTTTCGTAGTTCCGTTCGTTTTTAAAAATCAAACAAAAATGAAATTAAAACTGTCCACACGCACGACGGCACCCCTCCCTCTTGACCTATATGACCGCTAACGCTCGCTTTATCTCACAGACGTGATCGTGTACAAGCTGGTACACCAGGCGAAGTTCAGGTAAAATCTTCGGTCTTTTTTCCAAGGTCTTTTCTGCATGCTTGCTACTAAAGAAACGTCCAAGGTTCGAAAATACTAATGCATTCCAGAGATTTGAAATGCCCACTGCACTGGATTACTAATGAAATGCGTGGGTCAGACCGCAGATGGTGCCCTTTCGAAGCCGTAAACCTGTGGTCACAGATGATGATGAGGCTTCTGCACTCTCTCCGGAGAAACGATCTCAGCAATGCTTTGCTATGGAAAAAAATGGCCTTCACAAATTCAAGATTTTAGAACGAACTATTGAATATTGTTTAAACCGTTCTTTTCTTTTCGCTTCTGAAGACATTTATCTAATATTATTTTGTACCTAATTTTGTACCTAAAAACATTGGATGAATGTTTTCAGAAAAAAGAAAAAGAATGGTTGAAAATTTTCAATAGTTCGTTCTAAAACCTTTAATTTGAAAAGGCAGTTTTTTCCCCCCCTATAGGAAAAGTTTTAAAGTATTGACGCACTGACCAATGTCCTAAAGTCTGATTCTCCATTCTCCTAGCTGTAGTGTCGCACCGGGGTAAAGGTCACAATCACTCTTCTTTCGAGAGAATTTATTATGTACGATCGTAAAAATTGTGCAGTTTCCAATGACTAACTAAGAAAAAAAATTGTCTCATTCAAAGGTAATAAAGTTGATCCTAGCTTTTGAAAATACCGACTTTTCAGATTGTATGACTTTTTTATTTTTTAAGTGATGAATCCACCCAACCCTTACAGAGTCTCGAAAAAGGGGATTCGGGGACACAACCCTCCAACAAAATAATTAAAACTTTATAAAGTAACACACATAACATGTACACGCTTTCCCTTAATCACAAAATCACTGGACACGTGTTTCGGGCAAAAAAAGTTTAGTCCTTCATCAGCAGAAGTAAATACACGTATGGACCCGAAACACGTATTGAGATGTAGAAGTACCTTCTATGTGTGCTATTTTACAATGTTTTAATTATTTTATACACCAGATTCTTTTGAGTGTTTTTTTTAAATCCCTCCCATTTTCTAAATCTGTGAGAAGTGATTAAAAATGAAAGACATCATTCTTAAGAGAAAAAAAACAACTGATAATTTATGACGTGTGCTGTGCATCTTACCCAGACAGCACATAAGCTTAAATCAAGTTTGACATTTTTCTGAATTTGACGCATTAATGCAAGCTTGACAGTTGAACTCATTCTAAGCTGGCAGCAAGCTTGCAGGAGTCAAGTTGAATTGTCAAGTTTAAATACAGCTTGATTTAAGCTTGAAAATTGATACTCGCATGATTTTTCCTTTTTAAAGGAGCGTTGATGGCGCCATCTGTGAAAGAAAATGGACATTAATTGTCTAGCGTCCTAATATTTTCTGAAAGTTCGTAAAAGATGTGTTTTATTTTATATTACCAGTGCCATATTACCAGCAGGGCAAACGGGGCAACTGCCCAGGGCCTACAGATTTTAGGGCCCAAAAATCTTACATCTTACACTTTTGTAATTCTAAAATAAAATTACAAAGGATAAGAAAAAAATTCAGAAGTTAAATAATTTTTTTAATTATAAAGTATGAACAATGAAAATAATTCAAATTTACATTTGTATAAATTAATTTTAACTTATTTTTAATTCTTCGAGATGCTTTATGTCAATATAGCATACCAATATGTAGGAAAATAACCACATTTGTAAAGAGAATTTTTGCAAAAATTTTTCAATTATTTGTTATTTTAAGAAATATTTACAAAAATGACTAAAGTGTTTGTATTCCATACATGTTAGCAACTGTGATATAGCATTTCGAAGTAACGTTTAACTATCTGTTTCTTTAATTTCAGATTACTTAACACAAAATTTGTGTTATGTAAACCCATTCTATATTTCCAAATATGGAAATTCTTCAAAATAAAATACAATTATACTACGAAATTGATTTCAAAATCAGTCGTTTGTCTCGATTTTGGCCAGCAGTATTGCTTCATGAGTGTTGCGGTACTGAAAGTTTTAAAACGTGTATTTTAATTTTAATTTAATTTATTTTGATGCATTATTTTAATTCTGATGCATCCCATGGAAAAATAAAAGAAACAAATAACACATCGCCCACTTATCAATTTGGCGAGAAAACAGCGTGGTAAGTCACTTCAAACTTTAGTCATAGCTGCACAAGGCTGCGGTGGCGGAATGGATAGCGTGCTCGACTGCGAAGCCAAAGGGCCCGGGTTCTATCCCAGCGACGAACACTCGATGGAAATAAATTAAATTGAAATTTCAGCGTAGAGGAGGAAAATGAGCGGAAAAATAAATTATGTGGGGCGCGTTAGCCAGCGGGCGCCCCGTGTATTAAAAAAAATTTTTTTTTGGGAAAATTTTTTAAGCTTGAAATTAAGCTTGAAATGTCAAGCTTAATGCAAGCTGGGCAAGTGTAAACTAGAACACTTGATTCAAGCTTAATTCAAGCTTATTGACTTGATAAATCAAGCTTGCTGCAAGTTTGCTGTGCTGTCTGGGTAGTCACATTGCGTACGTTATTCAACGAATTTTAAGCCTCAGCCGCTCAGAGAGTTAAATAAGTTTTCGATCTGACTTATAATTCCAACAGATTGCAAGGAATAATGCATTTATATCAAAGAATGGATTCTCCAATGTCAACTTCCATCTTTCGGAACGACCACGGATAGAATTTTATTTTTTAAAGCTTTTTCTGCAAACGGTAAAACAGACAGCACTGATCACATTCCGCTCATTTATCCCAATCTGCGAATAATAAATATCAGATTTCAGCATCCAACGAGAAAATCCTTTCTAGTTCTGTGTTTTTCAAAGGTGCGAATTTCTTTCTCAATTTGTGGAAGTGTACAACAAGTATGTTTTCTGCAATTTTTTACTCTGATTCTATAAGGACAATTTTTAAGGACTGTCTCTTCTCAGACTGTTTATACAATCATTCCAAGATTATTGCTGAGGGCAATAGGAGAATGAAGTCCCAAAAAGTTCAATGCAAAATTCAAAACTATTGAAACAAGATCACAGAAAAGCTCAAAAAAAAAAAAAAATGCCCTTATCATACTATATGCGGATTAAAAATACATAGTTGCTAAGATATTTCTAAACAAAACAGATGACGTCAGATAAATGGAGTTTTATCTCCCCGAAATATTGTCGTCAATAAACAATCTAACGGGTTCGTTTAAATGCCGTTATCTGCACCTTAAAAATAACCACGCAATCGTCTTCAACGAACTGCGGCGACTGAAATTATTGAAAAGTAATAGGCTATTATGAGATCCTAAGATAAAGGTCAACATTTTGCGAGAGCGGCCAGTGGCCTCTGAACTTGTTCCGTGAATGCCCATCAGTTAATTTCTTTCTACATTAAAATCTCCAAAAACCGCACATGTGAGGTTTAGAATTGTGTCGTATATTGTTATTTCATTTTATTTGCAAACAACGTACAACATATTTATCGCTTCTTCATAAATTTTTATCTTTACATATTGCTTCACAGATCAGACTTATTTGAATCCGTATTAAATATTTATAGCAAGAAGCATACATTTTGGAACAAATTATATTTAATGAATTACATTATACAAAGATCATCGAGGTACAATACTAAAAGTTTTTGAAATTGCTTATGTCGTTTACTTCAATGGGTTTAAAAAGATAGTCAAACTATTAATAAATTATTAAGGATCGAAACCTGTGAAAATTTAACTAATAAATTAATCAATGGATTAGTTACAAAAATATTAATTTTTTCCCCCACAATAAACGTAAAGTTTAAAAAAATGGTAACAAAATATACTTTTACAGAAAAATAATTTTTTTTTTATCATTAAAAATGTTTTGAGAATAAAATAGCATTGACGTTTAAAGATGTTCTTGCACAAACTAAAAGATATACACAAATTTTATATCTAACAATTATTGGTAGTATTACTAATTTGTATGAGTACAAAAATAAAAAAGTGCCACAAAATAATAATTTATGTATAATTACTGTAATTCATTTTCATAATTAATTTTATTTATGATTCCACGAATAATAATTATAAAATTCATGGTCTTATTCTCTCTTATTATAGACCATTGTCTTTCAATTAATGTCGTGAGCACCACCGATGAAGTTTCATCAGAACGAATATCGTACTAATGGGAAACAAGTTGTTTGACTACAAGTGACATTATATGTTGTAATTTTACACTAAACACTACAACATATGATGCATCTAATTCATCAATATTAAAAAGATAAATCAAAATAATTTAGCTTTTGCTTATTTTATGCTAATGATAATCACCTGAATTAATTGCTTACATAAAGTTACCTTTTTAAAAGAATTATTTTATTTTTAAAATTTCACCGGTTAATTTCGCTATTTGTGCAGCATTATAAGTTAACGTTTAAAACTGAAAAAAAAAAGTTTAAAATACTATTGGGTTGGCAACAAAGTAATTGCGTTTTTCCGTATGTCAATATTTCGCCGGGCCAAAACTACTGAAGTTAATTATGCGAAATTCGGCACGTACGTGAGTTCTTCAACATAGGTGCTAGATCAGAGAGCATTTTCCAAAATTCGTAATCTTAGGGGAGGGGGGGGGTAAGGGGCCAAAAAGTTCTTTTCACATATCCCGCGTGATCTCAAATAAAAATAGAGATATCCGTGAAATTCTTTCTGTAAAATACAGCAGTCACGAATACCTAAAAATTAATTTCAGGACATTTTTAATATTGTCCTCTAAGGAGGATAGAAGCGAAAAAAGGGGGAGGGTGGCCAGCTTTTATGGACGAAAAAAAATACTGCCAGTGAAATTCTTACTTTAAAATGTAACAAATATGAATCTTATGTTCAGGCACAGCTTACTTGTAATTAAAAACTTGTTGAAAACTTATTTGCTTGAATTTTATACAAGAAAACGCAATTACTTTGTTGCCAACCCAATAGAACTAGAAGAGATATTTTTAAAAGCTCTTATTAATCTAAAACAAATTATTAAAAAAGCTCTGGGTTAAGGTGTTTGGATCTTTTCCTTTGTCATGGAGTCGCAGTCTTTCCCAAGTCCGATATATTGCGCCACTTTCACATTTTAAGCCAGTGATGCTATGTCAGTTAATGTTTTCCGAAATTGTGTTGAAATCTGTTTAACAGTTATGCCATTTGCATTATTAGCGAATATATACGCTCAAATTTTCTGGTCACTATCACCGGAAAGTATATACAAGTTCAAATTTCCTGATCACTGTCATCAGAGCCGTATGCATTAGAGATGAGTTCGGGCTCATTTTTTGAAGCCCGAGCCCGAAGACTTTTAATTCGAGCCCGCCCGAGCCCGAGCAATATTATTAAAGTTGGAGCCCGAGCCCGCCCGAGCCCGAAATTTCAGCTAAAGACAAATAAAATTAACTACTTCATTAAGAGGATACAATAAATTTTGGAGCTTCACACACCTTCTAGTCCCCCGTGCCGCTATTTTTTGAAATAAGTACGTCTATTTATTCCATGAATCACTTTTTAAAATCTGTTTCAAGGAGTATGTTCAACAAAGGAGAAATTTTTCACGAGCCCGAGCCCGAACGCAATCGTGAATTACAGAGCCCGAGCCGGGCCCGGGCTCGGGCTCGGGCTTTCGGGCTCGGGCTGAGCCCGTCTCATCTCTAGTATGCATATCCTTAACTTTGCTGGCCAACAAATTTGGTGATAAAGACCTTTTAATTTCCCTTATGATGTAAATGGTTTTTAAAAAAGCGTCTGTATAAATGCAAATCACACGGCCGACAGATAATTAAGTAATAATAACAACAAAAATAGTTAAATCTCACCAAGTGATTGGTCGCGTGGACAACAGCATCCTCTGGAGACAGCCATACTTGAACCTTCTGCCTTTATCAGAGAACGAAGTGTGTCTGGAACCATACACGACCCCGTCTATCAGTATAAACATAGCCGATATCGCAAAGCAGATCGACGCTGCACACCATAAACAATCAATAAAATTTTTCACTTGTTAAGGATAATTTCCGGGTTTTGTCAGATGCCTTTCCGATTCTCCGATCAATCTATTTCATCGAAGAATCAGTTTAGATGTAGCAACGGACGACCGTATTTTGGAAATTTTCGGTTTGTGATACTGTTCACTTTCATTCACTTTACACATATGAAAGCATCAAGCTTTCCAGACAGGTATCGTAAACTTCTATCGTTGTCGCTGATATCTGCGCTGGAAATTAATGGTAGAAGTATTTACTTGTATAAAGATGGCTTTTAGAATTCCTAAATGAATAACATTAAATCCGGGTATTGGATCACAGTGTCATTCCAAATTTAGCAATACTTTTAAGGTATTTCAGGCTTAAAATTGAAAAAACTCGAAGATTGGGGGTTTATAAGTGGCAACAAATTTACAGACAGAGCAGTCTTTTAAAAGTAGAATGTTAACAGCACATCCAAGAATTCAATTACAGAGGTATTGCAACACAGTCAATTATCATCATAATACCTTTCCAAATTTCTGATATCTTTAGAGATTTTTTTGTCGATTTAGTATTTACTTCTAGTATTTTTAGAAGAGATAAATGTGCATTCAAAAATATCAGGTCGAAACAGATAAAACAAACTGGCGCTTGTTGAAGCAGATGATTGGTTTGGAAAAGCAGTGCATAATCTTCAAGCAGATTTTAGAGGCTGTGGTATTCCAAGACTTAAATTAAAACGGCAGAGAAGTTACCAGTTCGAAGCAGAATTTAAAGGGTAATGTATTGACAGACAATGCCTTGGAAAGCAGAACGTTGACTGCTAAAAATCATCCATTTGTAGAAATACCAATGCAAGCAAGTATCATCAGATTTCTGAAACATACACATTATCATCCACAAAAAAAGGAGTATGTCGAACAACCTGCAGAAATTGGAAAAAACAACGATGGCCGTGCGTTCGAAAACACTTTTCCCAAAACAGGGAAGGAGAAAAGGAATGGGAACACAGTGGAACAGAGGAGATTCGGTTGCAAAAGCAGCTTTCGTACATCAACCGTGTCCGGACGGATCGGATGTTACTGCCAAGTACAAGTTCTGTGACGTCAAATTGTAGCTGGGAAACAGCTGACTCATTATATGGATGTGGGCATGCAATTTCATTCACTTATGTATTCCGACAGAACTTAGTACCGTCACGGCGATAGACTATCACGTGTGCAGACGTCAATCAAATGTCAGTTATGTAAGGGATACTACGAGGGAGGATTTAATATCCATCTATTACACCTCGAAGGGGGAAAATTCAGCAATATTTAGGTTATTGCACATGACAAAGCAGAGTGTTTGCGTAATACTGTTAGCCAACATTTTATTCTAATATTTCATTTAATTTCTATTTCATCATATTCACTTAAATTTTCCACGGATATTACACTGAAAAATGATCCATGTATTTCTAATATCATACCAAAGTAAATTTAGTTTTAACTGGTACTAATACCAATGTATATTTAATATTGAGAAAATGTCAGCATCGTGAAAATCGTTAAAATATTAGAAATGATGCGAATGTTTTCTCAGTTTTGAATATTTATTTGAAGAATGTCATCAGCTGAACATGGGGGCAACATTGAGAACCGATATTGTTTTGATAATAGGAAATAGGAGAAATCGTCCTCATTCCCGCTGAGCACTGCAGGGTATAACGAAATTTTTATTTATTTAAGTTTCGATCGCGGGCATACAACACGCTATTAATTGCGGCGAAAATCACAGTATTCCGTTTAATACCTAAACATTTTCCTGTCGAGTTTTTGAAGCAGTGAAATGGCAACAAAAGCGTCAAACTACAAGAGCAAAATTCTCAAGCTTTTCCTCTGATGGATTACTTTGAGGATCTTGGCGGAGAATCTTGTGAAAATTTGGCACTTGGAGAATTGTATATATAGGTTGAAGTAACAAAATTTTTCTCTTTTTTTCTTCTTTCGGAGCACAGTTTGAGAAACCCTGCAATAGAGGTGTGAATCTATTCACATCCCAAAATTACTAATAAGAAACAGTAGCTCCATGTAACTAATATTATTCCAGAAAGAGTCAATGTGAGCTTAGTGAAGCGTTCATTCCCAACTTCATAATCTACAGAAGATTGAATATGGACTCTTTTAGAGGTTAGATGCTTTCTTTTTGCCGTCATTTCATTCCTTAGGAAAGCACAGTGACTATCCACTCTATTGTTTTTCTGTTTAAGAATGAAATGTTTTTGTTTGTGCACCAGGAATTGGCTCGTTCATGGGCATGTGCAATATCAGCAGCCATTTTTATCAACTACCAGCACCATTCCGAAATTTACGAGGACGCTGCTGGTTGGTTCTTCATTATTTCAAGTCTGCAACGCTTTAAAAATCTGTTCATTTAAGAAATCTACTGCCACTTTCGACTTTTTCTGTTATTTGCTTTCTTATCGCACATCATTCAACGTCACTTGTAGACTCCAAGAGGAAAAGAAAGAGGAAAAAAAAAATCCAACGAACTCTCGCCATAATTAAGTTCCTCTTAAAGATTCTTTTAAGGATGCTTTCTCCCACACCAAGAAAGCAGTCGATGGGAAACGATTTTTTTTTTCATTTCGAAATTTTAAGAGATTATTTTAGAAATGTTTCTTTTCTTTTATTTCATTTTCTTATATCCTACAACTATCATAAATGCAAATATTTGTGTGTATGTTTGCGTGTCACGCTGAAACGGCAGGACGGATCAAGATGAAATTTGGAATAGAGTCAGATTATAGCCTGAATCAACACACAGGCTACCTTTTATCCCCAAAATAAATAAACTATCGACTGTTTCCGTAATTTAAGATATCTAAGTTTTGGGAGAACAGCACAGGACGTAAAACTGAATATCAGGCTGGAGGAGCTCCGGATATATAAAATATGCGGTGAAATAATTTAAAACATCGTAAACACACTTAAAAGGTACTTATCAATCTGGACGTACGTTTCAGCTGAAAAATTTTCGAACTTCTGCTGAAAAATGTTGAAAAATTTTCAGCCGAAACGTACGTCCGGATTGATAAGTACCCTTCATGTGTGTTATTTTTACAAAGTTTTAATTATTTCATCTTTTAAATACCGGTTTCTTTTTGGGTGCTTTATATATATATATATATATATATATATATATATATATATATATATAGGGCGTTTATAATTTAACTTCACCTATAAACAGGGTTCTGCAGCTAGAAAGAGTGAACGGATTTTGACGAAATATGGTATACAAACTATACATAAGATTCCCTGAAGGAATTTAGAAAAAAAATAAACTATACAGTAGGTGGCAATCTGCATGGTAAAACAGAAAATTTAACAATGGAAATGGCTAATTTGAAGTGTATAAACAATTTCCAGATTTATTCAATAATTTTTGAGCATTTATTAACTATTTGGATCATTTTTTTGAGCTGATTTCACCATAGCTGTATCCCATCTAGTCGCCAAATTTGGTGGCAATTTACCCACCCTTTTCAGCAGCAGAATGCTGTTTATAAGAGAAGTTTAATATAACCACCCTGCATAACTATGTAACTATACTGTAATTGGTATCATTAAAATAATTAATGAAAAGTTAACTCAAAATGCTTAAGAAAACATGCCTTACACTGCAAAATCATATACAATACAAGCAAAATCAATCTTAGAAATTGGAAAAACGCATTAATATTATTAAAAATATGTGCATTTATGAAAAACAGAACAGATCAGTGCATCCGTGATTGACATCAGCTAAGAATTTTTTTTCGGCAAATTAGGCCTCAACACCTAATGCATCCGCGCAACGCAGTTAATACACATACATAAACTTGGGTAAAGTGAAAAACATCAATTCAGAGGTAACGCTGAATTTAGGTAGAACGGCATTCCTTTCACTACCAGAAGATATTGTTCATTCTTTATTCTAGAGAAAACAAAAATGAACGCTTCGATTATTAAAGAACACTTTTCAATTGTCTCATTTCCGCTAGGGGACTCAGCCGAACGGAGGGACTATCCCTGTACCTCCCTCCGCTCTTCTGCCAACACCTGGTAATTCCTTAGCAAAATAATAAATATCAGGCTCTTTCCTCCCCCAGTTACACGCCTGTTGATGCAAATAACGTTTATTAAAGAGCGATTCATATATAAAAGGGGAATCTTGTCTGTCTTTTCGCTATAGGCGTCCAGACCGTTCGTCGGATCTGGACCAAATTTGGCACACTGACTAAATAGGACAAGAGAAAGCTAATGTCGAAAAAATGAAATTAATCGGATTAATAGTTTTTTAGTTATTTTATAATTTATCCAGTTTTCGGCCATTTTTCGAGCTAGATTAGTCAGGAGGGGGGAAAACTCGGGTTCTTCATGTAAGCGCTATTTTTATTATTAAACATTTAGAACAGGAGCATGGTTTTTGGTGATTGCAATAGGAATTCAGAAATGGCAACGAATAATGCGTAATAACAGAAAGTGCTTCGAAGGAAGTGTTTAAATAAATATATGTACGAAGTACGGTAATCGTAAGTTACGTTGTACATTTTTGTGAAATAAATGTTTTGTTTTGTTTTCAAACGTTCAAGTTAGTGTGTGAAACCTAACATTCATTCTCAAGGTCGTTCCGGCGCGCTTCAAACGGAAATCTCAATTCCACGGGAGGGGAAAGGAATTTTCGCCAGCCACGAGGAATTTTCTTCTGACTTCAGGCATGGTGAAAGAGAGAAAGATGGGATTAGAGGGCGAAGATTGGTTATTAGAGAGTTTTTGCGCAGCGATTTTACTCACGGTAACGTCAACGTTGCATTTGAAATAAAAAATAATGAGTTTATGAGGTGCGCAGGTATTAGTGATAAATGACTATTAGACCACAAAAGGTAGAAGGAGAGAAGCCTAACCACGTCCAGTTCCTGGTAACCTCTGTACGCTGGCAAGTCCCCTGTTCATTTCTTTTTATCATTGCAGCGAGAGGATTCACATTCCTTCCCTTTACAATCTCATACAGACAACTGGACTCTTATTTGTTTTTAGTAGTTGAGTAGGTATTAAGAGATAAATGACTGCTAGAACACAGACAGGTAGAAGAAGAGAAGCCTAGCCACGTCCAATACCTTGTAATCTCTGTATGCTATCAGCTGCCGTATCCTTTTTTTTATCATTGCTGCGGGAGGATTTACATTCTAGACTAGCCACGTTCAATTCCCGATAACCTATGTTCGCTATCAAGTACTGTGTTCACTTTTTTTCGTTGCAGCTGGAGGATTCACATTCAAGCCTGGCCACGTCCAATTCCCGGTAACCTCTGTACGCTGTCAGGTGCCGTGTTCATTTTTTTATTGCAACGGGAAGTTTCACGTCTTTTTTTTTAATTGCAGCGGGAAGATTCACTTTCCTTCCGTTTACAATCATATTTAAGGCCAATGGGCATTTCTCTTTCATCGCACAGGCAACGCCGGGCCACGCTGCTTGTATTACATAAAAAAGTCTTTTTCAAACAGGTGGCAATGACCAATGACTATTGAAGGCGATCAGATGAATGACAAAGACAAATCCCGAATCGCACCCACTTATTCTCTAAGGAGAAATCCAATCTTTACGAACTCTTGTATAAGAGTTGGTACAGATAGGAAAATTCTCTTTCTCATTTGGCATATATCTATGCCAAGGCACGATATTTTTTTCTACTCTTAATTTACTGGAGCAAGATCATGGTTTGAAGTAGTTTAAACACGTGTCCAGCACACGTCTTCTTCAGATATTCCGTGAAGAAGGCCATCTCCTCTTAAAGGAAACTCCATGGCCGTGAGTAAACGAAAGGATTCTACGCATTTCTACGGATCGGTGGCCTCTGACAAGTACATGGAGGAAAGGATACTTAAAATAAAACCAGCGGCGGATACTTTTTTTTGGGGGGGGGGGAGGGGCGAAAGCCCGGGCCAAGGCTTATAGTAAAAAAAATCTGGGGAGGCTCAAAACTGCAATATTTGTTATTAAAATATGCATACACTATTCTTATATAAAAATTCTCCCTTAGAAGAAAATTTCAACTACCTTTTATAATTATTGTATTTTTTACTATACATAAGCATGCCAACAAATACAATGCATTTTCGCTTAAAAATGACTTCGGGAATATGCCAGAAATAGAGTGTAGATTTGAGAACAGCCTTAAGTAAAATGAATAATTCAGTTTCTAGTTTTCCCTGCTTCATTAAATAACATGTGTTGGAGCCGTCGATATTAAGCGGAGCCACCGTATTCTTTTAAAACAAGTCTTATGGAATAGAACAGAAGGCGAGGGTTTGGAGTAATAGCAAACGTATAGCATCAGAGAGTGTTATTCGGGCCCTGAAGGGGCGGGAGACTACTTGGAGGAACCCATAACTTTAGTTCAAAAGGAGTTCTTTTTAGAACTCCTTTTGCACCGTTAACAATTTTTTTTTTGGGCAGGGGGAGGGTATTTGAAGTTTACCTGGCCCTTCTCATTATCAACCATTGCATGCAATGTGCGTGTTTTGTTATAAGTATTTCTTTACGTTTTATACAATGTTATAGGATTTTCCTCCTAACTTGAAAATAAATGAATAAAACAAGTTGATTTTAAAACATCGCGTTTGTGGTGTGAAAACATGACTTCAAAATTACTCACCAGACACATACTGTAATAGGATAGGAAGGTACAACATTAAACTTACCTAGAAAAAAAAAAGAAATATATATCACAATTTGACAAAGAAAAAATCTACTAATATGACTCGTTCACATTTTTTAAACGTTTATAAAAATCTGTACACAGACATTGGAAACATTAAAAAATAATATGAAAACATGTATCCATCTTTAAGTCTCGGAAGAAATATGCTGAAAACCAAATTAAATATTGGTAATGTACAGTGGTGTAGCCAGAAAATTTTCATGGGGGGGGGTTACGACTACTACAACTCACATATATGTATACGTATGTGTGATAAGGGAGTGAAGAACATACATTTTGTATGGCAAAAAAATTCTCATGGGGGTTGTGACCCTCTATTCTCCCCCTTGGCTACGCCACTGGAAATGTATTTACTAGGCTCATAACCAGAAACTGATTCAATTGAAGAAGACAAAATTTTTCAGAAATAAGTTAGATTATTGTGATAGTGTAACTAGGTGCAAGAATAAATGCAAAGATGAAGCCAAGAGGTGGGCTTCTCCGAAAATTTAGATTTTTGTTAATTGCATGTCAAAAATCACCGTTTAAAAAAAAAAAAAAATCATCTTTTGCAGCGTCTGACCCTCCCCAATTTCCCTTTTTTCCTCGCTGCGTCCCTGAATACTAGTTTGGGATAGGATTAGGAGTAGGGAAGAGATCTTTGTCTTGTGACGTTCCTGGTTTTGATTTAATAGGGGTTAAAAAAAATATTATACCGGAGATGAAGTGCGACAATATTAAACAATGTTTGGGTACTGGCATGAAATATTTATTCAACATCAAGGATATAATTCAATTTGATACTTACCCCCCCCCACCCCCCAAGAAGGTCAAGGACATTTAACCCTTTAACGCGCAGTGATCCCGCTCTGGGAACACCAATTTCTGACGTTTTGACTGTTGCTAGTCACGAAGAATAGATTTTATTTCTATAAAAATAGTTGCGGGTGACATAGCTCCACGAGAATCCTTTACATTTTAGCACGTCATTTCCCGCAAAAAAATTGTCACGATTATTTTTAACAGCACCGACATTTGCTGAAGAATGAAAGAATACGAGAATAGCTGGACAGATTGCCCAATGCTGAGAAAAGGGCAGCCGTTGCCATCGCTCGACTTAACTACCAGCAAGATGGCGGATGAACGAAACGTTCATCGCGTGCCACAGATCTAGAGACCCTTTTTTGACGGCAGCTGGCTGCGCCCAAGCACAGCCAGCTGCCGTCAAAAAAGGGTCTCTAGTCAAAACAACTCCGTCAAAAAAGTCCGCCATCTAGTCAAAACTCCGCCAAAAAAGTCCGCCATCTTGCTGGTAGTTAAGTCGGCAACGGCTGCCCTTTCTCAGCATTGGGAAAGGGTTGCGCCTCAAAGGATTAATATATAGCCTGGGGCACATTGTTTTAAATAATAATAATACAACTTTTTTCTCTAAACGGATACAAACATTAACATCAATAAAAAACCAAGCAAATATAAAATCTTCAATAAAAAGACAATAATGGATAGCATGCATAGATACACATATAAAAATGCATAAACAAAGCATTCTCAAATGGAAATTTCTTTACTAGTCAAAATAGTAAGCGCTTGTTTTAAAAAAAATACTGTTTAATAAGGTGATGAACGTGCCAATACTAGTTGGGTCAGGAAGATGAAGTTGGTTGCTGTAGGTGACAAGTTAAAGATAAACGACAATGATAAGTAATTTGTGTTGGATTCACACGGGATATAACGAATAAATAGTTTCAACACAATAACTCGAAATTTGTAACATAATGATAAATTATTTCAATCTTAAAAACTAAATAATGACGAGCCGCCATTGCATTTACCTAAGTTTGTGTCCATTTGCTCACCCGTTTTAGCTACTGAATGCTGCTTATAGGGAAAGTGTAAGTGCAACCACTTTGCATTACCACCAAATGGACACATTAAATAAAGATTCATAAACCAACTATCACAAGACATGTTCTGTTTTATAGCTTTTGCTGGAAAAACGAAGCGTTCGTGAACTTTTATTTGCATACACTAATGAGTATCGAACTTGGATCTCAGGAATGCACGATGACCCGGAAAAAAGAAATACTAATTCGAGTAGCCTGATGCAAATCCTGTTTCTCAGCTTGATTCTATCCTCGACTCCTTACGATGAGAGCGGAGACGGGAGACTTGGCAGAGAGGTGAATAAAAAAGCCATTTTTTAATTAATGATCGCTCACTTGCCTCGTTCACCACAGCACGGCACGAGCCCGGGCTGTGGTAATTCATACTGGCCTCCAGACTCGGGCTGAACATTTGCATTTGTTTGCAAGAAATAACTTTTTTTAAGTACACTTTTTGGATATAGAGGAATTCTGATGTAGCAGCGAACGCACATCATCCAAGATATCACTGATCTTGGAAAGAGTACGTTGGGAAAATGTTTTGCTAAATGTTTCTATTTGGTGATGGATGCTAGACGAGACGGACATTTATATAATGACTACTGATTCGTGCCAATAGTTCTGACACAATTGTAAAGGAGATAAAATTAAAATGAAAAAAAAATTAGAATCAAATTTAAAACTAGACATTCCCGAAGTTTTGCTTTACCTTTCAATTTAGTGCAGTGCACCTTTATTCAAAATGATCCCCTTTTGACTTAACACTCAGGGTTCAAGCGTTTATTGCCAATCATCACACTACTTCCATCGGGATTTCCATCATTATTTCTTTAACGATGTTTAAAACATTTGAAATCGGGATGCCGTTTTGGACATGCCTTAGCCTTATAGCACTGACTGCAGATCATGGTCGAGTGGATGTAAATACAGGAAGGCTAAAAATTCTCAGTTGTGAAATCCATCCATCCATCCATCCGACCGACCGACCCAACTAACCACCCACCCATTGGCGCACCCACGGAGGGTGCTATAGGGGCTAAAGCCCCCCTAAACCTGGAGAGTTAGATGATAGAAGCTTTAAAATTTGAAAATTGTTACTAATTGAAATATTTTACTTCAAAAGATTATCTTCAAATTATTTCTTTTTTTTTTTTTTTTTTTTTTTGTGTGTGTGTGTGTGGGGGGGGGGGGATTAATTAAAAATGGGAAGCGGGAGACGTTGGTTTTTAAATAAATACTTACAGCGAGAGTATAAAATAAAGTTAAAGGGTACAACATCAGTGAAAATATTGGATAATTATTTGACTCTATAACGAGTTACGTTGATAGTGGGCTTGTGGTGATGAATATTTTGACGTTATAAGAGAATTGTAATTGAGGTCATTATAACAGAGTTCAGCAGTATTCATAACCACAGTCCACCCCCCCCTCTCTCTCTCTAAAACACCATCTCGGGTCGTTTTCTTATGAGCCAGGAGGAATGTCCAGTAGAAAATTCAATCGTCTTTACTGAACAACTTTACGTTCAAGAGCTTCTCTATATTGGTTCTAAAATATTGTCTTGATATATTTTTGTATCAGAACTTACGGCAGGATTGGGTGAATATAGGGATTTTGAGAGACAAGACAAAGCTTCGCAGCTGTTCTGAGAGTCGAGACAAGCCTTTTTTTCCTTCTCGCATTTACCCCCATTTCTATTATTAGGTTAGTTATGTCGGTCACTTTCCACCCCATTAACGGGACTTATTTGCCTAGACACACCACTGAACCCAAAGTTCCAATAAAACACTTCCTAAACAAGGTGCGCCTATGTCTGTCCCGGGGCCCCCAGTCAAGCCAACTGCGGCACTCCTGCGTCAACAGTCTGGAAACGCTTCATTCTACTGCAGAAATCAAACAAATTTAAAATAAATCAGATCGGCTCACACAAAGATAAATCACGATAACAAATATTCAGGAACTCTACCTGAGTATAGCAGAATACGGAAAAATGAAACACTTGGCATTATTTTCTCAGCACATGTGAGTGATCCACTTTTCCAGCCAAAGTGACAAGCGAAATCACCGTTTCCGTAACGCATTATTAAGCGCAAGCGAGCGAATGTCGTCCGCATACCGAATTTACTATCTCCATCACTAGCGCGAAAAAATAATTCACAGCAGCTTGCATCCTAAAATGGCTGCTAATTTAACTCGCTCTGTTTGCTCCCCTTTAGTACTGTTGTCACTTGCCTTTTACATTCACAAAAAAAAAAAAAAAAATCTTATTGGCTGATTCCCCCCCCCCCTCCACTCCTTAAAGGAATCCATCAGCAGCTCCCGCGGAAAGATTAAATTAGTTTTAATGAAGGTTTATATAAAAAGAAAAAGAAACTGGCATCATATATTTACCTTTCCTTTTTTTATGATTAATATTGAATTTTTTCAGATTTTTTTTCCCACTTCTGCTTCTTTTTTAAATTTTACTTATTTTTATTTTTTTCAATGTTGAACTGAAATGCCTTTATTAACAGATCATTAGAAAATTCTCGGGTTGCGTTTTAATTCTTTTTAGTTCCGATTTTTTTAAGTTTCTTCCAGTTTCTGCCTTTTGAGAATTTTGTTCCACTTAACAAAAAGCTGAGTTTATCTCCAATTAAAACATTTTTTTCCCCGCATACTTTATAATTTTCTTACTTCAAGTTATTTCGCGGTAATGAGCTTTTTTTTCATTTTTTCTTCTTTTCATAAAGCCTGCCTGCATTTTAATGTATTCATATTTCATTGAGGATTCTCCCCCCAGTTATTTATATTACTTAAAGTTTTGTGGAGGTTTCTTATTGTAAGAAACTAGAAGCAATGTAGAAATAGTTTTATTGAAAACAAATTTTTGTAATAATTTTTTAAACTGCGTAAGGAAATGAAATTAAGCTCGTATTTGTGTTTAATATTTGTTAATTCACTATCATTCTTTCTTATTCTGTAACTGAATATAAAATGTCCTCCTTTGTACATATGCTAGTTAATAATGTTTATGAACAGTTAGGAATTGCGGGAGGAAAAAAAAAAACTGCTAAGGAAATATTTTTCAGTTGAAAAAAAAAAAAAATGTCTTACGGTAAACGATCATCTTTTCCCCTCCGTTGGTGAAAATCAATATTTTAAAAATTCGGATAATTATAGATACTGAAGCATTAAATCCATAGAAGTATGAGACGCTATCAATTCAGTGAAAAGCTTTGCGAAGATGTTTCAGAAATTGAAAATGTGCCAACAGACACATTTTTTAACCGCCATTTTTACCCCCCTCCACATTTAGTCAGCCGTAAGCGACTACGGATTCTGCCTTTTAGCAGTAATCGTTGGGTATAGATAAACTGAGTGGCTGAACACTTAACCCCTTGGTGGCTTTGCCCGAATTCATCTTGAGCGGGCGAAACTTAGCATTCCGATTTATTTCTAGTGTAGCTCGGAAAGTAGGAAAATTTTCACTGTGCACGTAGTTTTTCTCGAATCATTTCGTGTGAGCTTTCATTTATTTTTCCGCCCACTCGACGACAGCACTATATACATTATATTTTAGGATATGTCACATGTTTAAAAAGGAGGGATGCATATCTATGAAAATAAACATAAACATATCTATGAAAATAAGCATACATTTTTTGACCTTCAAACCTGGAATAAATTGAGTCAGCAAAGGTGTTAAACTTTGTTGGAAAACGTTAAAGAGGATTCGCATCTATGCAAATATTAAGTTTGACGAAAGCTATCAATCTCTTCCCTTTCCGAGAGAGATCATTGCCGTGGAGCACTCAATTTATATTTCCTGCCTCTTATTTGAGTGGCACATGTGTCCTTTTTTGTGTGGATTCGATGCCTGGCTCTTTTACTACACGAGCTGTAAAAGCTGGAGGAAGAGAGAAAACAACACATAAATATGTTTGTGACGGTGTGTTGTATACAATCGGACACCCTCACGTGGGCGATACTTCTATTTCTGAAGATGCTCTCGAGTGAAGCTGGAGTAATATACACCCGTGGGGAAAAATGTCCTCTTTTCTTTATTTTAGGGAAAAAAATTAAGACGGTTCAGTTCTGTCTAGTTCTAGAACCGTTCCTAGAGAGACAATCCCTAAACCCTGCAATTAGAGACGGATGAAACAGAGGATAATCTAAGGCAGCGGTTCCCAAACGGTTGGGTGTAGATCGTTAACGGGGGGAGGGGCGAGAAAAACAGGCAAAGAGTAAGTGATAATGCATGCTTTAAAAAATCATGCATCATGCTATTTATTGTTATTTTTACACCAAAATATATCTATTTTCGCCTAAAATGTTTAAAACTTTACCGGTAACATTATTTTGTAGAAGACGCGACTCAATGTTCATTGTCAAAAATAAAAAAACTGAATACGCAGAGGAAATGTGTGTGTGTGTGTGGGGGGGGGGGGGGTGGCATCGGAAGTTATCCTTTGTCGGGAGGACACAATGCTAAAAGGTTGAGAACAGCTGATCTAAGGAAGCCAGACGTCCACCATTTTTCGGGGACAGTCCTCAATTTCAGAAAAATTTTCAATTTGTCCGAAAAATAGAGCAAAAATTTGTCCGAAGAAAACAGCAGTTGGAGTTGGAGACAAAGCTTTAATTATAATAATTACTTCTTACTAATTAAAAAAATCAATCATGCTTCTTTCATGAATATTAATGGAATAAATATAAGCTCTTTTGAGAACACTGAATTTATAATGAATTTCGAATTTCCCAACTCTGAATTTTCTTTTCAGAGTTGGGGACACCACGCTGATTGGTCCTCAGTTCTTTGTTAAAAAAATCTAGTCACCTTAAGATAATCTGTTTCGCCCTCTAGTTACGACAGATCATTTTTAATACTTTCTCCAGAGAATTGCATTAAAAATTATTTCTGTTTAAGTTTGACAGTGTCCGTCCCTTTGTAAGATTGCGATAAATAATGTTGTACGAATTCTGTCCTTGTACCCTATTAAAAATGTTGTCATCGTAATTTTTTTTCCTTCTCTATAGGTGTACATGAAGGAACTTGGTGTATTAACCCATTTGTGCCTAGCGTTCCTTTTAAGGAACAGGAACGCTCAAATTTTAGCATTTTCGCTGTCAGATTGCCTTCTGAATAATTTTTTTTCTACAAAAGTAACTAAAGCTATTCCTTGAAATTTTCTGGATGCTCCGCTAGCACTTGATTTTTTTCTGCGGGTGCTTGAGCGGGTCCCAGAGCACCCACACAATCGGCGCCCCTGAGCCTCATATTAAAATTTCTGCAGCTAAAGTTGTAAGCAAGATAGCAGCAGAATTCAAATTAATTTAGAAAGTTAAGACATTAAGATTTGATACTAAGCCAAAATTAGAAAACAGGATTTTTGTCAAAAATTTGCATTTAAAGGTAGGCAGGCATCTTAAAACTAAGTGTAACTGTCACAAATTAAAAAACTAATTACTCTCTGTATTAAATTATTTTTATAACATTCTATTCCGATGTCAGGTATTTTCCCAGCAGGTTAAACTCAGTTCCCATAAGAAAACCGACAGCGAAGTAGCCAAATATGGTCAGCGTGTGGGAGGGTCACAACCTCTGCCTGGACTGCTGTGGGACCGTGTGTACGCCAAATGGGCCGTTTAATCTGTTGGTGAATCCAATATCCTACCTGTTCAAACGATACCTCTTGTGTGTGTCAATCTAGGTGCTAGGTTTCCCATCTGGATTGGGTTCAAAATTAGGAAAACACTCATTGTGTGTGGGGGGGGGGGGACATTTTCCTGCCTATATACGAACCCATAATGAAATGACCAAAATCTCTGGTCCTCGTAGTAGTCAAGCCTGTATTCGGCAGCTATTAGAAAAATGAATCTTCTTTGCTTACGAAGAACCGGTACCTCAGCTATTTATAGTATAAAAGCTCATTCATATATTAAGATGCACCGGACCGGAAAGTAAAATCGTTTTTTCCTAAGTCCATATTTCTCCACGCCAAAACTACTGAGGTTAATAATACGAAAGTTGGCATGTACATAAGTTTTTGAATATATGTGCTACAATTAGATAACCTTTTCCAACATTCCTAACCTATGGGAGGTTGGGGGGCAAAACGATCTTTTAAAGTTTCCCTCATGATCTCAAATAAAAAAGAAGATATATCCTTGAATTTCTTGCAGTGGAATACAACACTCACGAACACCTAAAAATCAATGCGAGAAGATTTTGAATATCATCCTTCAAAAGAGGGTAGCCATGAAAAAGGGGCAAAGGGTGGTCATGGTCATCCTTCATAGCTTGTTTGCAGTTAAAAACTTGTTGAAAATTTATACGTTAGAATTTTACATAAAAAAAACATATTTACATTTCGGTCTCTCTAATACGTTTTAATACCGGAATCCATAATTTTTTTCAGTACTTCTGAGTGCAGGGCACTACAAGAGCACATCTCCAGTCTGAAGTTTCAAAGGGGCATTGAACTTTTTAGGTAGTCTATTATTTGTTCAAAATGCAAATTGAAAAGAATACGAATCTTAAGTTCTGAAACAAAAAGTTCAGAGGGGGCTATTACCCCTTCGCTGGAGCCGCCCTTGGTGGCACAGTCAGTTGCTATGACACAGACTTATGTTCGTGGAAAAGGACAAATTATTGACGATTCTGCCTGTCAGCAAATAGATTGCCCAGTGCTAAAATTTACATATAAGTAAAAGAGTATGCTTGTAAAATGACAAGTATAACTCATTTCGTCAGGACGGACTGGCAATCGGAGCGCCTTTGACGATAATGCAGATATAAATCAAAACCCATTCACACAAATCAACTTAAGTATATATACTTCCATTAGCTCGTCCTTTAGATATGAAATCCAATATTAGATGAGAAAACAGGAGTGGAATTTTCCGTAAAAGGAGAGACTACTTTACTTTCTCCCCCAACCAACACTATTGCCTTCTCGAGTTTCCATGTAAATGGATATAGACTTAGCCGTTCAATTAAGATAAAAATGGCGTCCAACGTCTCTAACAATCAAATGGGGGCGAAAAAAAGGTTTACTTGCTCAAAACACATGGATATAGACACAGCAGATTTCTGCCGTCAAGCAAAAGTTATGCTATAATTAAAAAATATTTCCAAGAAAATTTCTAATCGAATGTGGCAAAATTGTTACTCACATTCGAGCGAATTGGAATGAGTCTTTGAATACGCTATGGCACAGCCCACAGGCATAAGCGCCGGGTATGTGTGGGTGAGGGGGTGTCCCCAATTTTGTCTAAAAATCTTGCGATTCTCATTTGTATCGAAATTTTAAAAAACTTCCCTTTTCTGTTCTTAAATTCGATATGTGCCTCCAAACATTTTCAATCATGTTACGCTTATGATTCAAACAAGGGCGTATTTAGGGGGGAGGTCCAGGGGGTCCGGACCCCCCCCCGAAATTTGGATTTTTGTTACTAAAATGGTAATGATATAGTATTTTTGTGTGAAATTCTGTCTTTTTACTGTTTGGACACCCCCGAAATTTTCGGACACCCCCCCCCAAAAAAAAATGCTTTTTTGGATACGTGCCTGGTTCAGATTGTTGCAATTTCTTCCTTCGTGTATTTGTGACGACTGAAGATAGTGGAAGGCTTCTGAAGGGCTAATTTTTAAAGCATTATTCAGATTTTATAAACCTTCCTAGTCCCGCCTTCAGGATCCGTCACTGATAGGAACTGCAACACTTTTAGAAGCGCGAGCGTCACTGAGGTTGAGATTTTCGGTGAATGGAACAAACCAAGAGTACTCTTATATGTTTGCCGTAAATATTAACTATGAACCTTTTAGTTAAAAATATGTGTACTATATATATAAATATATCAGCCCCAAACATAAATAAGGTTCCCGCGCGGCTGTCGATCTAACGGTCTGGAGTTTTGGTAGGTTTCCTCCAGATGTAACGTGAATACGCGTTTGAACCCCTTAGAAAGTCCTACCACGGCACCCCTCCCTTGGCAGATCGCCCTAGTGTAGCGTTGCCATAACCACACACACACATAAATAAGGTTTAGAGTTACTTTTGAGCATTCGGCTCTGAATGTACTACACAAAAGCAAATTTTTAATAATGTATATTTACGAAATTTTAAATAATGTATGTTTACGAATAAAATCCATTTTCAGATATTTGTACAACATTTGGGTAAGTTGTAATTGGGTAAGTCAATAAAATTATATGTTAAAAATCTTTTTTTTTTGCATGCTTTTCCAATTATTTCGCATTCAATATTCATTCTTAGTACATTTAAATGGTTCCTTTACAGTGAATAAGAACAGTTAGAAGTTATAAATAACGCTTTCGTAAATCATCAGAACTTATGAAAACATTCCGGATCTTCAAAAAGATCGCAACCTCAATATATGCATAAATAGGAACTAGCTTTAAAATCAATACACCCAGAAAACAGCGAAATGACCAAAAATGATCTAGAAGCGGTAACTCAATAAGAACCGTAAAAGTAAATGAAAACATCATAAACCCGAAAACACAAGAAAAGATATTGGATCCCATTTATATAAATGCTGCGTCGGCATTTGGACCGGAAAAAAAAAAAAAAAAAAAACAACTCATATTTATATACGCCTATATCATAAAAACATATTTTCGAAAGTGTTGTCAAGTTATAAAAATTCCCACGGCTTTTAATACGCCATTAAACTCATAAAGCATCAGCGACATGAAAACCTACGTATACAGAAACAGAAGACACCCCTCCCCCCCCCCCAAACCACTGCACACTCACAAAAAATAGAGTCTAGGTCAATAAATAATTGAAACAAAGCAAGAAAGTTCAGTCAACTCGACTCCCACACACACCTGGCAGCAAGCCGCCTCCTGACAAAGAATGGGAGAGATATATCTTTGTGGAAGGGGGGGGGGGACGTAATTATACTTCCCGAGACAATGTTTATGGGTTGTCACCTGTGGTTAACAGGCGTGTAAACTTCGATAGAAAAGAAAGTTTAAAAAAAAAAAAAAATTGTGAAACTGCCTATTAATATTATAGACGTATTTTTTTTTTTTTCTGGCACTGAAGTGGAAAAGTGAAAATTCTTTTAATGGCGTATTTCGAAAAAAATCATGTGATTTTGGTACTTAGTAAAATAAACTAATTATGATAAACACTTCAAAATTTTTAGAATTTTTCTTTAGAATCTGTGCTATAGTATTCTGAAATGAACGAAAAACCCTACATTCGTTGCGCAACTTTCAGAAAAAATTGTTATGCATGTTTCATGTGTTTAAAAATTTATTGTGGTGTCAAGGCAAAACAACACGGGAGCTGTCTGCCTAGAAGAGATGGTGCATTGGGCGATGGACATTTTAAGGGGTTCTAACGCGTAGTCTCACGTTACAACTGACTAAAAACGCTTAAAACTTCAGACCGTTAGATGGACAGCCCTGCGGTAGGCCAGAACCCTGGTCCTTTACACTTCAGCTATCTACCAGTGTTTAGAATTCCTAATACTTAAAACTCCCGTAATTCAGTGCTTGGCAAGATGGCAACCCTAGCTATAAACCTTGTGTATAGAGCATAATACAGTAATACGATTGTCACCTTCTATTCAACAATTCAATTAGATAACAACTACGTCAGACGAAGGTAAAAGTATCGACGACTATCGGTATCAGTTGATAGCTAGTTTGACCAGCTGCCGTCTCCACACAACCTATTACCCCATTAGAAGCCAAAAACACTCTGTAAATATCACGAATTTCTGGTGAACTTTATTTGAAGGTAAAGTTAGATCCTTATCGTATTTCTGGCAAATACTGGAGGTAACCACTCGAAGACAAATGGGTAAACACACATAGATTATCATTGTTATTTAAAGTATACGTCCTTCAACTCAAACATATCGTGTTTTGCAATACACGATATGGGGAGAAAGAAGGGGGGGGGTGAAACAGCGGCATCCCCCCCTCCTCCAGAAGAACCACTTTTAGACAGAAAAAAAAAATTGATATATTTGTAAATTCAAAAGCATTTGCAAGGAAAAGGAGACAAAAAATGTTGTGCCCCCTCCAGAATTTCTTTCTGGATCCACTTTTAAACTTCCATATGTGTAATGTGGTGTGGATTCGTTCTTATTCATAATAGTGTATAGCGTTTGGGGTCTGTCCAGGTTGAAATCGGGTCCGAAAACGAACCCTTCATAAAATTCGTTATCGGAAAAACGGATCCTTCACAAAGCCCAGTTTTACAGAAAAGGCCCTTTCACAAAATAACTATTGCACCCCTCACTAATGTCTACTTATTTTTTTTTAAATAAAATTATCTTTATTTTGTATTTTTAATATTCAATTATGTTTTGTGAAATTGCTATTTTATTAAACAAGAAGTTGGAAAAAAACCCACAAAAATAAGAAGAAATTGAGAAAAATAGGAACAAATTCACAAAATTAGGTAAAAATTCACAAAAAGAGCACCCTGGGAGTAAAACCTGCATTGACCCGAATGTAAATGCTCACACGGAGGTATACTCTATTTGTGAATATACTTTAAATGAGTTCCAAAATTTTTTCTCCCGGGGAACCCTTTAAAAAATCCGAAAGAAAACGGTGAACCCCTTATGCATTCTTTGTAAACTAGTATATTATTTTCGCGAACCCCCGGTTGGGAACCATGCTTTACACGAATCGTTTAATTTTTTAGATGTTCACAAAACTCATGATTTTTTTAAAGCGCTTTTAGGTAAACAATTACAGAATAGATAATTAGCGAAACTTTTGCACATAGAGAGAACTGCTGTTTTTTTTTTTCTTAAATAGAAAAAAAGGGTGCTCGCGCGAGAAAGGATAAATTGTTTTTTTCGTAAACATGTTTTGTTTTTCGATATTAGAATAGAAGCAGCAATTTCGCCGTCTGGGAATAACTTGAAAGTGGGGAAACCTCAACCAGAAGGTCAAAAGGTACGAGCAGGTCAAATGAATAAATATTTTGGAGAGCGACAAGCCAAGGTCATGGATAAAATTTCGAAGGTTTACGATGTTTCTTACCAGGAAAAAACGGAGGAAAATTTAAAACCAATATGAGGTTCTTCTGCAGCGAAATGTATTTCTGTAAGCATTCGTAGCTAGAGACATGGGTGCCCAGGGGAAACCTATGGGTGTCTACTCCCTACTGTTCTACCAACTACTTTTTAAAAGTTTAATTAGAGTTGAGAATTTCCTTACTAATTATTACTGCCGAAAACAGGCATCGATTGCCTCAAAATTTATGTATGCTAATGATATGTAGTGTCCTGCAGTAGTCTAGTTGGTTTCCATAAAACTAAAAGTGAAGCGTAAGTAACGAAAGTGAAGCAGAGCAGACCTTAACGGGGTATTTTCTCGCGTGATTTTGGTATGCACTAACACAAATAATTATGTGTCTGGGGTTTGAAAAAATTTTAAGTGTTTCTTCACTAGCGGCACTATTCAGTGTAATAAGTGATAAATATGTATTAAGTTTGAGAAACTATTCTTAAAAAAAAAAAAAAAAAAAAATCCGAATGTGTCATTCTTCGAAAAATGTTTCTGCGGAATTCTATGAGAATTTTTTGTGAAAATTTCATAATAGGCGCCGTTTTTTCCCTTATTTCAATGTGTACTGCAGCCTATAAAGAATCATCCTGAATTTCTTCGTGCTTCTTCTGCAATTAGTTTATTTTAATTGTCACCGCTTGAGCGGATGACATCTCTCGGCTGGACTCTGTGGGGCCCGTGTACGCCTAAGTAAGTTGGTGCACGTAAAATCTGACGTAGCTCAGAGGACAACCATGGAGGTGCCAAGCCAGGTGGTAGTCCTCTCATTTGCAATAGGTTCAAAATGAAAAGCCCACTCATAGGGGGCAACGTTGGCCTGCTGCTAAGTGCCTGCATAATGAAATGACCAGGGTTGCGAAAATGTTTAGGGTCCAATATTTCTCCAGAACACAACTTGTTTTGTCCAAAATTTTCCCCAAACTGAAGCATGTTTTCCTTCTAGATTAAGCGACTATCTATCGCGAGCTTTTGATAACAATTGCAACTCAGCAATTTTTTTTTTCATTTCTTTAAAGAACTCTGTACAAAAATTTCCCCAGCTCTTCAGAATTTCTCCCGAACCTAGTTCGTGCGTTCGGACATATTCTGCACCCCTGGAAATGATCAGCATCTCCAACTCTCGTACCGGTCAAGCCTTACAGTACAGTCGGTAGCTGATCCAGCCATTGAAAAGAAAAATTTATGTTATGACTGTGTCCTATTGTAAAGGCTGCACGTAGGTTACTTTAAAATAAGCTCATGCAAGAATTCCAAAACATTAGTGCTTATTTTTCCAGTCATTGTTTAAAGCTCGTTTAACAGATGTTCAAATATTTCAAACAATGTAAAATTAAAATTTATTAATAAATTTCATGAATCACGTATGTCAATAAGTCAAAATAGTATATTTTCAATCGATAACTGTTTTACAGGGGCCAACAAAATCCGCAAAACTGGGCCATGGCAAAGAATTCAAGACATATACTGGGAAGCGAAACATAATACTATAAGAAAAATACAGTGACAAACTTTTAGAAGAGGTGTTCGGAAGCAGATCGGTCGATTAAACTCGGTTCCCATTAGAAAGTGAAGCAGTACCAGCTTGGCCAGTGATTGGGAGGGTGAACTCCTCTCTCGACCGCGTCTGCTGTGGACCGCGTACGCTAAAGGGAGCTGGAGCACGTGAAATGTGTCATGGCTCCACAGTCCTCCATGTTCAAACGATTTCTCTCGGGGGATCCCAATCCAGGTCCCAGGTCTCTCGTCTGGAAAGGGTTCAAAATAAAGACACCACTCATGGGGAGCTACGTTGGTCTGCTTGCTAGACGCCCCATAGTGAAATGACCAAAATCTCGGGCCCACGTAGCGGCCAAGCGTACAAGTAAAGCCGCCGACCGTTAGAATGAAAGAAGAAAAATCTTTTAGGGGAGGTAGAGCACATAAAAAGGAGCAGAATCGCATAGCAATGTGAGGTCAAAAACGTCGTCTTCACACAACGGTTAATAATCACTCCACAAAAAGCGTGCGTGATTAATGTGATTTTGAATCCTTATTATGTACCCTATCTCCCCCAAAAACTTATCGTTATATTTTTGGGTCACCCCATATTCACAGAAAAGGGATCTCTGGCCTCGAGTCTGCCAGCGAACAAATTAATTTCTGATTAATACACTCACACTGCGTTGGAAAGTGTTAACAAACACACTTGGCATGATTCATCTTTCCTGGTTTTCTCCTCGAAATGACTGACTTATTTTCAAATAGCGTGGATTTAATAAAATATTGATTGTACGACCTGATTTCCATTCTCTGAATGACGCAAGAATGCTCAATTGAAACGCCATTGCAAATCACGCTTGGTTCTTTCGCTGATTAATTGAGTCAGACGTATTTACCAAAAACATGACGTCATCCGTCAGGACTCATACTGGAACTATCCTTAAACTAAATCCACTTTAAAAACTAGTTTAAGAAAAGCTGCACCACTAAACGACATTCTCGAATCGGGAATATATTTATATCACCTTGACGTAACATAATTTCGAGTGTGAGAATAATTATTCAGTTCAAAATTAATAAATGGATTTTTTTAAAGTCACTTGTAACAAGGGGAACAAGATTAATTTTAACCACGACTGAAATTAAATTAAATTTCCGAAATATCTTTTTTTTTTATCCGCGTGAAAGAACATTAAAATATAAGTTTAATGTGTCGAGAAACTGGAGTTCACTTTCTGAAGTACGAGAAAAATTACTGTTTTTTTTTTTTTTCTGGTTCGTGTAAAGAGTACAGATTGAAATTGAAATGACAGAGTTTAAACTGTTAATTTAGGGAACAGAGAAAAAATGCACTCGAACTGAGAACTGAGATGTTTATATCCATGTAATTGAAGATTTTTAGGACATTAAACATATTTCGAAATTAATTATAGCACCCAGGGGTTCGATCTAGGAATTTTTTCCGAGTACCAATTTTGTGAAAATTGCTTATTTTTGTGAATTTTCATACCAATTTTTAATAAAAGTAGTTTTTTTTATAAAATAAAACAGATTAAAATGTAGGATAAAATGCCAATGAAGGGTCGTTTTAATCGACAGTAATTTTGTGAAGGGGCTGCAAAACGGACCCAATTTTCGTCTACATAGACCCCTGCCCCTTTTAGGTTACAATATTTATATAGTAGTTGCTTTTTTCTGTCGTTTCCTGCACATCCCATTACCTGTGACTCGTTGAATACATTTTTTTTCCCCGCTAAAACACCAGAAATTTTTCACTGACCAAAATTTTACGATTTATTTCACAGTTACTAACTCTTTTTTGACAACTTTTTTTCGTACAAGTTGACTTACAACTTTTTAAAAATTATTTGAACTTTCTTACAACTATTTCTTGAATACTATAAAACAATAACAGAATGCAACTCACTCACTTACAATATTTATACCATCTTCTTTGAGGCCATTCAAAATAGGGAAGGGTGGGGGACGAACTTTTCGGACAAAAGGAAGTTTCTTAAAATGCCTCATTCAAAAGGAGTTCTAATTTAGGTAATTTCGGGATTTTTCAACTTTTTCTATTCATATAAAATTCGCGAAATCATCCATATCTTCATTTTCACGAAAATTACGGCTCGTGAAAGTAAGTGCTTTTACAGTACATTAAATTATTTCTAGTTATATTCGGAAATTTATGAATTAAACTTTCAAAATTCATATAACGGCTAGAAAATTTTACAAATGGAATTAAACTTATCGCTATACATTTATTTTCAAGCTTTAAATTTCATTATTTAAATACAGAATTTTTTTCAAAAATGTAGTGAAGTTTATATTTACAGTAGAATTTTTGAAAATAATTTTCTCATTACAATTTTAACAACAAAAAAAAAGTTCTGTCAAATTTTATATCTTCGGTCATCACCCCCCCCCCCCCGCCCTCAAAAAAAAAAAAAAAAAAAAGTAGCTCAGATAAATTCTTTGCTCATAATTTAATAAATAAACATCTTTTCAAATTTCTGCCAAATTCTCAAAAAGGATAAAAAAGACCCCCCACTTTAATGCACAAATAAACAACTATTCAAACTTAAAAGCATATTTAGAATTTTCAAAAATAGGGTGGTTTAAATAACTAAATAAACAAGCACACTTCTAAGCGTATATACACGAATCAATTTTTAGAAATATGTAACTTAAATCCTTCACAACATAAAGAGATAAGAAATCTTACCTAGCTTAAATCCAAGGATATAAAGGAATGAAAAGGATGGGAGAAAGACATCTTATTCCCACACCGCACCACACGTTTTTATTCTCCTATATTTTAATTCCAAGAGAGCGCGGCGAGATGCAAATAAACAGGATCGGCGATATATCCGTTCTCTCATGCGATCGGTTGTGTTGTGGCGGAAGTTTTTGGGTCGAGTCGGCAGAGGGCGTCGCGGTTGATGGATCTCCTTTGTAAGGTTCATTTGGTTTCTAATTCAGACTTTTGTAAACAAAACTTGGGCAGTCATTTTTCATCTCACATAGTGGATTTTCTTTCTTTCTTTCTTCCCCAAAAATAAACTGGTATCTTTGCTCAATGCTGAAGACTTTTTGTTAAAAAGGAGGATGAAGGCGATAAGAACTTTTATAGCTACTTAATGACAAAGTTTAAAAAGTGTTTATGATTTTTCAGTTCATCATGATTCAGTATTTCGTTCGTGCTCTTATCTGAATCGATTATATACAGGTGTCCCAAAAACACTCATCATAGACATATACGATAGATTACAAGTTGCGTCATACAAAGTACAGAATTTTATGGTGTTTATTTAAATTTAATCACTTGAAAATTTTAACATGTAAAAAAATTTAAATTTTTATATGGCCCACCGTACAATAAAAAAATAAGTCCAATTAGTAAAATGTGCCCGATACATTAATGATGTAATGCACAAAGTTTCAGCCTTTCATCATAAAAAGGCCGAGGTATGTTTAAAGAAAGTGGGTATAGGGGAAAACAATACGATAATTAGCAAAAAGTATTATGTATTTATGCAATCATTGTTTTTTTTTCTAATTTGTGTATAGCCCCTAATGCGCTCTTTTGGTGTGTAACCAGACGAGCTTGTGTGGTGGGGCTCCCCCCCCCCCCCCGCTTCGATAGCCATTGAAAAGTGGTTTAAGTCACATTAGTTTTCGTATCTCCCCTGACCATTTATGCCTAATAGGCACCTCTACTTCTACAACAAAATGACCAATATCTCCGCGCTTGTAGTGGGTCTCAGTGTCGGCAGCTGACCCAACTACTGGAAATACATAGGCAGTGATTAAAATAGGCACAAGTATCTTATTTGCTTTAGCTTTTTAACTTCTTTTTGTTTTAAAGGTGCTCAGGTAGAAATCTTCTCTCTGTGCCCATCGTGGCTTGCCGAGCCCGAGTATATGAATGGCCCAACCATATGCTTACGCACGTTGGAGTTACAGAGTGGGACATTATCCCCTTCCCCCCTTTCCCTTTCCCAGAAATTATATTCAGAACGTAGACGGTCTTAACTAATTCAATAAATTTTAAACTACTTATTATAAAAAAATCAAAATAAATTGTTTGCGGCGTACATCTTATACGTTTTTCTAACGCGCATTTGTGTGGGTGGCTTTTTATATTAGAGCATTCTTATAATGAACATAACCATTAAAAAAATATTCAAACGAAACTTGGATTTTTATAAACAAGGCCTCTTTGTGAGGAAAAAAAAAAATACCGTATCTTTGCTCATTGGTGCATCTCTCCCGGAATTTTTTTTCTGGCTGTGGTTTAGATTTGGATCGATTACACAGCCATATATAATCCATTACAAGAATTTATATGAATTAGATGACGGGGAGCTTCCAAAACGATTATGATAAGTAAATGCTAATTTAGTAAAAAAAGGCAGTCATCTTGATCTAAATGAAATCAAACACGGGAAAAAAAAATCAAGAATAACAATTCTCATAGCACTTCAGTAAAATCCCATTTAGGTAAGAAATTAAAGGTGATTGTAATCGGCAATACACTGCTTACTGAGAGTGCGTGTGGAGCTAATTGTCTCTCCTTCCGGTTAGTAAGCATTGCATTTGACCATACGGATAACCCGCGTCGATAACGGTGATAGTGGCTTCTTCTGTCACCTATGCGCACTAACAGTAAAATAAAGAGCCTCCAAATTGAATAGAGACCGCACATAAACAATAGCGCTGAAATAAAAACAATGGATCAGAGACATTGGGTCGCTAACACCTCCTGACAGGCCGGTCTTTCAGAAGCAGCAACGCCTGTTCCGTCGTACGTTGCTGGATTGGGCGCGAGTTGGATTATCCACCGGGGCTTCACGTACGTGCAGAAAAGATTCTGTCGGACCGTGGGATTCGGTGGGTTGTTATTGAAGCGGATCTGTTCAAATGCCCCACTGAGAAGTAGCCCCGTGAGAAAGATGAGCTTTGAAAATGTGTGTTATGTACAACTATCTACTTTGCGTGACCAGCAGCGCAGTGGCTTTTTTTTAGCACTACCGGTCATGAGCTAAGTCCGATTAACCCTTTGAGGCGCAACCCTTTCCCAATGTTGGAAAAAGGGCAGCCGTTGCCATCGCTCGACTTAACTACCAGCGAGATGGCGGACGATCGAAACGTTCATCGCGTGCCACAGAGTGCTGTGCGCCGGCGCACATCCAGCTGTTGTCAAAAAAGGGTCTCTAGATCTGTGGCATGCGATGAACGTTTCGATCGTCCGCCATCTTGCTGGTAGTTAAGTCGAGCGATGGTAATGGCTGCCCTTTTTCCAACATTGGGCAATCTATCCAGCTGTTCTCGAATTCTTCAATTTTTCAGAAGATGTCAGTGCTGTTAAAAATAATCGTGACCATTTGTTTTAAGGGGGAAATGACGTGCTAAAAAGTAAAGGATTCTCGTGGAGCTATGTCACCCGCAACCATTTTTATAGAAATCGAATCTATTCTTCGTGACTGGCAACAGTCAAAACGTCAGAGTTGGGTGTTCCCAGAGCGAGAACACTGCGCGTTAAAGGGTTAAAGCGGGGGCGTGCATCTGCGTCTCCTCGATTCCGTTTCAAAACCTTTTTTACCTTGTCCAAAAGTTAGCGCAGAAGTAGGGATAGACGCGAAACGAAAAATAGGTCTCTCTCGTGTCGCAAAACAGCCGAAAAACTTTTGTCTCGTCTCGCAAAATCCTTTTACTGTAATGTTAAAAATGTTTGTATCGTCTCGCAAAAAAAACTGGAAATCTCTGTCTGGCTCGCAAAAAACCGTCTCGCACCCATCCCTACGCAGAAGAGTCAAATGGAACCAAAAGTATCTGAAAAAGCCCTAGCGATGTCAATAAAACGGCTTAATTGGCTAGAAAATAGTAAAAAATGTCAGAATTCAAAGAAAGCAGTGGCGTGTCCTGTATTCTGCGAGGGACAATGAATAATCCGCGAAACGGAATGCACACGTTTTCATAATTTGGAGACTTACATATAATTTCGCATTAAAATTGCCAATAAAACAATGCTCCTTATTTTATTTTGCTTAAATTTATATAAAGTAGTAATTAACGCTGCACAATATTTTATCTGTTGCAAATACCCAAACTTATAAGGCACAAATTAAACTCCACACAATAAAGATATAGTCTAAGAGCCAGCGATCGCCAGACCTTCGTCATAGCATAAAAGCTGAAACTTTCTCTGCGCATAACCCCCAACAGAGGTAGGAACAATCGGCCACTCTAAAGTTTGGATGATCGTGGCTTTGGCAGGTAACAGGTGGCAAAGGTGTATAAAATTGCCGAAAATTTCGTCATTTCATAAAGCTTATTTTTTTTATATGTTCTTCTTCGCAGTACTGGAAATCACTTTATCCCTTGCCAGACACTTTTCCATCGTGGCAAACCCCCCGCCAGACAATCTCCCCCTCAATAGTTTTTAAAAATATAAATAATCGTGCATTGCATAATCGTAATTTGAATTTACTTTACACTTTTAAGATACTGGGCTACATTTTAGTAAACATGTGTTAAAGATCAGCATTGTTTGCAGAAATATACTAGCGCAAAAATTGGTTCTTTTCAAATCACTTCTCTTTTTTCAATTCAAAATTAGTAATTATTAGTATATGTTTTAGGTTACGTGGTATTGCTTTTGCCGATGTGATTGTGCTCGGGCTCAATTGATTCAGCATCCAACATCATCAAATGGATACTTTCAGAAGAAAACTGCCAAATGACTACGGCTGTTTGGATAGATCATTTCGGAAAACGCATCACCTGAAATTTTAAACTCCTGTTATCCACACGATCTTCTTAGCGATTTTACAATTTATGAACTTAAAGAAATACATTTCGACTTAATTATTTCTCATGCTTTTTAATTTGACGTGAAACTGATGTAATATCTTATGAAATGCCGTACTTATGCGTGAAGACAGGCTTTTATTCTGGTTACTGATTGGTCGAGGGGAGTATCATGGTCAAAGCGCATCAGAAACGGCTTCAAGAATCTGTTCCAAGCTGACGTAGTGTTTTAATATATAATATAGATAAGTATTGTCCGCACGCATTCTTCCTGTCATACTTCAGCCTACTCATTTAAGATTACATTAATTGATCTCCCAAGGACATGACAAATCGCCATTATTTTTAAAACTGCAACGCAAATCAGGTTTCTCGTTCCAAGGCACGCTTACGAAACCAATCGGGTTCTAATCGTAATGAATTCGTCTAATCTCGTTCCGATTTTTTCCCAGTCTGGCATCATTTTACATACAACTACGCGTGACCTTCGGCCAGTTTTGTCCATTTATTGACATCTGAAGGATTTGTATTTTGGTGTAGATGGACAGATCTCGTTTCGTAATAATAATGATATTGCCCGGAGGATCTGAGCGCAAAGGAATGTACAAAAAAAAAAAAAAAAGAACGTACGCATAGTTTTGGGAACTTTCCAAGGGAGTTGAAAAGCTTTTGTCTGTCATTAAGTACTCTTAACTGATGTCAGAACATATCGACTAGTCCTTGTCCCATACGTACTCTTAACTGTTGTCAGTACGTATCGACTATTGTGAAATGTACTGCTATTGTAGCCTGTTGAAACGCGTGCACGTAACAAGAAAAGAAACAGGGATGGAGTGAGATAAGACGAGTAAAAAAATTACAGCTTTTATGCGAAAAGAGACAGGTTTTTATCATTACTGCATCAGGATGAGGATTTTGCGAGATGACACAAAGCTTTGTAGCTGTTTCGTGAGACGTGACAGGCGAATTCTTCGTCTCGCGTACACTCCTGAGTAGAGTCCGATCTGCCCTATTTGAATGGGCGTCTACAGCATGGCGAGGGATTTTTTGGGAAAGGGGCAATCGCACCCCCCTAGAAAGCAATTAAGCCCACTAAACCCAGGTTCAACCTGTTCGCGTTCTCATCATTAAAAAGACGCAACGGGGAAGACTCTTCTTCTTTGATTGATGAATTGATGTCGCTTTCCAGAAGACCGGTGTTTGAGCAAGCCCAGCGCTGTTCCTTTGCAGAGCATTCAAGGAAGCGTAAGGCTGGTCCCAGCAAAGCATTCAAAGAGGCATATCGGCCAAAGAGAGTCTTTTCTTTTGATGATGAGAGTGCGAGCACTTTAAATATGGGTTTAACATAAAAAATGATCGGGGGAAAAAAAAAAAGATTGACCGAGGTCTGATCTTTGACTAGCGAACGACTCGATACTTGTCTTTAAAAATACTCTGGCAATGTAACGAATAATTCTTAAGTAATATTCTACAACTATTTGTCATTAAGTGACCCAATTTAATTTTATTTAAAACTTGTACCTTTTGGACTTGGAAGTCAGGTATAATTAGGATGCACTGTGATAAGAAAGGATAAGCCCACAGCCTGGACGAGGCACCTGTCCAGGGCCCTTTCATAGGATGGGGGGCCACAAAATCAAGAAATGTGTAAATTGTGCATGCATGTGTGACACATGCCAATCCACACAGAAAACTACTTCATATTTTATACAATGTGTGAATACAGATATATCAGCATGGAAGAAGCTCCATAAGGAACTTCTGACCCGGGAATCAAGTTGGCTTAGTCGGACTCTGCATGAATCTATATTCCAGTCTCTTGGCCTTAAACTTCTCTAGTGTCATAAGCTTTTCCCAACTTATTAAGTAAAACTGCGTCATGTTTCTGAACGATAGCAAACGATAAATCTATCTGCCGTCCTTATGTCCGGGAAGCCGATTCATTTTTGACATTTTGGTTCACGTACTGTGAGAACCAGCCATTGTGTGGCACAGGCCCTTGTTGTAAAACTCATAATTAGTCCCACTTTTACGACTTCAAAAATGGTTGGAAAGTAAAATAGGAACTCTTACATTCTTCATGTAATTTCTTTTTTCTCGGGGTGTGCTTTAATCCATCTGTGGTGTAACTATACCGTTGAGGATCCTCGCAAATTCATCGGACGGGGCCCTCAGTGGATCAATTGGGACATGGCCTAGCTACGCTTTTATAAGCACGTGTTCTAAAACTGGGTGAATTTTTACTTTTCTCAGAAGTACCTTCAACCTTTACTTTTTTATGTTCTGTTTTCTTTGTTTAATCTGTGCCTGTACTTTAGTGGATAACTTTAGTTAATTGAACCCAAAAATAAAATTTTTGACTCAAAACTTTAAATTTTGCAATAATAAAGGTTATTATGTGATTACGGGCAGGGGGCCCGTGGCATCTTATCCTTCCTGCCACCCTAATGTTACGCTACTGATTGCCAGCAGACCTTGAAATAAGAAAAGAAAATATGGGATCATAATTTTCTGTTGGAATCCCAGTGCTCATTCAAGATTCTACGAAATAAGCATTAAACTGTATTTTGAAATATAGTTTATGCATGAACTTGCATTATAATTCTGCGATCCAAACATTTATTTTATCTTGCATTACTATATTTATGCATGCATACATTATAAGGAGTTTGAACCAAAATGCCGGACAATTCAGCCTGTGTATTTCAGGAGTTCTACTCCAGACTATCTCGACTCGACAACACGCAAGCATCATCTTCTTTTCTCTCTCTCTCACACACCTCCTCCCCATGCACCTCATCGCAAATGAACGAGAAGGTGCACTTTTCCATCTCCGGGGCATCCATCAAAAGCACTAAAAGGCCTGGCAGACAACATGCGAGGGAAAAGGGGGGACAACGCCCCTGTGTGCGATTTTCCCTGCAGAGTCCCGGATCGATGGCCCCGCAGCACCACGCCCTGCTACGATATCTTGGAAAAGAGAAATGCACACACAATCCACGTACGGACCGGAGATGAGGTATGATGGATCTGTCAGATCCGGGATGATTGGGGGGAGGGGGAAGGAAGACAGACGAACATTCTGCTTGCTCCATCCGTCAGCCGAATCGATGCACCTTACGTGTTACCCAGCGAGGAGGAAGGTACTGCACTCAGAGTTGAAAGTAGATCCTTCTGAGCGTCTTGGAGAAAGAAAAAGGCGAAAATGAGAAGCTGTTTTCACTCTGCATCAAGAACTCTAATCTGCAGCGTTCGTCATAACGAAAAGTTCGAATCTGTGACATCATATTTACGCCCTAACAAAAAAATCCGTAACTGCCAGGTACGGAGGAGATTGAAAAATGGACGAAATTCGACTGGGATGCATTAAGGCAAAGCACACTAGAGCTATCTATCAAAGTGAGGACTTTTTAAAGAGTTTTATCGCGTATTCATGCAACGTCTACAGAAAACAGGCCGAAACTCCAAACCGGCAGATCGACAGAAGCGTGGTAAGGCAGAACCCAGGACGTTCACACTCCAGCCATGTACAAATGTTCAGTGTCATCCAATCCGCCATGGCCCGTTGGGTTTTCGAAGCAGATGACTTTCATGCAGAAAAGTAACTCTTAACGTAAACAAATGGTACTATGACGTCACAAATCTGGACATTTGTTTGGACGAAACATAACAGATTAGAGCCCCAAGTTCAAAGAGCCGCAAAAGGCTGGAGTGCAGATGGGCGTCTTACTCTTGGATCCATATTTAACTTCTGAGCTCTTTCGATGGAATCTCAGCGGGAGTCATTCAAAGAAGGAAGGAAGCGATTTGGGCCTAAAGGGATATTCTTTGCCGAAAAGCAGGCATGTAGACGGAATATATATATATATATTAGGAAAAGCCCAAAAGGCGGAAAAATACATCCACTTAATAAAAATCCAAAGTCCGGGAAAGTCCCAGGCTCCTGTGGCCCAAATCTTGGATGGCAAATATCCCAGGGAATAGTTTGAACAAGGGTACGGGATCAAAACGAAAGAAATATGACCTCCCCACTTAGTTAAGAAAAAAAAATTACGCGTGCTATTGAGTTCAGGCAGTTTTAATATTCTAAATCACTATAAAACTTGATAAAAGAAACTGTAATTAGGAAATATAATAGGTCTGGATGCTACTCTCACATGTTAGAATGAGGAAATGACTTTGGTTAATGTTTCACTTAACTAAAATGCAAATGTATTGCAGTGAAAAAAAAAAAAAAAAGCGTGTGCGTGTAATCTTTACGCGCGATTGAAGTAAAACTTCTTTTTCCATCACAGTATTCTTAAGCGTTGATTTTGTCTGCTTTAAAAAATTAGCTTTAAAAAATTATACAGGAAGTGGACAATGTAAATTGAAAAAACGTTCAAAATAAGTGGGGGAAAAAAGACTACTCAGAAAAAATTCCTCTCATTGTTTTTGAAAAAGTTACACTATTTTAATTTATATACGACCCCCGTAGAAGAAAAATTCCCAATAGTAAAATGAGCCCCCATACACTAATGATGTAATGCACAAAATTTGGGAATTATATCCTTAAAAGTGTCAAAGGAATGAAGATAAATATATGCTGACTTAAGCCACTTTTCAGTTGCTCTCGAAGGGAAAAATAGACGTCGGATGATCGCATTTTCAGAGTCGTACAGAAATTACGAAAGGAAAAAAATTATTTTTTTTTTCCCACTCTAGCAATAAACGTTTACATTCAAATTTCTGTATAGCCCCCGATCATTTTTGTTTGTAGATATCTCTGAAACGCTTTATGATGAAAGGCTGAAATTTTGTCCATTACTTCATTAGTGTATAGGGCACAATTTAATAACTGGGAATTTTTCTTGCACGGGGATTATTTACAAATTTAAAAAGTGTAACTTGAAAATGAACGAGAGGAATTTTTAAAGTAGTCTTTTTTTCCAACCTTATTTTGAACATCAGTTTTTTAAATTTACATTGCCCACTTTTCTCTAATAGATAAAGAATTAAAGCGTGTTACCACCTTTTTGGAACACCCTGTGTATTATTTTATATTAAAAAGAAAGTAACATTAAATTAATTTTCTAAATACTTATGCCTGTGATCGATAAGCTATACGGTGAATTTGTGTTGCTATAAGTGTTTGAGCTCAAACATTTTCTCAAATATCATTTTATACCTTTTAGTGCATGTTTTTCAAAGACTTTTTTTAAAATCTTATATTTGTTTAATTCTTTTTAGTCTAAAAATTGTTTTTCTTGGTATTTCTGTCGAGGCTTCGCAAGGATGGTTGTGGGAGAATAAACACGATTTTTGAAACAAATTAATAATAATAACAACAACAATAATAGTAATAATAATAAAGATTTTAAACCCTTTGCAGCCAGTGTTTGTTTCTTTGTGGTGTTACATACCCGTGTTCTTAAACCGTTGTTCCGCCTGGATATCATTTTAGCATCCAGGAAGACGAGCGTGTCATAAGTGACGCGAAAATACATTTTATATGACACGACACGTATTTTCAGAAGGGCCGAATTAGGTACCGTAATTTGAATATTTGCTACATTGCCAACAATCAAGATTTTTTGTGAGAAAATTTCCACTTTTTGAACCCTATCCTTTTTCAGTCTACGAGCCTGTCTGTCTATAGTTATGGGCTGGACAACTTCCCGGAGAACAGAAACTGTCTAAAATATTATTAACAGATAACTGTCTAAATATTTACGGTGGTTACTGAAAAATATTTTCATTCTTCCCTGTATAGCACATCTGTATTTTACATAAATTTGAGGAAAAAAATAAGTTTTTAAAATCAAGCCTTTTATTAAAAAATGGACTAAAGGTATGAAATACTTTTTAGTCCATCTTAGTCTTTTCAGTTAATGATTTCTGAGAAAAATTTCAATCTCAAACACTTATTGCAACACACAAATCCATCCTAGTTTATCGGTCAACGTCGGAGATACTTTGACAATTTATAAAATGCTACTTTTTTTAATGTAAAATAATATATTACTTTTAAAACTTGAGGCGTAAATACTTCTTTTGACCTGATACGGAACTAAGTAGTTAAGACCCTTAATAAGCTTTAAAAAATTATACAGGAAGTGGACAATGTAAATTGAAAAAACGTTCAAAATAAGTGGGGAAAAAAAGACTACTCAGAAAAAATTCCTCTCATTGTTTTTCAAAAAGTTACACTATTTTAATTTATATACGACCCCCGTAGAAGAAAAATTCCCAATAGTAAAATGAGCCCCCATACACTAAAAATGTAATGCACAAAATTTGGGAATTATATCCTTAAAAGTGTCAAAGGAATGAAGATAAATATATGCTGACTCAAGCCACTTTTCAGTTGCTCTCGAAGGGAAAAATAGACGTCGGATGATCGCATTTTTAGAGTCGTACAGAAATTACGAAAGGAAAAAAATTATTTTTTTTTTCCCACCCTAGCAATAAACGTTTACATTCAAATTTCTGTATAGCCCCCGATCATTTTTGTTTGTAGATATCTCTGAAACGCTTTATGATGAAAGGCTGAAATTTTGTCCATTACTTCATTAGTGTATAGGGCACAATTTAATAACTGGGAATTTTTCTTGCACGAGGATTATTTACAAATTTAAAAAGTGTAACTTGAAAATGAACGAGAGGAATTTTTAAAGTAGTCTTTTTCTCCAACCTTATTTTGAACATCATTTTTTAAAATTTACATTGCCCACTTGTCTCTAATAGATAAAGAATTAAAGCGTGTTACCACCTTTTTGGAACACCCTGTGTATTATTTTATATTAAAAAGAAAGTAACATTAAATTAATTTTCTAAATACTTATGCCTGTGATCGATAAGCTATACGGTGAATTTGTGTTCCTATAAGTGTTTGAGCTCAAACATTTTCTCAAATATCATTTTATACCTTTTAGTGCATGTTTTTCAAAGACTTTTTTTAAAATCTTATATTTGTTTAATTCTTTTTAGTCTAAAAATTGTTTTTCTTGGTATTTCTGTCGAGGCTTCGCAAGGATGGTTGTGGGAGAATAAACACGATTTTTGAAACAAATTAATAATAATAACAACAACAATAATAGTAATAATAATAAAGATTATCAAAAAATTAAAAACGGCAGTATTCAGTGCCATCGGAGTTACACGTGCGTGCACAGCTACAGCTCGATCGGATTGTAGGAAGTGTGTTAAAATCCGTTTACAAAATTTGGTGTGGAACGAAAAACACTGACCAAGTAAATAAAGAGTTTGGAAAAAATTCGTTTTTCTCAAGAGCATACATTCAATTCAAGAATTAAATGCACGTCCTCTATGACATCTATAATTTTTTCCCACGTAGTTAAATTTATAGAGGGGAGACTTTTCTCTTAGGAAGTGGGATAACGCCGTTGTCGCATGAGGTAGCAAAACACACTTGGTAACTGCGCATCTCCTGCTTCAGCACATCTCAGATTGTTTATATTTCCTTCAAGGCAGCGAAGTAAATGGAAATCGTCGAATTAGCTGAACTCTAAAAAATTAAATATATAGACCTATGAACGTCGATATAATTTCTGGCTTCAGATGTGCTTTAATTACATAATTGTTTTAGAATACTATTTCTTAATTAACATAAGCAATAATTTCGAAGTGAAGTAATATTACTTATGTAATGTCGTGTTATTATTTGTCTCAAAAGCTGCATTTCAAGAAATATTAGTAAATTTAGGAGATCGTAGTATGGGTGAATTCAACATTTAAAAAGTCTGTATTTATTATGACGATCACAGTAAAACATGCAGTATTTATGCTGCGACAAATTCTAACACAGCTTTAAATTGCCATTAAAAAACTCATTAAAATATTAAATTTATGTTACATAAAGAACTCTAATGAATTCAAAGCCATTTTCTAATGTAAATACATATCGTGGCAGACGAAAACTTCTTTTCCGTCAACCACGATATAAGCACTGGTTAACAAATACAAACTCATTATAATATAAGATAGAACCTTTCCACCACCCCTTTTTTTATTCATTTGTTACCAAGGCAACCACGTAAGCAAAAGTGAAAAAAAATTAAAATTTTGTGCCCGGGTTCATAATCTCGTTAACATGCTAGGTTGGAAAATTAAAAACATGTAAAACTAGTTATCAGTCACCGTGGGAAATGCTTTATTCTTTTTCCGCTAGGATCGCTGCACGGTACTAGATTACCGATATTTACATAATTGAAACTTAGTTTGCATACCAAAAATAAGTGGCGGCTCCTCTAGTTGAGCACATGAACCCCCAAAGGAAAATCTAAAGAATAAACACATTAACAAATTAAATTTAAAAAAAAATAAGTACACTTCTAGATTTCTGAGAATTTAAAACGTGAGTTTTAAATTCCCTCCGCTATTATTAATTCCCTCCACTATTATTAAGTACGCTTATTATAGCGAACGCACTGTAGTGTAGGTTACTATAGTACAGTCTTGCATCGATCGCACGTGCGAGAGGAAAATTTCCCTTCTGAACTGCTCCCTGAGAAGAGAAGCGGAGCGAGTTGGTAAAAGTACGGCGCTGCCGATATCAATCCGTTCGCACATTTTGAGTGTGCGCACGTACGGTTTGTTTTTCCCCCCCGGTTATCTCTTCCGGATTCTCCCTTGGTTTGTTACATTCGATTAATTAATCCACTTTTCCCCATTTTCTTAATCATTTTTTTTTTCACTACAATATTTTTTACAAACTAATGTAAATGATTTAGATGGGGAGTAAAATAAGTGTTTCGGAGCTAAAGCAATGGCATTTTTCAATGTTATCCTTTGAAAATAAAATTGAAATAAAATGAATCTAGACAACACCTTTGCCAAAACTCATCTTGGTGACGAAATGTAGCCCATCGTGTATTTAAGGAAATTATTACTTGTTTTCTATCAGCTTGCTATCAGACAAAATATTACTTGTTTTCTATCAGCTGCATGCATTGTTTTCTTTTATCTGCTGTAAACGCTAATATATTTTAATTTATAAAGTGCGTAATACCTGCATATTTAATTTTCGAAATTTGTTTTGTGAACCTCTATTTAAATAACCCACGAGCCACCACTGCCAAAAATCCAACATGGGGAGTGTTCACTCCTATACAAGGAGCTCCTATATCTCCGTGTTTTTTTCATGGAAGTTTCTTTCCAGTAGTGCTGCCATCTATCCAGAAACGATAGAACCAATCCCGCTTATTGGACTTTGAATCGATTTTCGTCGTTTCTGATCCCTGATGGCGATATTTAGTGTTGGTTTGTTTGAAGGATTACTGCCGATTACTATTTTACAGTTGTAGGCTACATCATTATTGAATGTTTATATATTACCTATACTCTTTTTTCAGAATGTAATTTAACCTGAAAATAGAGGGTCTAAACGAAGAGCTTGACTGGATGAATACGTTAACTGACTTTTTTACACAGCACACGAATGACAATAACTACCACCACAAATTTGATTAAACATTTATGATAAACTGTTTATCACAAACGTATATTTAAAATTTTAAGACACAATTAGATGTAGAATCCCTTGTAAAATTTCACTAGATCAAAAAAAAAAAAAAAAAAATCAAAATATTTTTTATAGTTTGTATTGAAATAAAATAATTAAATGAATAAATTGTGTAAGGCTGCACCCCACCGCCAGGACCAGGACCAGGACCCAGGGGTCCACCCAGCCCCACCCTTGTGGGGTCCATGTCTAGTAGTATTTTCTCAAACTAATAAAGAACATCATAATTAACACACAGAAGCAAGTTATTCATGTTCGAGTTATTCAATGACTTGATCTTTACTTTTTTTGTTCGATTGCTGCAAAAGAGGAAGTTGGGCTAATTGAATAAACTATCAAAAGTTGATTTGGGCTGTTTTATTTATTTCAACTTTTGATTGGAGTAGCCCAGTCGTGTATTTAAGGAAATTATTTTGAATTTTGATATAATAATATTTGTAAAAAACTTACCCCCGCTTTAAAAAATGACGCGCACGTAAAGAAAAACTCCTTGTTAGCGATTTTTCCACCCTCTCCCTTTTTATTGATTTGCCTGGAAAGTGTTATATGAAGCATTTTTTCTCTACAATTTCCCTCTAATTTCTTTTACCTCTCTCTCTGCCTGTGTGAAGTTTATGCTTTTTTGTTTAAACAAGCAAATATACACACGCACGCAGTAAAATAAAAACTATTACTTTGCAATATTTCGTTTAGTGATTTTTTTGTCCTGATGTCGTCTAATACACACGGCGGCTCAGAACGTTTGTAAAAAATCAAAAAGGTTAATGGTGGTAGAGGAGACAAAGACTGTTCAGAATCACGTAACAATGTGGTGTCGGAAACGTCGTTTTCATTTACCTGTTAATAATCACTTACATTATTAATTTAATAATCAATATTGCAATCAACATATCATTTCTACTTTAATAATTAATTCTGTTACTAATCAATCTGAAAGGTCCATTTGTTTTTCGCGAACCATGGTCGGAGAGTTGACTATTATTCCAAAGTGATTCTTTAACAAGCACATGAAGACTACGTTTCCGACCGGCCCACAGTGAGAGATTTTCGTGATCTAGCTGACAAAAATCAATTTTCAAACCTGCTTCCACAGGTCCAATTTTTACATTTTTATGAAGGAAGCAAACCCCATTTTATGAAAATAAAGTTCATATTCCAAAAAAACTGCTAGCTAATTTTACTTTCATCACCCGACCTTGTAAGTTTGCAAATGTTTCACTGTTAATGAAGACAGGATCTTTTGTACTTCTTGTAACGTACGTACATTTTTTTGTTAATTATCTTGCCTAGTATTCTATACAAGGTTTTTAAATTTCATCTTATGCAAGCACAGTTTAGTTTAAGAAAAAAGTTTTGAATTTTTACTCATGGACGTAGAAAAAAAAATGTTACTGCAATCATAGTTAATTTGACCATTTATTTTTTTCATTTATTTTTATTTATTTATTTATTCATTTCCAATGGCAAGAGAAAAAGAAACTCTTACAGAATACAAAAAAAAAAAGTGAATAACATCAAATTCGAAAACAGTAAGAGAAAAAAGTCAATATCTCATCAGCAGATGTCTAGCACTCCAGTATCGCATTACCTCGGATGCCTCGGAGTCTCCCTGAAGAGCCGAGCATCCCAAGAAATGGCCCCTATCCATGATTTCGTCCTTCCCACAAAGGGGGCCATTCGGGCTCGTGAAAATTCCAATACGATACAGGTGGGCAGCCAGGTAGTCATGGCCCACTGCAAGTCTGAACTCTGCCACAGCTTTTTCGCGGGGTTTATCAGAAATACCCTGCTCCAAGTTGCTCCTCCAAGTTCTTGAGCACATGCGAGAATTGAGCAATGCCTTCCAGTTTTGTCTCGTTCGATTTTTTAAGTAAAGTTTTGTGGAATGGAAGGACTTGTAAGCACATGGCTACTGAACTATTTGAGTGCCCTTCTTAGCCAGCATATCGGCCTGTTCGTTGCCGTGTATACCACAATGGCCTGGTAGCCATTGGAGTATTATATATCGCCCTTCTTTTTCAGACTCTCTAGAAGAACCCGACGGTCTAGGATATTCTTTGAGATGGGTATTTCCCCCCAGATCCGATAGCCTGAATGGCAGCCTTGAAATCTGACAGAATAACAGCCTTATTGCAAAGGTGTCTGGGGACAAGCTGCTCCAGTGCCACATAAATAGGCATAACTTCGCCAAAAAAGGCAGGGTTTTTTTTTTTTCCCAACAGCCACATAAAAAGAAAAGATGGAATAAAATATTCCTGCCCCAATGGGACATTGAAGGCATTAGTATGTGTAATTTAGAAACGGGGGAGGGTGGCGATGCATGCTCATTTTAAAATACAAATAAAGTTCCTGACACATCTACTTTCATAATTAGGACCCACAACTGCGGGGGGAGGGACCTGCACTAGTCTCGGGCATCGTGTTGAGGGAGCTATCAAATCGGAAAGAAGAGGGCGCCAAAATTAAGGTTTGCTGCGGTTGATGGGATCTCCAGTTCCAACACTGTACATAAGTAACACAGCTCTACGAACTACGAATTCCAACTGGTTTTTTTTTTTCCCTGTCCATAACTTATTTACAAGGGAAAAGTTGCTGTCTACTTAAAAGATTATAAAGAATTTTAAATTACAAACTATTAGGTGCTACCGTCGGACGATTTTTAGATCTTTCGCATCCTTTTTTTGAAATTGTCATTCACTTTGTAAAAATGGGACAGTTTGGCGGTGCTTGCAGATAACGGGACAGGCCTCCTAAAAGCGGAACGGACTCGTTCAAAACGGGACATAAACTCGTTATGTGAGAGGTTTGAAAAACTCCGAGATGCTTTTTCATACGTTATGCTGTAATAAGTGATAAATCTGTGTCCAGGTACGAAACTTTAAAAAAATTCTTAATGATCGAAAGTTTTGGAAAATGTGTGCGAGTGAAAAATTTTGCCCTCGAATTTCATGCTATAAGTTTTTTTGTGAAAGTCTCATAAACGGCGTCGATGCTCCATTTATTTCAGTAAATAGTGCAGCTTATAAAGAGCCATGCAGAATTTTTTTAAGTTCCTGATGCACTTAGCTTATTTTTATTTGTGTAACAAGACCTGGGGCAGATTTCATTTCATCGACATACATACAACCGAAACATTCCGTTACAACTTCTTCTAACAGTAGAAAAATCACCAAAAGATGGCAGCACCAAACTTCGCTTTTTAACTGACTTGGAAAACATCCATACGAGTAGATTTTTTAAAAGTAAAGTAACAGATTAGTTTACTGAGCGAAAGCTGAAAAAAAAAACCAGTTCGTCAGCTGCGTCTGAATAAGAAAAAAATGGACAGATTTTGAAGAGGAAAAATGATGAGGAAGGTTTATTATTAGGTCAAGAAGACCGGTAGAATCACCCTCTTGGATTCTGCAGACATCATTGAAAAGTAAACAAATATACAGAAGTGATAGAACCAGTTAAGAGTTTTATATGCTGTATTTAATTACGTATAATGAAAGAGTATTGCAAAACTCCCTTTTGAAAAATTAATTCAAATTCAAACTGACTTAAAATATGTTGATGATTATGAGCTATTTGCCGAAATTGTTTTGAGATTTGTTTGAAAAGTAAAATATATAACACGCGTTTATACTATTCAGTAGTACAGTGATCTTCAAACTTTTTTATCCGCGTACCCTTATGACGAAAATAATCGGAAACTGTAACCCTTCATTATACATATGTAACGGGCAGCCCGTCGGGTACTAGAGCCCTTTGAGCCTTGAGATGTCGGGTACTAGCCCCTTTGAGCTACCTTTGAGCCTTGAGATGTATAAATAGTTCAGGCCGGTCACCATTCTCTGATATTGTAGTTATGTTAGTTGGTATTGCGCTATTTGGGACAGCGTCGAAGAAATACTATCAAGTTTGCCATCTTACCTTACTTTCCTCTATATATATTGTGTAAATGCGTAAGCATGAACGAAAAAAAGATTTATTTTCTTAAAAAAAAAAAATAAACGAAAAAAATGCAGAAAATCAAGTTTTTTTTTTTTTTTAAATTTATTTTAAGAATTATTATGCATAAAGTATTGTGAAGAGAAGTTTGGCCCGTTACCTATAGAATTTTCTGTGTACCCTATTTTGGAGTGTGTAGTAATGTAGTAGTGTTCAATGAAAATTAATGTTGTTACTTGCCTTATGTTAAATTTAGCACTAGCATAAGTGATACTTCTACTATTGTGGTTAAATCACGAGTCTGTTGGTCGACCTGTGACCGAGAGCATAAGACACTGAGCATGGAGATGGCTGTTGGCTGAAGTGTGCGGGTGCAGGGTTCTGGCTTCTCGCGCGGCTGTCGACCAAACGGTCTGAAGCTCCAGGCGGTTTTCTCCAAATGTAATGTGAATAGCATTAGAACCCTTTAAAAAGTCGTCGCCCAGGACATCTTTCCCTTAGGCCAGGGGTTCCCAAACTTTTTTCCCCCGCGGCATCCATGTCAGGCTAAAAGCATTTCGCGGCACCCTTGTTAGGCTAAAAACATTTCACGGCACCCTTTTCAGGCTAAAAACTTTCGCGGCAGATTTCCTTTAAAGCAATATGAATATGAAGGTTAGAATGAAGCAGTTTGGATGCATTTTACGTTATTTTTTGTTTGTTTGTTTATGGGGCTAACTATCAAGAAAGTACTCTCTTGGGAAAGGGATATAGAATTTTGACAATACCCCCCCTTTCAGGGAGTTCCTATAAAAGAGAGGCTACAGGACAGTCTTGAACTTGACTGGAATATTTTTGTTTGAGCCCACTTAGTGTGATCGGCTTGGCCCACTTTCTTGGGGATACAGGTTCAGAAGAAATTATTGGATTATACTCCACCAAAACACTTTTCTTGATTATCTCCACGGCACCCCTGACATACGCTCGTGGCACCCTAGGGTGCCGCGGCACTCAGTTTGGGAACCTCTGCCTTAGGCAGATAGCTCTCGTACACTTTTGCCTCATACAAACAAGAGTCAGTCGTCATGAAATCAGACTACCTAATAAAGAATACATACCATTTCTATGGAAGAGGAAATAGAGGATGTTTGATAATATTTGAAGTCTGTATTTCAAGAGAAGAAATTTTTAAACTAATACTAGCTGAAGTACCCGTTCTTCGCACCATATGGAAATTTTTAAACCAATAAATACAAATGGTCGATTTGTTAAGCCTTCTGCTGCCGTACAGATATATCAGGACAAATTTCAAAATTTACATAACCACAAAACTGTTTTGATAATGTAAGAGTTCACGATTTCTAACCCAGATGCTAATTAGCAGACGATTTTACTCCCTCCTCCTTTTCCCTCTCCCATCCAGATTTGAGGCGACACTGTATTCGTAAACCTCTGTATTCCTTCAACACGAGCGTTTAGTCTTCTCTTCTCTACTTATTATAAAAGAAGGTGTCTGTCTGTCTGTCTGTCTGTGTGTGTGTGTGTGTGTGTGTGTGTGTGTGTGTGTGTGTGTGTGTGTGTGTGTGTGGTGTGTGTGTGTGTGTGTGTGTGTGTGTGTGTGTGTGTGTGTGTGTGTGTGTGTGTGTGTGTGTGTGTGTGTGTGTGTGTGGTGTGTGTGTGTGTGTGTGTGTGTGTGTGTGTGTGTGTGTGTGTGTGTGTGTGTGTGTGTGTGTGTGTGTGTGTGTGTGTGTGGTGTGTGTGTGTGTGTGTGTGTGTGTGTGTGTGTGTGTGTGTGTGTGTGTGTGTGTGTGTGTGTGTGTGGGGGTGTGCGTGTGTGTGTGTGTGTGTGTGTGTGTGTGTGTGTGTGTGTCTGTCTGTCTGTCTGTCTGTCTGTCTGTCTGTCTGTCTGTCGGCAGCGTTACGGACAAACGGCTACACCTAGAAACACCAAATTTGGTAATCGGGAAGATGTAAATATGTAGTTGTGCACCTCGAAGCGATTTTTTCAAAATTCGACCTAGATTTTTTTTTATTTTATGTTTTATGCGATTTTTGGCATTTTTTCTCACCTAATTCGTAATGACGGCGGAAATTATGCTCGCAGCAAAACGGCATTTGTATCATCGGATAGAGGAGAAAATTTTCTTTTAAAAACAGTTTGTTCTGAATACGTAACATGATTTACCGATTTTTAGGAATTTTTTTACTAAGCATTTGCTTCGGCGAATTGTTTCGTAAAATAATTTTAAAACTGTCGCATCTTGAATTCTATCCGTCATAACTTTTTGATATTTTGACAAATCGTGAAACATTCTTTTCTCCCTCTTTTAAAATAAAAACGAAAAAATTATGTAAATTAGATGATTTTTTATGAATTTTAATGCAGCCTAATGTTTAGAATTTAATAGCATCAACGCGATCTTACGCCATTCATTACATTGCGATCACGGCACGAGAATTTATCTTCGGTTGTTGCCACAGAAAGGATTAGAAAAAAGGGTTTTCTCAACCAATCGAGTTTTTAAATGGGATATCGGAATTTCAATTCGCAAGTGAGGATCTATGACGTCAAATGCTTTAAGATACGTAAAAATTACGCCATAATTTTAACTCATTTATTCCAGCTCTATTTTCAACACAGGGAGACGATATTTTGATTAAAATTTACTGTAGAAATAAACTAAGAAATTCACGATTATTATTATTAGAAGTGGTATTTTAATCCGGTGCTTATTTAAAAATTGAAATGTCTTCACGGTGCTGAAAATGTTCATTTTAAAAATTACAAAGTTCGTTTCAAAGCGCGATATATTAAAATTTTTCTATTTACTATTTTTATTTTTGACATTTAATTATGGCGCAGACGTTGCCTAACATATGCATGCAGGCTGCGAGTATAGTTTTATTTTAACGTTGAATTACGTTCCTCCATAAAGGTCCTACATAACACAAAGTTTTAATGATACCGTTTGAAAACTACTATGCGAAATATCGAAATTAACTCCCTCAACCAACTGGGGTATCCTTTACGGCAGTCAAACAGTGACGTCATAAATTAAAAAAATGCGTGAAATTTGTAAACTCTGCAACTCTGCGCCATGTCACAATTAAAGCGGGAATAAGTAGCTCCTCGAGATTACACAGTTTGATGTTTTTCAGGAGACAGGACTATGGAGGATATAAAAGATATCGCTATATTAGATACATGGATATTTAAAATGGCCTCCCTTGGATATTTTCTCCCCACAATAAGATGAAATGGTTTGCGGCGCTAAATACGCCAATCTTATAAAACTATGTATAAATTAAATATATATGGAGAGTTTCCTTAATGGCAACCATTATGTGAAATGATTATTATTTATGCTAATGCGTAAATTGCAAAGAATCGCCATAGAATCAAAAGATTCCATTGGGGCCAAATAATCTAAGCTGTTTCTTTTAAGGGAGCCTTGAAGAGGGAGAAGCGAAGATAGATAGTATTAATGTACGTAATAGGTAGTATCATTAGATTCGTAAGGATAATATGAATAAATCATAATATACCACGTTAATAAATATTTCATGAAATTAAAAGTGTTTCTCCCTTTTCAACGGTTGTCTTACAACCAACTAAACGAAAAGTAATTCTAATTTGCGTTAATATATCCCGCAGTAATTTCAACAGAGGAGATTACTTGAACTTTTTTAAAAATGAAATTCTGTTTTGTCACATGCAGATATGATTTTAGTAGTAAAATATTCGCTTATTCCCGTATGAAGAGCGGGTGCGCAGTTATCTTAAAAACATCTCTTGAAAATAGCATAAATGAATTCAGAAGACCTCAAAACGTGTAAATACACCAAAATCTCGAAGTCGAATTTTTTCATGATTACAATACTTTCCTTATATGGTACATGTTCGGAAAGAAATAAATGGTTGTCCATTCCATGTAGTGTCTTAGGTATTTAATGCTACAACTTGAGCCTAAAAAACAGTATGATGTAGAAATAAGACATTTTGAAAGCCAGGAGATCTCTGCAAACCATTAAGCTTTCCACTTTTTTGATAGTGAATGACACTGACGTAGTTTTTTGAGTCATTATACTGCAATGATGCCAGGTTAATACTCGTGACGTAAACTTTACATCAAGAGTCAAATAATTTTGCTCTTTTTCTTTAAATTCCACATCACGAATAAATTCGAATTACACATGTAAGGAAAATGTTCGTTTCCTACCGTGCGAAGAACGGGCACGCAGCTAGTTTGTAAAAAAAAAAAAAAAAAAAAAAAAAAAAAACATTAGAATTTTATATTCAAAAACTTTTATTTAACTAAGAAACTTAACTAAGAAACAGTACTGGGGAATCAATGTATATTCCTAATGAAAAACGGAGCTTCCCCCCCCCCCCCCCCTCTACGATGGTTTTTCTGGATCCGCCCGACTGGTTGATTGAAGAGTTTTAATGTTGAACAAAATTTGCCTTGTAGTTTTTTACATATTTGAGTAAGACTTCAAGCTGATTAGTTAAACGGTGAGGATTTGCATACGACACAGACGAACAAATAAACACTCAGATTTTCCTTTTTATTTATAAGGGTAATTGTTTATATATATTGCGGGGAAAATATTTTTTATTCAATTTTAAACTTTTTAAAATTACCACGCGTTTAATAAGTTCGCATAGCAGATTAGAAATTTCTCTGTGGTACCTGTTATTAACCTGGATCAATCAGTAAAGTTCATGATATTAAATCAATAATAATAAAGTTATAAATGGCTTCATTTTTAACTAGTTCGGATTTTGGTTTGGGGGTCCATGTAAGAAAACTTCAAAGTCGAAAGAGGTACGTGTGTGTATAGGTTTTGGGGGGGGGGTCCAAAAATGAGCTTCAATGGTTTAAATTCCATAAATAGTTTAATAGTTTAAATTATTTAAAAAGTTAGCATAAAGAACTTTAATGACAGTAAATAAAGAGATAAATTTTTACAGCAGAGACATGCAGCTTGCAAGTGTTCGTTTGCGCTGTACACAGAAATAGAAGAAATGTCATGTTAAGGTCCAAAGCAATGTACCATACAGCATTTCATTGAAGTGACTAAATCAGAAGCATAATTTTTCAGCATTAAAATTTTATGGACGCAAAGTTTATTTCGGACCACAGGGAATTCAAACCCCCTCTCCTCCCCCTTCTTATATAAACTACTGCGAATAAATATTTGCACCCTGTGATTAGAAGTGACAACGAGGTATGACTGCATAGGGGAAACATAAATAGTGCAAAAGAGCCAGGCCTAGGGCCTCTGAATTTTTTAATCGGGCCCTGCTCTTTAACACATTCACAGCAAACACACACAGGTTCTCTGAACGTCTATTAATGTTCAGAAGACGTTTTCTGTACGTTAATAGACGTTCAGAGAACCTGTGTGTGTTTGCTGGGTTGGTTGTCAGCTCAACCATTTTTATCCGGTTTTCAGCAGATTCAATTTCTGATTACGTAATTTCCGACATCAGTTTTATCAGCACCTGATAACTTTCGCTTTTTGTACAAAGTTCGCTTTTTCCTACCTTATTTTGAAATTTTTTCGATAATTAATTAAAGTGTGTGTTCCCACCTTTTTTTGGACACCCTGTATAATTTGAATAGTTTTGGTTAGTTTGGTTTTTTAATCTGACGGCGTAAACCCTCCAAAAAAAGTATTCGAGTAAGAGAGAAATTTCCTATTTTAGATTTGCGAATAATAATTGAGCTTTGAAAAACGCACAACTTGGCAGAAATATGGAAAGTCATATTTATGCATATCCTAGTTCATATTCTATGATAAATAATTTTTAATATACGAAACTAACGTAGGAAATTTATCTCTTACTCGAATACTTTTTTGGAGGGTGTATTTAAAATTAGATTGTCTTAATAATTATTATTAGATTTTGTGTTGAATGAGTGCACATCTCAGTTTTAATAGAAATTAAGTTTTCTTTAATCATCTGAAACTGCATAATGAATTCAGCCGATTGCTCCGCCACACAGCCTCGTGTAGTCGAGACTGAACTGCGTCCGAGTGTTCTCGATTATTCATTGTTTTCTCACGGCGTGACACGTTTCTGTAACTACAAACGCTGGTTTTCTCCCCAGTCAACCACTAATGTATAAAATCCGTATGTGTTCGTTCGTCTAATGAATCCCGTTTATGATACGTAAACAGCTTGGAGGCAAACCTCCCCAAACGCTGTGGTGACCGCAATAAGAGCTCTCACTAATTGAGCAGAGTTGTCATTCGCTTTATTATGTTTTTCCCATTCTTGTTGCATAATGAGGCAGTCCCTCATAAACATTAGCCGTATCGACATGTGGTCCGTTTTTAGATTTTTTTTTTTTTTTTTTTTTTTTTTTTTTCATCCAGGTTAATTCCCCGGGCTAAGCCGAGACTGTATTGTGTATCATTTGAATGATGAAAACGCCTCTATGATTATACTTAAAAAAAAAAAATAACAGCATATAAATAAAAGCCGAGAGATTAACGATTCCAGGTTGTACCAATTCAGAATAAAATGCTTGTACGGTAGTTATGCTTGCAGACTAACATCGTTCGAACAATCGGGTTGAAACTTTGTGCAGATTATGTAAAAAGATATGGAGATTGTGGCCATCCCATCATTGTACCATAATGTACAATGATGGGACGGTCACAAAATTTTGAAATCCACTCGTTCTCAATTTACGGCAATTTTCAGCTGCAGAAAGCTTCCTCAATACCCGATTCGTATTATTTTTCAAGAGTTTAATTTATCGCGTTAAATGTCAACTTAGTAATTTTTATATTTTAAGTGAGCTCGGAATAGTTATTACCAAGACCTGAAGATTGGGTTTTTCACATGACCAATAAATAAACGAAGCATGCCAATGGACCATGGATCGTGATTTGATCCAGTTTTCAAATGCTCACTTTGAGATTGCATAGCAAATCAGATTACAACTACTTTGTCACGGCACGTGGCAAAGACCATCCTCTCGATTTCGTGTAGCTGTACAACGAAAATATGGAAGTGTTTTTTAAGAATTTTTTGGAGTTACCCTATGTATGAGCCCTAATCGCCTACTAAAACTGTTTTATAATCTTCGCCAAGCATATTCCAACTATACTTCATTTTAAATACTGTTTGGAATGTGCATCATAATCCATGAGTGAGCTGTGTTTGTCTTTCTTGCTCCCCGAAACACTTCTTCAGAATTGAAATCTATATTAAAATCGCCTGCCAAAACTATTTAACAATCTACGCAATGGCATATTCTAACTATACTTTTCCTTCGCAATAATCTGTCGCGTTTGCCAGTTTCTATCGAAATTTTAAAGATATCGCCAAACTTGGTTCAGTTTTGAAGACATTTTTTTGGCACCAAACTCGGCGATCAATCATCGAAAATTGCAAACCTTGGTGTCTTTCAACATTTCATTCAATCAGTTCTAGGCGATAGCCAAGTGACTGCCTAGCACCAATATTACCTAAACTAGTGAAAAAGCTTTTTGAAGCTTTTGTAGCGGCATTTTTGGGATTTGCGTATGGCAGGGCTGACCCTAATGGAATCTGGAAATATTTTCATTTAAGACAAATTTCCATTTTATAGAGGGTATGTTCAAAACAATTTTACTGCGAGCTTCTTACTGTCAAAATTTTGTAACAATGAAATCTTATTTTCATGTTTTGCTAGTGAAATCCCTAATAAGAGCCTGGAACCCCCAACCCTCCTCATCTCCTCCTTCCTAAATTTTAAGTTGGCGACGCCTATGCCTTCAAACATGTTGAAAACATCACTGAAATGTGAATACGCTATTCGGGACGCGTTTTTGAAGAAATGACCTGGCCAACTTTAACAAAAAAAAAATGTATTTTACATTAACCGATATGAAACCTTAAAAGAATTTAGCCAAAATTGGACAAAAAACCAGCAGCTATTTCATTTTTCATACTAGCCAACAGCTTCGGAAATTAGCCATAATTAGCTAATAAACGAGTGGCTAAAAACTTTTTTTTTTCTTTTTAGCCAGCAGCTTCTGAAATTAGCCAAAATGACTAAAATTAGCCACATCTGGCAATCCTGTCCGAGCGCATAAACGACGTCGGCACTACATCTGCAGCTAGGCCACTCGAACCTATGCAAATGGATGATGTAATCGCTTCTATATCAACGCCAGATTTTATAAGCATCGATCTTGTACCATCGCTGATTATGAAGATACATTGGGCAGCAGGTAGCGCACGTATCACTCACTACTACGTTTGTCAACAATCCATTCGGACCTAAGTGTAATGCGTGTGAGAGTCTATTGTTTCTGCGCTCATTGAAGCCACCAAAGGAAAAACATTTACCGCTGTTCAGTAATATTTTCCCAGATGAGACATCAAACTGTGTGGTACGATTTAACGTTTACCAGAAATCTCGATGTATCCTGAATGCCAGTTGTTTCGCACTTTTCGTATCACAGATCTATCAGTTATAACAGTAATGCTTTGTTTACTTGATTTCTTTCCTAAACCCAATGAAACTCACAGAAAATATTACTCGTTATGTACACGTATTCACGTAAAACACATGGCCGTGTCCACGTCACAGACCCCCGACGAACGTATTCCATTATGAACGCCCCACTTTCCTTCCAACTCCAAAAAAGCATTTCTTTTATGAGGATGCAAGTGGAACAATGTTTCAAGAAGTTCGTCAAACGCCGTGGGAAGGTGTTCAGTTCCGCTTATTGTGCAGTCAATGACGAACAGAAAAAGGTGGGTCTAATATTATATTTTTATTCATCCGCCTAGACCTTTTTTGTCACTTGGTACTTCCTACGACTCTTGATGAACTTTGACAGATATCCGAGTTTGGAAGGTTAAACGACCTCTCTGTATAACCTGGAAGTTCAAGAGGTCGACGAAATTCGGTAGATATTACGTACGGTACATGCCTTTATAAGACAGGTTTCCACTGTACCAAGTCAATTTTTTTTTTCACGATTTCGCGAGTCATCATTACTGTTTGAGGAAACTGTATATCCAGAACCTGATTCTTGTACAGGGCTACTAGGCCATGGACTGAGGCTAAGGGTAGGTTAGTGAGATGAACGTGAAATCTGTAGACAAAATGTTTTCTCTCTCTCCCCTCCCCGCCCCATTAGTCAGCGCGTGAAACTTACGAGTACTCAGAAGACAGAAAATAAAGATCCAAAAATCTTGGTATGACGAATTTCAAGGTACCGAAGATCTCACAACTATTTTGGTGTAGATATATTTAACAAAAGATAGAAGTGGGGAAGGGTCCCTCTTAAAAGGATGATGGTGATATTTTTATAAAGAGTAACTCAGAAGGCCAATGTCTGGTTTAGAGCATTAAATGGAATGTCTTTTGACTCCTGACCCAACTGATAGTTGAGAAACAACAAACTATGCTTCAAATTTTAGATCTTCGTCGGTGGCAATCATTCACAGGCCACTAGAAGCCTGGAACAGGGAACTGAAAATAAAGTAAACTTTATGGAGAGGGTGCCATAGCTTTAAAAGATTCGTTCGTGATGGGTATGCCAAGTTCGAAAATGGAAATTTTGGCCTCAAGGATGCACCTCGTTCTGACCATCGTTCGATGACGAGCAATTAAACCAACTTTTGCAGGAAAATTCAGGTCAAACGACAAGGGAGAATACATTATTAATTAGTTGTTAATTTTTATTGAGAAATAAACTTTTGAAAAAGTTTTTTAAAAAATGGCGGGAAATTAGCTGCCAATCTAATGCATAGTTTTCAAAAGTAGAAATGTTCCATCACAGTTTCTAAGAAAAAGGATTTGTTTCCGGAGTATGCATTTCAATGGGAATTTCATTTTAAAAAGGAATATTCACAAAATACAGCCGAAATCCATAATTTTGCAGGCAAATTTCAACGCAATTATGAACGCCCTACTATTTTCCTTTCGCCTGTTTTAACCGAAAATCTGCGTTATGTCCAATCCACGACTGAATCCATTCCCGAGTAGACCCTGACAGACAGTCGAATCGGATGACTTAACTGCCACGACTGGCCTTGTGACCGTCCTAGTCAAGTGCATGTTATGTGCTCACATACACATATTCGTCATGGGATAAGTTGCGGAAATAGACGGCCGTGTCAGGTGCCGTCATTTCACGCACCGACGGCGGCCGTAAAACAACTGCTTCTTATAAGATAACTTCTGCGAATAAATTATCCCCGTAAGATCCTACTTTGAATGAGTAATGAGATGCATTGATATGCAAAAAAGCGCGGGTGTTATTTTTAGTTGCAGCCTTCGTAACAGTGCGTCGGTGCAGCTGTTATACTTTTTTATTTTGTATTTTTCCTTGTATGTTGACGGATGGCATGGATGGTTGGCCAAAGGTAAGCACTACAAACATACTGTCTACGATGGATACGGAACAATTACATCCGCTCTTATATTAAACGAGGAATGTTTGTGTGTGTGTGTGTGTGTATGTCCGAACGATCTCGAAAACTGGTCTACGGATTCTTTTTAAATTTCGTACCTGGGGTGTTTTTGGGCCCCTGAAACGATTGAGCGAGGTCAATTGATTGAAAAAACTCTAAAACGCTCAAAATTTAAAATTTAAAAATTTATGGACGGTAGCGCCATCTATTGAGCGTTTGAAAAAGTTTAATTGATGCAATCTTCCTAAAAGGGACGCTCAAATAAGTTTGGGGCGGATTAAAAAATACACGCCATCGATATATAATAGTAAAAATTAATTTCGCAAAGAAACAAAATAAATGGAACTTGATATTCAGTACACAGACAAATAAATATTTTAGTAACTAGATATATTACACCATTCAGCTACATAAATTTGTTTAGAATTAAAAAGTTATTTTTATTTCAAAATATCGTCCTGGCAACCAGCGAAAGAAAAAGCGAAAAGAGTCTTCGTTGCCATCCCCGCAAGCACCTTGATGTATGTAAATAATTTAATTATTCTTAATTCACAGTTATTAATACAAAACTACTCGTAAATCTTATGTGAAAAATTGCCTGAATTTATTACAATTGTAACTAACGTAAAGCTAAATTTATTTTAGCGTATATACTAAAACAATAAATATTTTTCATGTATTTTATTGATCCATATGATGCGAATTTCAAAAGTGCATAAAAGTTTCAGCTTAGCCGAATAATTTAAATGAAAATGACACCCTTTTCAGTCATTCACAGTATGAAAAAAGATCCTGTGACGTAACATGAAAATTCCATTTTTTTTAAAATAACGGCACTAGGTTGAATTCTATTTTAACTGCCTTATTCCGCCAAGTTGACGATAAATATTTAAATGTAGTTACCCTGACGATTTTTTCTTTTTTTTTTTAATGGATCAACCGTTTATAATGAAACGATGTTCGAAACTCCGATGAAAAAATGATACGATCGATTCCTAAATTGGGCTCGCAGCCGATATTCAAATTAATTTTGCAGATGATCAGCCATCAGTTTAGTTTTCATTCACTGCAGTTGATGATTTCAACTCATTTATTTTATCATCGTACGGACAACCTTTTAAAAGTTGCGGGCAGAACTTTACGATAGTGGCCTCCTGGGCCTGACTTCAGGATGTTAGCGAAATCGCGGGTCGTATAATTCGGATTTATATGGAAGTTTGAATGTTTTATATAGGTTTTATACAGGGTTTTGACTTGTTCTGAGGGCTGGTCCAAAAGCCATGGCGGGCCCCATCCGGCCGCAGGCTGGGAGTTGTCCATATGTGGAAGCAGTAAATTGGGACGCTTAAATCTGGTTACTAAGATTTTTTCTAATAAATTTTCAATTCTTATTTAGACGTGGATTAGACTGTGTTGTGTACTATCATTAAACTAAAGGATAAAGCCCTTTGTGGAGACAATTACAGCGGGCGATAGAATGTCTACACTCAGAATATTTAATATTTACCCACTTAAAATCAAATAACTTCATATTCAATTTTTATTATACATCGAAATTCGAATTGTATAATCTGCAGAAACATTTCGTATTCGAAACATTTCGTTTGGTATCAACATCCTCTCCTATATCCATGCTTAATGCATAGAAAACCGTTTTATTTTTGAAAAAAAGTTAAACTGAGTAGTAATTTAGAAAAGCTATCTTAAGCGAATTGGAATCGTAATTTTTCCTCCAAAGCCTGATAACCGTGACTTCAATGTAACGTCAATGTCACTTGCAATAGATAATTCTGACACTCAAATGATTAGTTTTTTTTATTCTCTTAAATGAAATAGAGCTAAAAATACAAAAACACTTAAAAATCAGGGAACGGGTGGATTATCAGATTTTTTCTTTATTTTTTTTTCTTTCCTCTTTTTCTTTTTTTTTTTTACATAATTATGATAATTTTCAGGCTGATCGCACCAACGAACCGTGTAAATTTTAAGTTATTAGACAATACATTTTTAATCTGTTTGGATGCTAAAAGTTTTATTTTGAGTGGTTGAACTGGAATTGTGACAGAGTCAGGGATCAACGTAACTATATAGGAGCGATTATTTTTGATTTATTCAAGGTTGGAAGTCCATTTTCTTCAGTCCCTTCGTTTGTTCTATTATTGTCAACGTTTAAGTAGTTGTTAGGGTTATTATTAAAGAATATTTTTGATCTATTCTGTTTTTGATTTCATGATTTCGAAGTGTCCTTTTGTACTAATAATTTAAATTGTGTTACACTTTTTATTTTCTTAAGCGTGAGTTTATAAAATAAAATTATGTTTAAAGCATATTTATGTAAGATTATACTGTTATGGCATCTATATTTATGTATCTATAAGATTGAATTTACGTTTGTAGAATTTGTTTATGCATGATGTATTTTCTTTGAATTAGAAAAAAATAAGTATTTTATGTTTGAATTGAAGCACTATAGAGAAATTTACAATTTCAATCGTAAAGAATTATCATAATAGATGTATTATAAAGACGTAAATGCATGAAAGTGTAGCTCAAAAACGAGCTGTGGAAACATATGATCACCGACAGCAGCACTTAGCCCAAATGTGTGAACGTGCAGTTCAAACACAAGCAGATGAAACAGATGATTAGTATTTGGAAGGAGAACGACATGGAACAGCTAGACGTCGACAAATACTTCGGGTAAACAGTCTAAGTATCTACAAAGCTGCCACAAATGTGGGTACTTATTATCATAGTTTAAAACTTTTTAACATGGATTGCATTCACCCTGGAGCTTTGCATTTTTCTGAAGAGTAAAAACAAAAATTAGCCGAAACCATTTTGGGGACTGTAAGATGATGTAGGACATTCCGAATTTCCTAATGAATTGGTGTGGTTGTTTCTTCGATGTCACACACATTTCAAAGAATTCGAAATTTGAAAGCATACTTTACAATGGCTTTGTTCACAGTATATGATGAGTAAAACTATTCACGATTTTGGTGTGTACTGCTACGTTGCGAACAGTGTATAACAGACTTGATGAATTTTTTTTATAAACTCATTCATCTGACAGTTCAACCAACTCAAATTCTTGATGCTGAATTTGAACGTCCTCAATGTTCACAGATATATTTCTGAAGTAATGAAGACGCTGTTAGTGAATGCATCGCCCAAGATCTTCGCTGATACCCTCGCTGATCTGCTACAGAAGGAAAGGAGGCACCTTACGTTAAACTACTTTTTGCTCAACTCTGATGGCACCGACCATCGAATATTTAGCATCCCTCTTCAAAACAAAGTATATGCCATTGTAACATTGAATGCCGACCAAAGCTTACCTAATAATGTATGGGTGATCCGACAGCGATGAAAATCTTTGGCAACCATGAAGATTATTGATACGTTCCAAGGCATTTACGTATTCATTATTTTACACTTAAGGAGCCTTTAGATTCTGAGCATGGCTCGGTAACCTGGTACTAAATACTTAATCATGATTGTGCATACTTTCCCACCGCAGGAAATAGGGATGAATGCGAGACGAGATTTACAGCTTTTTTGCGCGAGACAGAAATTTACACCTTTTTTGTTACAACTTTCTTTCGATAGAAGACGAGACAGAGATTAACAGCTTATTTGCAAGACGAGACAAACATTTTTAGCATTACAATATAGGGATTTTGCGAGAACAGACAACGCTTTTCGGCTGTTTTGCGAAACAAGCAGGCCTATTTTTCATCTCGCATCCATTACGAGCAAGAAAAGTATAGCCCCAGACGACTTTTAAATGGCTATTCTCTTTAAAAGGCGATAGATGTCACGGGACTTTCGAACAGCTCTAAAAACAATGATTTTAAACACGTAACCCTTTGAGGCGCAACCCTTTCCCAATGCTGAAAAAACGGCAGCCGTTGCTATCGCTCGACTTAACTACCAGCAAGATGGCGGACGATCGAAACGTTCATCGATCGTCCGCCATCTTGCTGGTAGTTAAGTCGAGCGATGGCAACGGCTGCCGTTTTTTCAGCATTGGCCAATCTATCCAGCTGTGTCGCATTCTTCCATTTTTCAGCAGATGTCAGTGCTGTTAAAAAGAATCGTGATTTTTTTTTTACGGGGAATGACGTGCTAAAAAGTAAAGCATTCTCGTGGAGCTATGTCACCCGCAACTATCTTTATAGAAATCAAATCTATTATTCGTGACTGGCAACAGTCAAAACGTCAGAGTTTGGAGTGCCCAGAGCGGGAACACTGCGCGTTAAAGGGTTAAAATTTATTAATGTTTCTTCACCATTTGCACTTAAATTAACCGCGAATCCATACAAAGTGTTCCAAAATTCGACCGGCAGATTCAGAGGGGCGATAGAAGACATCAAGAGGATTAAAACTTACCACAGAACATGGGGTCGCAATCTCAAATTACGCTGACAATCGCTAAAAATGAATGACGGATTGTAATTGCGGGACCCGTTGCATGGCCTTCACTCTCGCCGGATCTCCATCAGTGCGGGTTCACTTTAAATCGGTTACGTGGGACTTCTGACTCGTAGGATTTCCGACAGCCATCGCTTGCCATGCGCACTACGCACTTATATTAAAAGTCATCATATTTGTCTTATACATTTTGCTGAAAAATTTCTTAACCTATTAGCCCCCCGACTTTTTTCAGCACATTCTTCATGTTAATGCCAGAAGTGAGAAATAAATTTCTAACGTTTGTAAGGTGTAAATAACGTAGTTCTTTTTTTAAAAATATGAACAAGTAAGTGAAAGATTCTAATTTTACTTTATCTCTGAGTATTTTGTGGAAAAATGATTTATTATTCAAGAAATTAAAATAGGAAAATAAATTAGTGCTTTAGTTTTTCGACTCATAAATTTTGCGACCGTCTGAAAATAGATAGCTGAGTATTAATAGGTTAAATACAAAAATTACTTTCAAAAATGGTCCGAAGTGTTGCGAAATTCCAATTGTTCAGCATTTTCCTCCTGTGTGTTTCGTAACTCTTACAGGTTCATTGTTTGTAATAGTTCACAGTACAACTTGTAAAGGGACAAGTTTTTTCGAAGTTCTAGAACAATTGAAATTTTTAAAAATCTGTTCAAAAGTTGGATAATTTTCTACAAGAACAGCCTTAACCGAATTAACTGAGTCGGAACTTAAAAAAAGAAAAAAATCAAAGAAAATTTTGCTGACTTAACAAAATTATTCGTTTAAAACAGACAAAAGTTTTATTTCGTTGAATTCCATGAAAATTTTTCATTTTTAGTCTATAAAAAGTAACAAAAATATCTAAACCGCGCGTCTTGAACAGACAGAAAACTGTCAGATTTCTCTAAAAAAGAATTAAGCGTGTGTATATAATAAAAAGAAGTCGAATTTCGTCGCTTTTTCCTTCATGGTCTACTTCACGCTCGACACCATTTCGGCATCAAGAGAACCGGGAAAGCGCAAGAGAAAAAAAAAAAAAAAAAAAAAGAGAGAGAGAGAGATTGTTACACATCAAAAACACCTTGTAACGATTTGCTCGGCGGATTGAGACATAAACTCCAATCAAACCTCCTCCTCAAAACACAGTAATGACCATGTGATGAAATAGTCATTTTCACCACAGAATCAACGTTTAAGGCTCTTTATACTTATCAATTTGAATGTTCATCTTGGAGGAATCACCCAAAGCGATAAGTGTATGTATAGCCCAAGGGCGGATCCAGAAACTTCGGAGGTGGCGTAAATCGTTATTATTCATTTTATCTAGTGTAAGGCTCACTTAATATTGGTGAAAGTCTCATTTATCTAGTGCAAATATATTTTTCTCGCAGGGGGCGTGCGCCCCCTGCGCCCCTCCCCTTGATCCGCCTTCGGTATAGAATTTCATTTTTGTCCCATCCAAAGTACTTTTGTCCACTAAAGATAAACGATGAAACAATTGGACACACGACCAACTTTTGATGCGAGAATCTGTTTCATCCAGCGAGAAGACTCGTTCGAAAATGTAAACAAACGATCCGTTCGTTTCCTCCGCCCCGTTTACAATTTTAATTGAGAGCCTCGTGGTGGAGCAGATTTGCGCACCCTCAACAGTGACAGTGAGTGTGAGGTAAAACCACCGAACTGGATGACATTATGTACATAAGGTTGAACGCTCTGGATGACTTCACTCCGAGTAATTGACTTGGGATGAACATGAGAAGGGAGTTATATCTTTAATTTTCAAATTTTTAATTGACTTTTATAATTTGGGATTTGCTGTTCGATTGCTATGCAGCAGTCTGTTTGCAAACCTGAAAAGCTTCTTTCCCAAATAACACCACGATTTCAAAGACAGAGCAAGTATTAAAAAAAATTCTTACGAAATACAGTTTTTTCGCTTTCATTAAAAACTATCTTAAATTAATTAATACTGTACTTATAACAGACTGGGCTGCTGACTTGAATTTATAGAATTAATTTGAATACAAAATTGTTTATGGAAAAAATGTCTATTTTGGGACACAATATGGCAGGCAGAGGAAACTGTTGAGGGGCTATATGAAAATAGCACTGAAAAGAAATGTTATGGGCATATTTAAAAACGACGACTTACGTATGAGAAGTCAAACCAAAGACGACTTACCTAGAAAGAAAAAGAAAAACACATAAGAATATTATTATACAACCCACACGGAAAAAATGATTTTCAAATGTAAATGATTAAAAAAAATAAAATTATAAATATCGTTTTCATTGTGTTGTTATGACAAAGCTACGCAAGGGCTACCTGCCAAGTATGGGGGATGCTTTAGTTGAAGGACTTTCTAAAGGGGTTCTAACATCAAGTTACATCTGGAGAAAACCGACCGAAACTCCAGACTGTTGGATCGACAGCCATGCGATGGGCTAGGATGCTGGACCTTCACACTTCAGCCGTCTAGCCTGTTCATTGTCTTATCCACTTGGCCATGGTGGGGCCCAATATCGTTTTCATAACTTTCCGAAAATTGAAATAGGTACTGTATTATGGGTAGACTCATAATACAAAACCAACCATATATCGATTAAGGGAGAGTGCTGGTTATCACGTAATAATCAATACAGGATTGGCTATTTTTCTTTAACTGCGTGAACACGAAATCACGTTCAGAGAAACGTTGTGACAAACATTATAAAATCGGAAAGCAGTTTTCAAACAAGTACAGCAAGAAGTTTATTACTGAAGCCTAGACATAAAGTCCATCCTCTTTTATTATACATTAGGCTGCTAAATGATTTTACATATCACATGTATTATTTGTTCTCAACCTGTGAGGAATAAGTACAACAAGTATTGATCCATTTATGTCCAGAAAATCCCATCACATTCTCCAATTTTTGTTAATGCCTACAAAAATGTAATATATTTAATCATATATATTTAAACTTCGTCCATCTAAAATAAATAACTTCATATTCAATTTTTATTATATACCCAAATCGAATTTCATGCTCTTCTTTAAACGCGTGGAAACTTTTTGCATTCGAACGATTTCCCTTTGTGTACACAGACATTCTTATATCCATGCAGACGATTTATTTGTGAAAAAAAAATTGTAATCTGGAAAAAACTATTTTAAACGAATTGTAATCACACTTTCCTTTCAAAGTCTGATGACCGTGATGAATAGGACGCCATATCGATTGCAACAGCTCATTTTATCACCCTCATGATTCACAATTTTTTCTTTCGGAAATTTCTTTCGGTGATGAAAATTGCAAAACATCGTTTAAAAATTGGAGAACGGGAGGATTTTCAGATTTTTAAAGTAGCACATATTGTTTTTTATACTTTTATATATAAATTATGAAAATTTTCAAGAGGTTCGAAAAAAAAAACGATGTAGATGTTATTACGCTTTTTATCTTTGAACTGCTTTGAACTTTTTAGTATTCCTGGAGTAATTACGGTATAATATTTAGATTGAAGTGGTTGCATGGAATGGTTACAGAGTGAGTCAGTGAGTCAGGGATCAGCGGAACTATATATAGTAGGATGACATGACCAATCACTATCATCTCGATTCAGTACAATCTTCACCAAGAGTTCTTTGCCCGAGACAGGTACGTAACCAAAGGTGTGCCACGAAGGCTAGGGTCCCTCCGAAAATTTGGAATTTTCGTCAACTGGATGTCATTACCAAGCCTTTTTGTGACAAATTCTACCTTTTGGGTCCTCCCAAAATTTTTTCTGGCTACGTGCCTGGCCCAAGACATTCTTCGCTTAGGCAGACAGCCCTTGTGTTGTTTTTGCTTTATTTACAATCTAAAATAGCTACTCCATGCCCACTATCACTGTGCCAAATTTAGTAGGATCGCAGAAAGAGTAGTTTCAGAAGAGTTAACAAACAAATGTGGCAAAATTCAAACAATAAGCTTTGGTCCGCTTTCGGCTACGCTCGGCAAGAAAAGATGCTAACCTGGAACCTTGGGGTCTGACTCGCAGAACACGGGTTGAAGACCACTGCTCCGGAAAGAGAAAGTATTCAAATTTCTCCTTGAAAGTGCCTAGTTGTCGTTTTACAGTGTTTTACAAAAAAAAAAAAAAAAAAAAAAAGAAAAAAAGAAATGTAAATAGAAACTTCGTGAAAAATATTTGCTTTCAAGTTCACACACCGTTACTTAAAAAAGATACCTTCAGTAGAAGAATAAAATTGATTTGAACGTTATAACAAAAGCATGCGTTCGTGACTGTTACACGATTTCATTCGTGATAGGTAACAGTTCATTCCCATTCAGTGGAATGCGTTTCATTTATGACGCCTGTACACGCGAGAGCGAGGAGTTACGGCATCAGGGGTAACGCAACCCCTCACGCGGCCAATTTAAATAAGGGCGGATGGCAATCTTCCACCCGAAAGCCAATTCACGTGATTTACCCCATCCGTCTAAGAAAATGCACCCCACGTCATTTCTCCAAAAAATAAAAAGTCTTCAGAGCCAAACACAACGATATGAAGAGCATTTTAGAAACGTTCCTCTATTTCAAACGAAATAAAATTAATTTCTCATTATTTAGGCTCATGCCCTGAGTCGAAAATACATTGACAGTTGTTTCACAAACGACAAACAAGATATATCGGACAGATTGAGACTCAAAAGGCAGTGATTAAAATATTTTAGAGTCTTATTCGATTTAACATAATTGGGCAACAGAGCTGCGCTAGCGCAACAGGCTAGTTCACAGCGGGACATTCAAGGATCGATGTCGGTAAGCAACAGTGAGCACGCAGACTGTCGTGTCTTTGGAACGAAGAGAACAGATTGAAGTAAATAAGACACTGAAGTTTTATTTTCTCCGACAGATAGACTTTGAAATGGTAATTCTGCAAAGAAATTCTCTATTAATTGTGATGTGTTGATTATGTTTCACGGCCTGGATATGTACAGCTAAGGGAAAAAAAAAAAACTACTTGCTCTCTATTTGGCGGTCGTTCGTCGTACAGCAAAGTTACGTATATCTATCGTTTACAATTAACGTTTGCTATAATAGCTACACACAAAATTTGCATAAGGGGCCATCTACACATTAAAATTCGCGCTAACTTGCCCCCCCCCACACACACACAATGGCAAGCCCTAGATTTCAGTTCATACTTCAAAAAATTAGCTCATTTTAACGCCGGATACCAATTTTCAATAAATTTGAACTGAAAGTGAGTGAGTTATGAGCTTCCAAAATCCCCCTCTCCCTAAATTAAAATCTTTTTTCACACTTAATATCAATATTATGAGATATGAATTAAAGAAGCTGATTTTTTATTCGTATTATTAGAACTGCAGGAACCAAGAATAATTTACTATTATAATTTTTAATAAAATATTAATACAAATTATGAATTTTAAATTAATATTCAAAAGAATTAGAAACAGCGACCTAGCCAAATTTTGACGGAAATAGATGCAGAAAGTAATTTTACAGGGCTGTTCAAAATTTCAAATTTTTACGTTAAGTAGTTTAATTTCTATTAATTAAAACGTCTTATTTTCATGAGTTAAGGGACCATACATAAATTTATTAAGTGACAATTTTTTTGAAAATTGCGTAAAATAAATGTAAATTAGATTTCTTTGCACGAAAATAGTAAAAGCGGTATTAAAAAATAGGAAATTTTGAAGCAAGTAAATTGGAGGTTTGTACAGTTTGGTGGTGATTCTATAAAGAGTTTTTTTGCGCCCACTACTATCTCCCCCAATTAATTTTTTCATGTATATAATTAGATGAAGTAGACGTATTTCTTCCAATACAAGGTACTATTTTAAAAAAACTAACATCCTTAACATTCAGGCATGAATTATTTTTTTCTCCAAATTTTCATCAGATTATAAATTAAAACACCGCATTTAATAAAAATATTGCACACTGCAGACGATAATATTAAATGAAGTGAAATAACTGTGATGATATTGGGTCGGCAAAAATGTAATTGCGTTTTTTACATGAAATTCAAAAAATTTCATAGTAAAACAAATAAAATTTCAATCATGAAACCATTCTTCAAGTTCGACCGTATCTGAGTAACATTCATGCTTGTATTCAGAATTTAACTAATAGGCGATTAAAGTATACGTTATTTCTAAACTAATCTCTATATATACGAGACAGGACATGTCCCTCATATAAAGGGACATGTCCTGTAGTCCAGGCAAATTAGACCAAAAAACAGCAAATGGGGGAAAAAAATTATATATTTTTGAAACTTGGGGAAAACACTAATTGGGTATGTAGTTGTATGAAACAGAAAAGTTCCCCCTTTTGGCCCCCCACAAAACATCACTTTTTTAGATTTTCACTTCTATCTCAAAAACCGTTCGTTTTAGCAAAAAAAATGTCAGTTACAAAAAGAAAGCTGATAAAATGTCCTACAAGATTGTAATTGGTTATTTTTTTCTATATGCAATAGCTTTCGAGATATGTTTTAGACAAAATCGCAAATTTTTGGAAAACGCTTCTTTTTATCCCGATTTTTAAACAATTTTGCTTTTTAACCCTTCAACCCTCAGTTTTACAGCAATTGTTTTCGTAACAAAGTTGTAGAGTATTCAATTACCTTTAAAGTGAGTTATTATTTGTAACTTTATCTTTAAATGATCAAAAGTTATTGCAATTTGAAATTTTCAATAAATTTAGCAAATTTGAATGAAAACTACATTGCGCGTCAAAGTATGACAAAATCTAGGAAAAAAAATTATACAGTTTTGAAACTTTGAGAAAACATTGGTTGGGGATGTATTTGCATGAAACAGAAAAGTTCCCACCTGTCGGGGTGCCTCTTCCCACCTTTAGCTCCCCCCCCCCAAAAAAGGGACCTTTTTTTTTGGATTTTCCCATTTATCTCAAAAACCGTGCATGTTAGCAAAAAAATGCCAGATACAAAATCAAATCTGATGAAATTTCCTACAAGATTGTTATGGCTTATTTTTTCTAGATGCAAAAACTTCCAAGATATACGTCTTAGAAAAAATCGCAAATTTTTGGAAAACGCTTCTTTTTATCACCATTTCCCACTAACTTTGCCATATAGCTCTTCAACCATCAGTTTGACAGGAATGGATTTAAAGCAAAGTTTTAGAGTATTCAATTACCTTTAAATTTAATTTTTATATGTAATTGTATTTTTAAATGACCAAAAGTTACAGCAATTTGAAATTTTCAATACATTTTAGGGAATTCGAATGAAAAATGCATTGTGCGTCAGAATGCAAGAAAAAACCTAGGAAAAAGCTTATAAACGTTCGAAAGTTGGGGAAAACACTGGTTGGGTATGCAGTTGTATGAAACAGTCTCTAGGGGTGCCGCGTCCCCCCTCTTAGCCACCTCCCCTTAAAGTTCCCTTTTTAGATTTTCATTTTTATCTCAAAATTGGTGCTTCTTAGCAAAAGCATGCCAATTACAAAATGAAAGCTGATAAAATTTCCTAGAAGATTTATTTTTTTTATGTATCGAATTATTTATTATTAGTATTTTTTTTTCTATATCGAATAGCTTCGAGATATGTTTTAGAACACCTCGCAAATTTATGGAAAACGCTTTTTTTCATCCCATATTTCGGCTAACTTTCCTTCTAGCTGCTGATTCTTAATTCAGAGAATCGAACAGTCGAATTATCAAAATTTGTAATCTCTTTTTTTCAAGAATTTTCCCTCTCTTCTGTAACATTTTTCTTATCTTTAAATCATTGTCCGAAAGTCTGGGAAAATTCTTCAAAAGACGGCCAAATGAAATGAGCGGGGATAACAAAGAACAATTTGGAACTTAGAAACTGGGGGTGGAGAGATCTGAACTCATCGCTCTCTCTAGTTTATATGAAACGAAAACCAGCTGCAGAAACAATATTATTACTAATTTCATGAAGCTGCATTCAAACTTGTGGAAAAAAATGCACGTGTGTAAAGGCCAATTTGCGCTGTACAGCAATGTGCAGGAAGACTATGAAGATACATTTTTATAAAATTAAAATTGTTCCATAGGTTTGGGGCACTATTATTGTACAGATGTTGCACACAAGAGAAAAGTGAGCTATAATTATGCAGTAATTTTTTTTTATTAATTTTGCTGACATTATTAATTCTGATGATGAATGATCACTGAAATGCAAATGTCAAAGTACATAATATTGAACAGATGTATTGCATTACAGAATTCTATTGATGTAAAAAATATCACATTCCAAACATTTTTTGGGTGTTGGGAGAGGGGGTTAATTTAATCTTTAGTACTAACATTTATGTGTTAAATATGCGTTTATACACGAATAAACTGTAACTAGTTCAGCAGAAACAATAGGAAGAAGAAATAAAAAAACGAAATAAAACCAAATCGTACGCTTATGTAATATAAATTATTATTGAAAAAAAGAGCCGTTTTGCATTAAAAAATTTTTGGAGGAAAGGGTGACCCCCCCACCCCCAAAGGTAGAGGAACTTTCCTGTTTCTTAATATTGCACCCCCTACAAGTGTTTTCCCCAGGTTTCAAAACTTTATAAATTATTTTCTAGATTTTATCGTACTTGGTCGAGCAATGTAGTTTTCATTCGAATTCTTAAAAATTTATTGAAAATTTCTAATTGATATAATTTTTTATCCTTTACAGACAAAATTACAAATAATAACTTATTTTAAAGGAATTGAATACTCCTGTAAAAATGAGGGTTGAAGAGCTAGTATAACGGTATCTAGAAAAAAATAACCCCCAACAATCTTGTAGGAAACTTCCTCAGCTTTCATTTTGTACCTGACAATTTTTTGCTAAGACGTACGGTTTTTGAGATAAAAGTGAAAATCCCAAAAAGGACTTTGTTTTGGGGGGGGGGCTAAAGGGGGACGTTCCCCCCAAGAGGGGGAACTTTTCTGTTTCATACAACTACATCCCCAACCAATGTTTTCCCAAAGTTTCAAAACTTTATAATTTTTTCCTAGATTTTGTCATACTTTGACGCGCAATGTAGTTTTCATTCAAATTTGCTAAATTTATTGAAAATTTCAAATTGCAATAACTTTTGATCATTTAAAGATAAGGTTACAAATAATAACTCACTTTAAAGGTAATTGAATACTCTATAACTTTGTTACGAAAACAATTGCTGTAAAATTGAGGGTTGAAGGGTTAAAAGACAAAATTGGTTAAAAATCGGGATAAAAAGAAGCGTTTTCCAAAAATTTGCGATTTTGTCTAAAACATATCTCGAAAGCTATTGCATATAGAAAAAAATAACCAATTACAATCTTGTAGGACATTTTATCAGCTTTCTTTTTGTAATTGACATTTTTTTGCTAAAACGAACGGTTTTTGAGATAGAAAGTGAAAATCTAAAAAAGTGACGTTTTGGGGGGCCAAAAGGGGGGACGCGGCACCCCGAGAGGGGGGAACTTTTCTGTTTCATACAACTACATACCCAATTAGTGTTTTCCCCAAGTTTCAAAAATATATAAATTTTTTCCCCCATTTTTCCTAATTTCACTGGACTACTGACTGACTGACGATCATCGCACAGCCAAATCTACTGGAGATACAGACATGAAATTTTAGGAGCTTATAGCTTTTGAGCCCAAGGCGTCGTTTAAAAAGCGATTTTAAAAAATTCGTACACAAATGGGGGTGACGGCCCAAAACGTTCTTTGCACGTTTCCCTTCATTCCCAGAATTCATATCTCAAGGGGGGGGGGGAAGAGATAGCGATAAAATTCTTTCTGTATAATTATGACTAACAGAAATACCTAAAAACCAATTTCAGCGTTTTTTAAAATTCGCTCCCAAACAGGGATACGGAGTCTCATAACGTTATTTTCACATTTATCTTCATAACTCAATGGGAAAAAGAGATAGTTGCATTTTAAAGCGAGAATTTTACGGTTAACATCAATACCTAAAAATCATTTTCAGGGTTTTTTAGAAAACGAACCCAAACGCCGTTAAGGAGCCTAAACGTTCTTTAACGTTCTGTTTGCATTTCCCTTCATATCTTCGAAGAAAAAAAGAGATGGTTACATCTTAAAGCAAGAATTTTATGGCTAACCGAAATACCTTAAAATCATTTTTGGGTTTTTTAGAATTCATACCCAAACGGAGGTAAGAGTCCAAAACGTTCTTTTCAGATTTCCTTTCATACCTCAATAGAAGAAAGAGATAACCGTAAAATTGTTGCTTAAAAATATAAGGTACACAAATGCATAAAATTATTTTCAGGTTTTTTTAGAATGCGTGCCCAAACTGGTTTAAGGAACCAAAACGTTGTTTTCAAACTTGCCTTCATATATCGAAGGAAAATGAAGATACCCATAAAAATATTACATTAAAATGTAACGAACACACGAATATTGTTCTGGGTTTATTAAAAGAAGGCGATAGTTGACAAAAAAAAAAAAAAAAAAAAAAAGAAAATCTGAAACACTTTCAGATTTTAAATATGGATTACAGTGCTATATATTAAAAGCGTATCATAATTTATGCGTCTATTTTTCATCCTTATTTCATTATGTTAGAAAGTGTTATTATTATTCATGAGTGTGCTGTATTTTTCTCCCTTGTTTCATGAAACCCATCTTTGGAATCGAAATCCATCTTAAAATCGCATACTAAAACTATTTTACAATCTTCACCAAATATATTCCAACTATGCTTCGCCGTTTTAAATATTGTTTCGAATGTGCATCATAATCCATGAGTGTGCCGTGTTTGCCTTTCTTGGGTTGATTCCTACTTTAACGTCTCGACTCTCGCCAAGGTAGCGATAATTAAACATATCCAGTTACCATGAAGATTTTTTGTACTTATGAGGCAACCGTAATTTAGGCGATTTGGAACAACATGCAAGTACAACATTCCGTTACATTCCGCAGAAATTCAATCGCCAAACAACCGAGAAACATCGCCCAGATCGCGGTGGTGAAATCTGGCGGAAACATTTGCATTTCATCGGAATAGCCCTCAAGGATTAATATATTAAGGATTTTAACGTAATATTTGTTTTAATTTCAGGTACAACTGATATCATTTTTACGCTATTTCAAATAGCAGAGTTAAATGTTGAAAAGCTTTGACGATAGAATTATACAACGAGTAAGTTAGTTTAGAAAACGTGGTTTCACGTTTTCTAAACTTCAGCTAGTGGTAATATTGGAGGATTCGTACGCATTTTCGCCTCCGTTTTTTTGAAAGATTTCTTGTCGCTTATGTGAAGGAAATAAAATATAAAATAGCAATGATAACCTTAAAATCCGAGTATTTTAAAGCTTCAGTTTAGTTGATGTTTCTTTTATTTGACTAATGCTAACAAGATTTGACAAAAGGGAAAAAATTACAAAATAATTAAAATTGTTCGATCATGCAACATGGATCCAGATAGGAATATATAAATCATTCTAGACACTCTCTAAAATTCTGGTGTGACCCCAGCAGATAAATATATATAACCAAAATATATTTAATACTTATTTATTTATTCTATATTTCTATCTCTTGGTTTAACAGTATCCATTCCGCGCGAAGATTGGGTACTTCAGCTAGTGGTATATATAGCTTTGATGCACGGCGAATAACGGCCAAATAAAGAGCAAGTGTGCGTTTTGGTTTTCCTTTAGCTGTACATCTAATGATAGAAATATGCTCTATACGAATAACTATAATATAGTATATACTATAATTTTTTGGAGCAAAACATTGTAAAATTTACTTATTATTACCATTCTTTTTTATATAAAATTACTCAAATGCTTTGCTGACGCATCTTTTTTTTCTCCAAATGGTTAAAAGCATAGGAAAATAATATTTTTGCCACTGTTGGAATGTTGACCATAAAGCATGTAAAAACTAAACCTCTATAACACCAATGTGCATATCTGCAACGTGCTCAACAATTCATTAGAGTGTGTTAAAAATATTTGAATGACTTTTTCTTTACTAGAGTAACATAACGTAACCTAAACATAAAAGAATTCATAAATTCATTACAATGTGTTGAATAGTAATTAGAATGCCCGTTTCTATACTAGAATAATGTAAGCATAAAATAATTTATAAATTCATCACAGTGCGTTGAAAAATTATATGAACGACTACTCCTTTACTAAAATAACATAAGATACAAGAATTTATAAATTCATTACAGTGTGGTATAAAATGATTTGACTGCTTTCTTACTAGAATAACGTAAGAATAAAGAATTATGTATAGAAAAAATTAAAGGGTTGTGCAATTTTACTTTATTAATATTTTAACAACACGCTGCATTTTGTTCTTCAGCATTCGCGCTATTAGTTACAGCAGCACCGATTGTGGATTTTCGTAAGTCACCCTTACAATAACATTAATGATTGTTTTAGCTCAAATTGTTTCACAAACGTTTCAATAACACATTGGTATAGTATAAATAACACCTTAAACCTTCGATCGACACACAAATAAAATAACAGTATAATTGGAATCTACAGCAAACACATTTCGGCGAATAACTTTTACATAATCTACACAGAACTAATATAAAAAAAAATATAAACGTGGTGAAATTTAGTTATTTTCGCTACAGAAAACATTTTTCAAATTTTATTTGTTGTAGTATTGAGTTTCTGCTTGAACCACAGTTGATCAAGATCATTTTGTTTTTGTATAAAGAACCATAAACATTAATACAGTCGACGGTCGTTTTTACGAGCCCATATAGGGACCACTGAAATAGTACGTAAAATCAAATTGTATAGTCTACGGGAGTGTACTATTGTCTAATTCGTAAAATCGCAAGTGTTCGTAAAAACGATCGTCCAGTGTGCGAACTTTTAATTTAACAACAATTATTGAATAACTAATTTAATTAACTTCGTTTTTTTACTTTCTACGAATAAATGGATTTAAATAATTCAAATCGTTAGTATTTAATTTACAAGCACTATCACTACTGATTTAATTATGATCTCGATTTTATATTAAGAGATTTATAACTAAATTTTCTTATATTTTCTTTTTCATAGGAAGGTCTACGTGACGATCAAATTTTCCTTTGTACGATTAACTTATGATAATGAAACAGAGTGAGATAATTCAAATGTAATTCAATAGTAATACAAATAATAATTATAATAATTCAAATCTATTGATAATTTTAATATAATTTATTATTTATTAAATGATTAATTCAAATCGTATAGTAGTATTTATATGTACTGAGGCTTCTGAATTAATTATGATATCTATTTTATATTAAGCAATTCTTTAAACCTGACATTCCCCCCCCCCCCCCACACACACACACACACACTCTTTCCTTTGAGAGTCTATGCTAGGATCAACTTCATTGCATGATCAAAGTGTAACCATTACTTTGTATTGACAAGTGCTATCAACCACTACTAAATTAATTATGAATTCGATTTTATATTAACAGATCCAAACTTTAAAAAGAAGTTTTTTTCTCTTTCCCATGAGGATCTATGTTAGGATCAAATTCTTCTTTGCATAATCAACTTGTAACAGAATCAGATAGTTGGAAAAAAAAAAAAAAACTTTGGATACGCGGAAGTGGTTAGTTACGCGAAGGTTTCTCAAAGCCGATTTATTTCTCGTAATCACCTCATTAGGTTGTATAGCAAAGCCCTAAGACAGACAGATGGAGTGTTAAGATATAGGTTTTGTTGTCTCTTTCTTAATGGTTGTGAGTCAGTCATTGTCATTGGCTTGACGTCAAAACTGTCGTCTTGATTGACGTCAACTGTCGTTCCAACCAAGGTCAGATCGCTCACGAAATGAACATGCTTGTCCGATACACGTTTTGATTCATTCTATTGTTCGCTGTTAATCATTATGCAAATGAATCGTTACTGGAAAAGTAGTGTAAGGATCTCGGCATAGTTGTACATTACAAGACATTATTGCACGGTGGTGGGCGGTTTAATTTTTCAAAATCTTTTAAGCAGAGCCCGACTAAGCCAATCCGAGGCCAGGGGCAGGGGCAGATATTGATCGTCGGCCCCCTTTCATACTGATATACATATGCAGTCATACATACATAAACAATAAATAGTTTTTTTTTTATATGGATCATATATGTACCTCCAATATATTTTTTTTTTTTATAATTTATTTAAATTTTGTAAGAGTTCTGTAGAATTGGCCAGTTTTTCTGTAGACTTATAGAATATAACAAGAATATATGTAATGCACACACAATTCACATACTTAAACTATAAACAATAACAAATAGCAACTATGAAAAATATCCTATAACATAATATTTGTTTGTGTATAAATTAAGAAAATTCAGCAAAACTCTTTAAATCTCCATATTCTGAACGACAAAATTGATTTTTTAGCTTATAAAAGATGGCAGATGTCCACTCAGTTAGCAGACAGAAAATGAAAAAGAAATTGAAATGAATTGAACAGGAAAACAACTAAAAAATCCCGTTTTTTTTTTTACACAAACATCCATTACAATATTACATATGCATATTTATTCACTTTATATTTGTACGATTGTGAAGAACAAATTACGGAAGTAAAGTAGTACAAACATAATTAATGCAATTCTAATTTAAAGTTCAAGCAAGTACTTTAACGAAATACTGGGCGTTTCGCGGGACCCCTTGCCTGGCTGTGTAGCACCATTGGGTGCCGCGGCACACACTTTGGGAAGCCTTGCACTAATAAGTAAATTTCCACTCAGTTACCCGACAGTACACTTTACCTTGATTTAACTTTAAAAAAAGAAGTATTTCCTTACAAATTATAGTTAGATTATGGTACTTCTAGGTTAGGTCTTAAGAGTATACATCCACGTTTATCAATGTATCCATAACAAAAGAACCATTAAAAAAAAAACAAGGGGCATGATTTTGTAAGGTCTTTTTGCGAATGACTCTTATACTCTCAGTTACTTGTGGTACCACCATGGCTGAGTGTATAAGTAACTGAACATGGTAGAAAGCTGAAATGTGAAGGTCCAGGATTATAGAATACCGCGTGCCGATCTGACGGTATCCAGTTTCGGGTGGTTTTCTCCAGGCGTAACATGAAAACGCGTTAGAACCCCTTAAAAAGCAACCTCGCCCTAGTATCTTATATGTTAGCAGATACCCTCTTGTGTAGGTTTACCTTAATGCAATACACACTCTGAGTTACTTCTTACGCCAAGATTGTTGAAGTGGAAGATCATTACCGTCCGTTTCAAAAACACTTATAGAAAGATTGACTTAGCATTAATGATAATAATACTACTCGGAAGGGCACATAAGAGACCGCGCTGAAGAGTTCCGAAAACCGAATTCTTCCGAGGCAAGATCCAAAAATAAAACACAAACCAAGAGAAGTGGCGTGTCAAAAAAAAAAAAAAAAAAAAAAAAAAAAATCAATGTGTATCTCCGGTCCGCGGCCTTTGTGGGTTAAGCTGCGCCCTGAGCCATTCCGTGCATAAGGCGAGTGCAGACCGCGTTGAAACCGTTCAACCGGAGGCACCAAAAGTGAAATTAGCCATTTTCTTCTTTTTTGATTCACTTAATTATTTACCCCGAAAAGAAGAGGCAAGCGGCAGGGTGCCTTTTTAGCTGAGGATATATCACGTGTCTTCCGGGTGAATCTTGGCCATTCGCCCCTTTTTTTAACATTTTCCAACGATGTTGTTGTTGTTTTGTCCACAAGTTAGTACAAAAGGGAGTCAAATAGGGCCGAAAGTATCTAAATCATCCCGGGCGACGTCGATAACGTTCAAAGAATATGCAGGAGCTAGTATATGGGGGACTGAATAAATATTAGTGAGTTAGGCCAGTACGGCAGAAGCAGCAAACAATGTGAACTGGGAAAAGTCGGATATAACGTGGCAGCCAGGACATCTATTACATCTTCGTTGACCAGTAGGGGATGCTTTTGTTCCCTTTCCGCGTTTTGTCTTAATGTAGCTATGATGTATGAAAATCACTTCTCAAAGATCAGTTGCAGTGCCAGAAAAGTCGTCATCAGAAATATCTCATCGAGTGGCGGCTTCTGGGTTATTTTAAAGGAGGTTCAGAAAATAAATTTCGAAAATTAAATATCCAGATACGACGCACATTGCACGTTGAAATATATTTACGTTTCCAGCAATTAAAGGAAAACAATGCATGCAACTGAAAGAACACAAGTCATATGTGGTCTTACATTTCGTCACCAAGATAAGTTTTAGCAAAGGTGTTGTCTTGATTCATTTTTTAAATTTTTTTTAAAGGGTGATATTATTGAAAAATGTCATTGCTTTAGCTAAGAAAATCTTATTTTACTCCCATCTTAATTATTTACACTAGTTTGTAAAAAATATTGTAGTGAAAAAAAAATGACAACGAAAATAAAAAGAAAAAGGGGGAAAAATGGATTAACAAACCAAGGGATAATCCGGAAGAGATAACCGTAAAAAAAAAAAAAAAGGTATGAAAATGTGCGAACTGAATGATATCAGCAGTACCTTACTTCTCCCGCTTCTGTTCTCAGAGAGCGGTTCAGGGGACATTTCTCCAATCGCATGTATGATCGAGGAATTACTGTGCTGTAGTAACTTACAGTACAGTGCGTTAGTTATAACAAGCATATTTAATAACATTGGATGTGGTGGGAAGAGTAATTCAGAAATCGTTGTTTAAAATTCAGAAAAATCTAGAAGTGTACTTAATATATATATATATTTTTAATATAATTTGTTAATGTGTTTATTTTTTCCTTTGGGGGTTCACATGCTCATGTGCTCAAATGAAGGAGCCGCCAGTGATCTCATCCCCTCCCCCCTTTATGTTTTCATCTTTAACGCGGTTACGCAAGCACAATGCTGGAACTGAACTGAGCGTTCTAAGAACCACGCTGGAAAACAACATTAGCCACAGAAGGAGAGTCTTCTCCGCTGCATCTTCCCAATGATGAAAGCGGAAAGACTAAGTCTGGATGGTTTGAACCCGGGAGCATTACATTCTCCAACGACTGTACAAACTCTCAGGCTTTAGGGTGCTTTGATTGGAACAGTGCGAAGGGGCTCGCCCTACCGTCTCCCCCAATGTTTTTGGCTTTAAGATTTCATAATCGATGCTTTCGGTGTGATTTATTATTCTTGGTTTGAATCTTACTATGAAGTGTGTTCCCTAAATGACATTTTCCGCATGTGTCGAAACGCCAAGTGTGAATATTGCTACCTATCGCCATGTTCCCGTTCAATTTGCAAACTACATTCAGGAGAAGCGATGGTGTAGAAAAGAGCATCGCGTGGCAGCGTCTGAAGATTATCTGCATCCAATCCACTTTTCCTAGCACTCGGGCGCAGTTCTTCCTCCATGCCGATCGAGAGTGTTCATTTACGTTAGAACTATTTAACATCCATGACCCGCCAAGCAATTAATTTGCCCGCCAGCGACCAAACAGAACTTCGCGAAGTTAACAGCACTTTGATTGTCGGTGGCCGCAAGATAAACAGTCAGCTTTGGGGCGATCTAAATCGTGAAATGTTGGTGCCAGTGAATTGCAAACGCAACCTTACATTCGAAGATTATTGCACTGCACGAATGCTTTTGAGCACTATTAGCTCCACCATGGCCGAGTGCATAGGATAGTGAACTATTGGTAGATGGCTGAAGGTCCGGGGTTCTGGCCTACGCGCGGCTGTCGATCTAAGCCTGCAAGCTTACACGAGGGGAGTCTGCCTAAGTGGGGGTGTACCTTGGACGGAGGACTTTTTAAGGGGTCTTAACACATATTCACGTTACAACTGGAGAAAACCGCCCAAAACTGACATTCCGTTAGATCGACAGCAGCGCGGCAAGCCACACCCTGGTTCTTCACACTTTAACCATTGCCGTGTTCAGCGTCTTATTCACTCGGCCACGGTGGGACGTCAAAAAAGAGATGCATTATGCCAAATACATAACTTATAAAACACTATCCTGCATGATCTTATTATTTGTGCTGACACTACAGTTTAACCCTTTAACCCTTTGAGGCGCAACCATTTCCCCATGCTGAAAAAAGGGCAGCCGTTGCCATCGCTCGACTTAACTACCAGCAAGATGGTGGACGATCGAAAGGTTCATCGCGTGCCACAGATCTAGAGACCCTTTTGTGACGACAGCTGGCTGTGCCCGCGCACTGCCAGGTGCCATCCAAAAAGGGTCTCTAGATCTGTGGCACGCGGTGAACGTTTCGATCGTCCGCCATCTTGCTGGTGGTTAAGTCGAGCGATGGCAACGGCTGCCCTTTTTTCAGGATTGCGCAATCTATCCGGCTGTTCTCGCATTCTTACATTTTTCAGCAAATGTCAGTGCTGTTAAAAATAATCGTGACAATTTTTTTAAGGGTAATGACGTGCTAAAAAGGTAAAGGATTCTCGTGGAGCTATGTCACCCGCAACTATTTTTATAGAAATCAAATCTATTCTTCGTGACTGGCAACAGTCAAAACGTCAGAGTTTGGTGTTCCCAGAGCGGGAACACTGCGCATTAAAGGGTTAATGCGCAGTGGGATATTTCATACTTCACATCCTCACCAAATTTTAGCGTGTTCACTGTCGGTAGCAAAAATACACAAGCACACAACACAAGGACAGGACTTGTGAAACAATTACTAAGGAACAGGTATTGTAAAACATTTAAGTTAACTCAAATAACAGTAAGATTTAAAATACAGGATGGTCGTTTTTCGAAATGAAAACCTACATTCGCCAGTGTCAGGTGTAACAAGTATTTTAAATGACTTATAGTGTACAATTGATGAAAACTATTAACAATGTCCACTCTGCTACTCAGACAGCATATTTTTTCTCAATGCAAAATAAGTAGCTGATTTTTACAGTACAAATATTAGTTTATGTACTGAACGTTCATACTTCGTTCAATGGACACCAAAGTTTATCAATATAGCAACAAAAGAACCCCCCCCCCCCAGTGGGGGATTATTGCAAGTTTGTCGGGAGGTGGGGGCGGTTAGTTTGTCGGTGGGGGGCGGTTAGTTAGAAGATTGACATATACATCCATTTTATGGAAGTAAAATAGGATCTTTTACATTAATTTCTTTCTTCTCGGGGGGGGGGTTGCCCCCTCCGCCCCCCTTTAATCAGCCCTGCCCCCCCGTCCATAGTTGACTGTTTTGGTCATAACTGGTGCTTTCTTAATGAGTGAACAAAGATGATCACAACCATTTTGTTTGCACTGTTTATTATTGACCAGAGTCCTGCAATAGTTTACTTAAATCATAGTTACGACACTGAAAGACCATTATACATCAATTTGTAGTTAAATCTGCGATTTTCTGCAATGTCACTGTCGCGCATTCTAAATCTTAAATGTTTTTTTAACTGCGCATTTCTTTTCTTTATCCTTTGAAATAAAAAAAAGGTTTGTCAAGCGTATGTTTTGCAATAGCTTTTCCTTCTAGAAGAGAGGATATTGCGAAACACTTTTGAAACTTTATTTAAGAAATGAACATTTCTAAAAGCGATTACTCAAGAACCGTTCACAAAAAACGATTATGTGCAACCGCTTATGTAGAGTAAAGCACTCGATTCCTATGAAAAATATCGAGAACTAATATTTATTTATCTTTAAAAATAAATATCGTTATTAATTTTGTTAACTGAAATAGATGAATACCTCTGAATGAGATGAATATTTGCTGACTCACTTTTTTGTAATCCCAAGCTTGCTGCAAGCTTAAAATGAATTGAACTGTCAAGCTTGTATTAATAAAAATAAAAGATAATTAATTAATAAAAATAAAAAATAATATTAATAAAAATAAAAGATTGTAATAAACTAGAGGGCATTATGAAAAATATTATTGTAATTTGTTTTGATAGTTTGATGCAATTAATTTTAATGTTTTCATCATTAGTTCGGGTTTTTTTTTTTTGTGTGTGCATGTTTTGCCTAAATTAACGGTTTCTACCTGGAGTATGTGAAAAAATAGTCTGCAATGGCGGAAATAATTACTTTTATTAAGCATTAAATTTAGTAATTTTAATAATTAACAACTTCTATAAAGTACTTATTGCAACCCAAAACCCATACCGATGTAGATAAAGTTTTGACGTCTTTTTTACAATAATAATAATAATAATAATAATAAAAGCATGTTGCTTTACAAAGCCGTAACCAAGATGAAAGGCAAGGTAGGGCTATGAATCTACTTCAGGGGGGTGGGGTGTGACCAAATAGAAGTAGTAGCAGTCGGGGGTGGTGGGGAGAGTTTTTCAATTTGTACGTCTTTTCCTACAGTATTTGCTTCACAAAATGCTGCATTCTTAAAATATTTACAATTATTTTTTCATCGAGATTTAATGAAAAATATTTAAAAAAAACTATTTTGAGAAGATAAGCCTTAACCTTTTGCCTGGTTTGGCTTTACTCCGTACGGCCGCGGTTTTCTACTTTTAATGTAAAATTAGTCGTATAAATGTCAGTAGTTGTCCGTAAAATGTTAGTTTGCGAAGTCTATTATTTTTGGTCTAAAAGCGTAGGATTTTTCATAGGTTTTGTATTTCTCAGCGAGTTTTTATCTTTCAGTTTTTATCTTTTTGTTCGTATTTTACACATCATTTGATAATTTCATTTATATACAAGTAGTGAAAACTATATGTAGTAACAATTGCTAATAATATGTACTAATAATTATGTATTATTTGTAATAAAAAATAATGGCACAGTAATAGTATATTTTTATACGCACAACTGTAAATGCAACTTTCCCTCTCAAGCGCTCATAAGAGAGAAAAGACAACGTCCAGGGAAAACATTATTATTTTATTTGCTATAAGAAATTTATTAGAAATTCTTAAAATAATTAGAAAAATTACTTTTAATAAAACTTTTCCAACTTACTAATGTAAAGCGAACAAAAATATGCAATAAAAAATGTGGCATTTTTTGAATCGAATTCATAAAAAAATGAAACCGCATTAATGGACGTAAAGGAACAGCGGCAGTTTTGTGCTTTAGTTCCACTTCGGAAAAATCCAAGATCCTTAGTATATCCGTAGTAGATCCAAGATACTTAACCGCATAGATATCTGGATATTTTGATAAGAAATTCTTCTGAAATAATGGGTATTTTTAATGATTTAAAATTTATCGATTGAATAAGACCCTCATTTCTAAACCTTCATATTTAGTGGTTCCATTAAAAAAAAAAAAATGAAAATCTTAGGGGAGGGGGGGCAGTGGGTTAGCCAGTAACTTTTCATGGGGGGTTACGACTACTGCAACTCGCATGTATACGCGTGTGTGATAAGGGAGTAAAGAATATACATTTTGTATGGCAAAAAATTCCTCATGGGGGGTTTGTAACCCCCTATCCCCCTTTGGCTACACCCCTGGGGGGGCTGAGAGACTGCTAGACAGAGCTCAGCCCCCATGGGCCGCTCTCTGCTTACCGCCCTGTTGCGTTATGTGGGTGGATGGGAAGTATTTATGAAAAAGGCGGTGCCAATAAAAGAAAAATCTGAGACAGGGATACTTGTAAAAACAAAAGACTGGGAATCGCTGTCTTAAATGATTAACTACGGAAATTGAGTCGTTGGAAATGACAAATGTGTCGTTAGAGCAAAAATTCTTCTTTAAGGATACACTGCAATAAAGATAAAAAAAATGCCGCAAAAGAAAATATTAATTTAGCAAAAGCGTCGATTTTAAATAGCATTAATGCGAAAAGAATTCAGTCAGATGCTATATCTATGTACAAAAACATTGTAACCGAGAGTCGTTGCAGCAAAATTTCACAGCATTTGATTCGTTGTAAACAGCACACCGTTGTTAAGTATAAGAGTGTATAAAAGAAAATTTTTTGGATGTGGTGATTATAGAGTTGGGGGGAAAAACGAGTCTGTTCATCTAATATTTTTAATTAATTTTTTTTTTATAATTTTGAATCCTTTTCTGTTGCAGGATTTTTTATTTATTTATTTTGGTAGTTCTGAATTTCCTTCCAATAGCGCACACTTCCGAATACCTTACATCCCGAATATTGAACTTTAATAATTTTATAATTTACTAATAAAACTGCAGCTTTACAGGTAACAGCAAGTTTTCACTGAGCTCCAGAAATCGTTATCAATCCATGTCTGTGTCAACACTGCAGCAGACGCAGACAACTCCATGCATACCAACGTTCAAAAGATTGCATGAAATAAACAATAAAGTTTTTATATTTTTAGGAGTACAAAAAGAATGCAAAGGAGTGTTTTTGGAGTATAGTATTTAAAAGAAGTACAGTACACAAAATAGGAGTGAAAAATTCCCCAAAAGAGTACAGCTTGGTCACCTTACTGTAAAAGAAACATCCTAAAAATTTTGAAATTCTTAACATACGTCGTTTTTTCTGCATTCGTATGCTAAAATTCACATGATTGTTTTAGAAATACGTGTATTGTTGACATGTAGCAGAGTGAAAACCACTTTGCAACTCTCTCCTCCTCCCCTCCCAATATAACGGCCCGGAGCTTTAAAATCAAGTTAAGAATAGAAAACGATTAAGAAAAACCGGCACACTTTCCAAAGCGGCAACTGTTTTCTTCTTTTTCCCATTATACATCCAGCAAGCAGGGTTGGCGGCCTTCAAACGACCGCGAAACAACAGGCATAAACACACGAAAAAAAAAAAAAAAAAACCGAAGCAGTCTATCATCTAAATACAAACTCGGGGGCAAGCCTGACCTACAGATAGGAATCGAAACCAGAACTCGCTGCTCAGTCAAAAAAAAAGTAAAAAGTCGGACTTTGATTTGGAATAGACTGGGAGGGGCAGGAACCGATATCGGAGCAAGGTAAAGCGAAATGCGTAATATAGAAGTCCAAAATAAGTAACAGGAGTGGAATGAAAAAGGGGAGGAAAAAACCATCAAGTCCAAGGTCGTTTAAGCGAGGTGTGGTAATCTCTCGATTGTCCCCGGACGGATTATTTGTGATTCACTCAGGATCAGGGCCTTATTATCAAATGGGGAAGTCAGGACTTTGCCCAGGGCCCCCGACTCGAAACAGCCCCCAATTTCAAATGTTGTTCTGAAATACTCAAATTTCATAGAGACCAACAGGGGCCCCTAAATTCATCAATGCCCGGGGCCCCTGTTGGTCAAAATCAGGCTCTGCTCAGGATCTTCGAAATCTGAAACAGCAAAACGCTATATCATTTGGTTACTTTGGTTAAGGCAAAGCTACAAGAGGGCTATCTGCCTAAAAGGGAGTGGATGTCTCGGGCAGCTGACTTTTTAAGGGGATCTTACGCGCACTCACGTTGCATCTGGAGAAAACTCCAGACCGTTAGCCGCGCGGTAGGCCAGAACCTGCGCTCGCACGCTTTCTCCTTCTCCCAGTATTCCATGTCTTATAAACTCGGCCATGGGTCGGCCGCGGTATCATATTTAGTGACGAAATAATTTAGTGGTGGGTAGGGGGCTCAGGGGTACCGGCCTTAACCATGCGAGTTCAAATTGTAAAAGATGGAGTGAATTTGTAAATTCAAATGCATTTTTAAGAGAAAGGAGAGAAAAAGACAATGCCCCTCCATATTATTTTCCTAAATATTTTCCGGGCCCCATGTTGGCTTAGTCGGGCCCTGGGAACACTGGAAATGCCATGAATTTTTTCTTTCAAAGGCACTTTCATAATACGTGTACAAGCTCGAATGTAATAAATTCTGATATTTATCTATTAAACTTTTGACTTCTGTAAAAATATTTTAGTTCGACTGAAAAGGATTGCTACCAAAAGAAATATCTATCAATAGGAATTGTTTTGAAACTCTTGGGGATTTTTATCCTTTAAATAAAATGTTTTATTTATTTACTTATTAATTATGAAGTTCCCTTAAAAAGTAGCCAAAATACGTATTTAGTGTAACTGGAACATAAACAAAAAAAATCCACAATGCAAATAACAACAGTATTTGCATTCAAAGCAGTTGAAAAACTGCTTTGAAATGAAAATTTTCAAATTTTATTTTTAAAAACATAATTTTAAGAGATGTCAAACGAATACGACATCAGACTATTTCCGTAAATCTTAGTAAAATTATTACCACATAAAAGTTACATTTCAATAACTGTTGCTGCATAAAGAATATAGGAATATGGATTAAAAGAACCAATATAAGAGTTAAAATAATCTTTTAAGGTAACTTAATTAATTTTAAGCAAACGAGTACGTTATTATTTGATTATTTAAAAAAGTGTCCAGAAATGAAACTTCATATTTGAAAAGCTTTTTGAAGAATCCAACAATGCTAGAGACTCTGAAAGTCTCTTTACGAGCCGCACTTGTATTCATTACTGCAAACAGTGAACCTATACGAACGAAACGTTCAAGGAAAAAACATTAAATTTACGGAATTTTACAATATTTCTCTATACACATAATGCTTTGGACAATTTTTTTCGACAATTTTTGTGCTTAAGAATTTTTTCCAAATACTGCATGAGACAAGTTAACATCAGCAGGTGAGAGACATAAACACGTTTACTGTTAATATGAGTATAGTGTGTATTGGGTGAAAAAATCGTTATTAATTTTTTCGAGTGATGAGCATCAAGGGGTTTTCTGTTTTTAAAGTTGTTCTAAAGTCTTGTGACGCCAACCACTTTTTAAAACAAGAACAGCCTTAACCCTTTAACGCGCAGTGTTCCTGCTCTGGGAACACCAAACTCTGACTATTGCCAGTCACAAAGAATAGATTTGATTTTTGTAAAATAGTTGCGGGTGACATAGCTCCACGAGAATCCTTTACTTTTTAGCACGCCATTTCCCGTAAAAAAATTGTCACGGTTATTTTTAGCAGCACTGACATCTGCTGAAAAATGGAAGAATGCGAGAACAGCTGGATAGATTGCCCAATGCTGAAAAAAGGGTCTCTAGATCTGTGGCACGCGATGAACGTTTTGATCCGCCATCTTGCTGGTAGTTAAGTCGAGCGATGACAACGGCTGCCCTTTTTTCAGCATTGGGAAAGGGTTGCGTTTCAAAGGGTTAAGTGTTTTCTCCTCCTAGAGGCACGTTAGTAATCTGTCTCGAGAACATTCTCCAAGCCAGAAAAATATGCACTACATTCTGAGAAAAAAGAAAGAAACATAAAAAATCACGAAATGAAAAGAAGGGGTGGGGGTGGGGTGAGAAGTGAAACAATAGATAAGCAAATGCGACAAATGTGTTAAACATAAAAAAATAAAAGAAAGTGAACCTAAACGATGTTCCACCGGTCTTTTGCGAATGGTGACACTTGACGTCCGCTGCATTCATGATGAGACGAGAAGACGCGATACCCCATGCAAATACTGCTTAGGAATGGGTTCATTTACTGGGCGCTTCGGGCTGCTGTCGGGGCTCGAAGAGCGTCTGGTGCGAATGGCGTTCAAGCTCCCTGCAACTACATATCCCTTCGCCGTGAGGACACAATGACATTTTCGCTGCTTTGATTCACGAAGAATAAATTGGATTTCAATGAAATACTTAAGGGGGATACAGTCACAAGGGAATTCTGTTTCTACGGAGCACAAAATTTCCTATAAAAATGATCGATTATCTGCAAAATGGATGTCAGAATTATTTTTATCAGTACCGGTATCTGCTGAGAACTGGAGAATGGGATGAAGGTATGCATCGATATGGAAGAAAAAATAGATAGGCTGCCCGATGTCGAAAAAGTGCAGCCGCTGCCATCGCTCGATTTAACTACCAGCTACATGACGGTCGATCGAATCGCCCATCGCGTGCCACAAAGACATTCTTTTGACACAGCCGGCTGTGCAAACGTGTCAAAAGTGCCGGCAGTGGGAAATGGTTTGCGTTTCAAAGGGATATAATTCCATAGCTTTTCCCGATTTCTGGTGCAGGCTTTTGAAAACAAACGAAAGAAAAAAATAACTTTCCCGAAATCCTGCAGGGGTTTTCGCAAAACCGAGTCTCATTTTGGGATTAACACTCTGCCGCTCGTTTTAAACAGAAGGGAAAGTATTGGGGACAAATGGCTGTTGTGTAGTGAAGGCGAAAACTAGGCAAGTGGAGTGCGCGACACTAAGCGCAGTAAAGACGTTTCCTCGTGTCCCTTTTTTATTTTGTTTTATTTTTATTTATTTATTTTTTTCCAAACATGGAAAGCATTAAATTTGGGGTTAGCAGGGGCGTAGCCAAGGGGGGGGGGTTATGGGGGTCATAACCCCCCCCCCATGAGGAATTTTTTGCCATACAAAATGTATATTCTTCACTCCCTTATCACACACACGTATACATATTTATGAGTTGTAGTAGTCGTAACCCCCCCCATGAAAAATTTCTGGCTACGCCCCTGGGTTAGATATTGATGGCAAGAATCCCAATTGTTTAGTGGTGGCACCGGCATGACATAGGTCAGGAATAGGTATAAAATTCCTTGACGACGAACTTGTTATTAGTTATCCCTATCAAGTGCTATTAAATTTATACATTTTAAAATAAATTACAACTATTATTATGAATAAGAAAATAAATGTAATTTGATGAAATTAAAATTTTGGGGTCATTTTCTTGGTTAAAATTTGACAATCAGACATTTTATTTTTATTTTCAGGCAGAAGTCCGGTTTTTATAGGATTTGAAAGAATTTTAATAGATATTTCGATACTACCTGGAGAGGTTTGGGGGCCTCTGAGAAAAGGGCGGCCACGGGCTCGTGTCCTGAATGCCCTGACGTAAATCAGTCTGGAATCCTAGAGCCCAAGGTCAAGAAAACGTGGTTGGGCATCGCAGGGTCTTGGCTCTCAAATGGGCTTCGTGCTTCTAAGATTTACTTTGAGGGCAAAAACTGTTTTTTGACAAGCTAGAAGTTGAAATAATCTTTACCCATCATAAACATGCGCTTGACATTTTTTTTTTTTACTAAGCAGAATAAAATTAGTGTAGACTACATTCTCCTTATGAAAATTCATTCAAAAAGACAAATGCAATTGAAAATGGAATGAATTGAAGCCTTAGCGTTACATTAATGAATAATTTAATTATAAAAACATCAAGTGTACAATTTTGATTTAAAAATACTCTCACAGTTTATTATTTTTTCTTTATATTCTGCAAGAATATATTAAGGAATAAAGTTTGCTTCTGAATGCTTTAAAAAGTATAAGTTTATTTTTAATTAGAAACGGAAGGTTGGATAAATTAATTTTGAGCTAAAGCTTGGGGGGGTATTGGTGAGGAAGGCATATTTTCCTTACTTTTTATAATTTATTTCTTCTTTCAATTATTCTTATTCTCAAATTACATAGAAAAATCATAGACACAATCAGTTACACTGATATAATCAATAACGCATAATCAACAGCGGGCACGTTACCATATAAGAGCGTAGCTAAAAAAAATACCCGAAAAATAATGTTATGAATTTAAGAACTTTAAAAAAAAAGTGTAAAATAATGTTGCCGGATGCACAAAGTATTTTTCCTTTTTTTTTCAATAAGGGGGGGGGGGATGGGAGGGACTTGTCGATTGTCCATTACAACTGACCGAATGTATCGCGGCCATTTTATTATGGAGACACCCAGTGGGCAGCCAGCATTACCCCCTATGAAGGGATGTACAAATTAATGACCAAGCCGGTGTTCGAATCCGGACCCAAGGGGTGATAGAGTGGTTCTTAAGCCACTACGCTACCTGGGAGACTTTTTCCTTCTTTAAAGACAAAATATTAACTTAAAGGACATGGGGAGGGGAAAAGTTGTTAACTCTTAAGCAAAAATCATGTTTTAAACAAACTTATTTGATTTTATCAAACATTTAAAATTGAATTCTGTTAAGGATACGATGTGAAAACTATTTTTTAGTAATTAAAAAGAGTGTTATTAATATCCAAGTCATGGGAGACCCTATTTTGGAGAGTTACATGTATAGTTCCTTTGCCGAGTTACTGAACATATATCTGTGCACATTTAATAAAGCTATTTACCGAAATTGTTTTAATCTATACCAGGGGTGGCCAAATAGTGATCAAGGAGCCCAACTTGGCATTGGATGATTTTAAGTGGTGCATTATATCTTTATGCCTGCTTGTTGTTTTGAGAGAGTTTGAACACGTTTGAAATAATTTCGCACTGTAAATATTTCTTTTCTCATAATTTATCATGCTGCATCAAAAGGAAGCATTTATGTACACTCCAAAATACACTGTCATCCAAATTCGAACCATCTCTGATTCCCCTACCGAATATCCAAAAAAATTAATTCTAGAATCCTCTACTTCAAAACAACATTTTCATGTTCACACTTTATTACTTTTCTTCCCCTAAACTAAAAAGTCTACCTGTAATTCATGTTATCCAAACATAGACCTAGGGTTCCACCATGGCCGAGTAGATAAGACATTGAACATGGTAGACGGCTGAGATGTGAAGGTCCAGAGTTCTGACCTACCGTGAGGCTGTCAATCTAACGGTCTGGAGTTTTGGTTGGATTTCTACAGATGTAACGTGAATACGCATTAGAACTCCTTAAAAAGTTTTCCGAACAAAGTATCCTCCTCCTTAAGCAGACAGTCATGCGTAGCTTTGCTCAACACAACATAGTGCTACCAAATCTATCAATGAACGTACGCAAAAAAAGGGGGTGCTTGAGTTGTACGATGATGAATCTTAACTCGTCTGTGGGAAAAGAAAATGGCGCATGGTATGCAAAAAGTTGGCCACCCCTGATTTATAGCCTATGTTTTATTTATAAACAATGCATGATGAAATAATGAATGCTTGTATTAAAGAACGTTCTATTGTAACTGAGCTTGATATCATCCATTTTTCATTACTTATGTTTACAGAGTAGCAAAGTGAAGCATTAATCGTAATACATTTAATTTCTTCCAAAGAAAGAAAAAAAAACTAATTTGTGGTTAGAGAAAAATCACAACACTTTGCAAGCGAAATTCAGGCCGAGAGGTATGGACGACTCTCGAGCACGATTAAGAATCCAGGTTCGCCTGCAAGATCTGGGTTTGTTTACACCGCAGCGCTGTGGAAACTGGCAGACCTCTTTTAAACAGCTGTTCAGGGGCTTTTAGGAGAAAAAAAAAGGGTAAAAATAGATCTAGGATCGCCGGGCGAGATATGGGTCACTTCTTCTTGCTGGTATTATGATGTTTAAATGATGCATCGACAATGGATTATAAAAGTTTAATGGTTTCATTTACCAGCAAGTCTATAGTTGTAAGTTAATTTTATGGCTGTTCTGTAAAAAGAAAATAATTAAACTTTTTAAAGTTAGTTTTATTTTCATATTTAAAAAGTTAAATTACTTCGTCGAAATATATATATTTTTGTAAAGATATGTGTTTTTTAAATTTTTTTTCTTTTTTTGTAGGCAGGGATACATTATAATAAAAGTTTAAAGCTTAAAAAAAAGTCCCCCCCCCTTTCAAAAGGGGTGAAACATAAAAATACAAAATTTTAATAGCAATATATTTCTTTCTAATAAAAATTAATTTTGTTTAATTATTTTAATAAACTAAAAAAACCAATAAAATATTATTAACCTCAAAATATTCCCTATATTTAATTTTACCTAAAATTATCATTAATTAATGTGATGTATAATTTTTCTCTCCAAAAGTTACAGGATCCAATCAATCCTTTATATTCTGCAGTCCATATGTGTTTACCAACAGTAGCAGGCCCAGAAAAAAAAATTCTGAGAGGCACGAAAATTTTTGAATACCTTCATTTCCTAAATGCGGTTCAACTTACAAAATCACTCAAACTTTTATGGCCCAAACCTGATTCGTTTGAGGCATCGGGACTCGCGCCCCATGTTACCACCGCGAATTCGCTAATTACTTGAACAGAAAAAAAATTACTACAGTTTGAGTGAATAACTTAAAAATGTGTAGTGTAAACATTTGTATAAATCGCACTGTTCAATGGATACATTCCCTTTAAAAAAGAGTTTTCCTCCCCACATATACATTTATAACATTACACTTATACTTTTTAAATTATAATAGTATATCATAATTTTGTGTTTTTTTAAATTATTAAGTGTCAGTACAAACTCATTTTAGTAATTCTAATAATTTGATGCTCTTGGCCCAACTATTCAGTGAATTTGCATTTTTTACAGACTTAAATATTTACATACACCGCAAACTATTTTTTAGATTGGAAGTATGCAAATAGTAATGAGCGGGTTTTTATTTAAAGAGCTTTTTCTTCTTTCTTTTAAATCAAAATTTCAGATTTTTATTATATATATATATCACTAAAACTGATTCTTAAACTCAACAGCATTCGCAAAAGTAGGAAAAAGGAGGTATCCCCTTCCCTGACCTCGTTTTGATTTTATATCTTACTTTTCAAAAGCGATCGTCGCCACAGGACTTCTGAACAGCTTTAAATATAAACCAGTGACAGGTTGCAGCCAAAGGGGGGGGGGTAGGGGGCACAACACCCACCCCCATAAGGATTTTTTTGCCATATAAAATGCATATTCTTCCTCCCTTATAACACACACGTATACATATATGAGAGTTGCAATGGTCGTAAGCCCCCATGAAAAATTGCTGGCTACGCCACTGACCAGTGATGTTAAATACTCGAAAAAATTAATAATACTTCTTCATACAAAGCGCTTGTACTAAAATTCATATTGTTTGCACTATGCAGCTTTTTGGAAAGATTCTAAAATACAAAAATTGCCTTCAAAAATGGGCCGAAGTGTTACCTGTTTTTAAAATGTTCCAAAATTCCGTATGTTCAGCAGTTTTCCTGAGCGTTTCGTAATTCCTACAAATTCGTTGTTTGTAATAGTTCACAGCACAACTTGTCGAGACACACTCTTAAATTTTTTTTCTTGTTTCTAGTGCAATTGAATTGTTTAAAAAACTGTTTAAAAGTCCGTGATTTCCTAAAAGAAGAGCCTTTAAGATTGTGTTCCAGCCGAACAATCAAAGGAATCGTGAAAAGGATCTCTGAGCAATGGAGAGAAATTTTTGCACTTGTGCCTTTTGCTCCTTATTTCAGAGTACGGGGCTTCTTCAGTCTCGCTCGAAAAACGATTAAGTGCAATGATTTTCTGCGGAGAAAACTACCTTTACAAATTCAAGATTTTAGAACTAAGTATTGACTATTTTTTAGCCACACCCCCTCTTTTATTCTGAAAGCATTAACCTTTTAGTATTAGGCGATTTATGAAATTTCTTTAATATAATTAAAAATAACATCATGGAATGAATAGTCTTCTACCTGCATTAGAGGAACTTTGAATCGTAGAAGAATCAATGTTCTTCTAATTCCATGCGAGAAATTTTGTACCGTAAAACACAGCTCTGTGACCGCATGGGCAATTCGCGAATTTGCACAAGGCCCTCCCACTCCCATATATATATATATATATATATATATATAGGGCCTTCAAATGTTTCTTTTAGAAAATCTCTTTACGTTTGAATTAAAAATAAAATAGCCATAGAGAGAATTAGGTCGAATTTGAAATTATTTTAGAAATTACGAAGTTTTTTCATTGTACTAAAATACTTTATTTTCTTTTTACTCTTCAACCATTTAAGCTCAATATTTGTGCAAACTGACTCATCATTTGAGTACATTTGACTGTATTCTGAATAAATGACTTAAAAATGACGTCATGTCACCTTCTGGATACGATAGAGTAGCGTGAGCGTGAGAGAATTTTACAATTTTTCTTACACCTAAAGTGACTAAACTGAGAATTTACATTAAATTAATATAATTCATGAATCCGCTTGGGTGAAATTGAAGAAAAAGCTTGTGTTAAGTTTTACATGTAATGCTATGTATTAAAGGTAATGTAGTCAAAAATTGGATTTCGTAACAGTCAACTGATTCACATGAATTGTCTATGTTAGGAGGTAAGGCGAGGGAGATCATGAAAAAATAGATTTTTCCAGACTTGAAGTATAGGCTTAATGAATGAAAAAAAATAATTAAGGTTGGAGGACTTAAGTATTATATATTTTTAGAAACTTTTGTTAATGTATTTCTGCATTTTCTAGAGGGGAGGTCTTCAAATTATCTGAAGTTCCGGGGCCCCATGATGTCATAAACGGGGTCTGCGTAAAAACATTCTTTCAGAATAAAGAATTTAAAAAAAAAGAATGATCCAAAAACATTCAACGGTTCTTTTTAAAATCGTGAGTTTCTAAAGGCAGTTTTCTCTATACAAAAGCACTGCGGTGATCGTTTCCCCGCGAGTGCAGAACTCAACTTGCCAATACGTATTTTGGAGTAAAAACAACTTTCTAGCTCTTTTCTCAAGACTCTCAGAAGGATTAAATATTATTACATTGACTTAAAATGAAATAGATGTTGGTGTACAACATTAACCATAAATGAGTTTATCTAATTTTTATATTATTGATCTGCGCTTGGATGTATTATATCAGCATACCCATACATGAAGTCGATAGCGATACGCAGCTTTTATAAAAGATAACGACATTGGATAAAGTCCTTGGCAATTTTATTCTTAAATATTGAGATTTTCATCCATTTTCGGGGTTTAATTTCTAAAACATAAACTTTGGTAAGAAGTTACTACAATAAATTATACACTAAATAAAATTAATGGGGAGTTCGAAGTAAAGTCTAAAATATAAGAAATGTTTTGAGAATAAAATTTTAGTATTTGTTTTTTTTTTTATAAAAATCATTTAACAAAATTAATTTTTCTCAAAAAGAAATAGCGAAATAAAGCAAAGAAAATTCATTTTTTTTATGTTTCAACTTACTAAGAGGGAGGGGGGGAGGGGGACAGACACATTCAATCTTTTAAAAAGTATCAAATTTTTATTGTAATTTATGTAATAGCTCGATTATATATGTAATTCCCATAACTAAAAACCATAAGGTATAGAATGTTGAAATGCTATATTTAAACTGCAGTAACATTTAGTTGTACCCGTCCCTTTTTTGATAGCAATCGACTTATTCTAATTTAAATTAATAAGAAGGGTAAGTAATCGCTTGAGGACGGGCGAACAAATAGTGTTTATTGCCGTATCGGAAAATTTCCTATGTGGTGATGTGATATGAAAGGAAATAAAATCGCACAATGTTTGCTTGACTTACCTTTCCATAGCAGCTTGTCGCTGAGCCCTCCGTCCTAGGTTTTTCCTAGTGGTCCCCGTAGGAGCTTTCAGAGGATCTGGATCACAAAGCAGAGGGGTCCTATCCACATTTCTGTAGCTGTATCTCAATTCGGCCAGTCTGTCCAAAGAGCTGGACCTTCTGACCAGCTTGGTGTTCCGGCGTTTTCTAGTTTCCGTCCTGGACCTTCGACCTTGATCTAGATCTTCGGTCAGCAAAGTGGTAGTCAGTATGGGATGCATAGACAAGGTCTTCGACTTGGACCTCGCCTCGCCTTTCACCCATTCTTGACGATAGCAGAATGTCAGATGGTCCTGGTAATCTATGGGACTGACCACCAGGGCATCTCTCCAAGAGGTTTTGCCAGCAGCCGTCGGGGACTTGTCGTCCGATTCTTCAGACGAGTCTGAGGCCATGGAAAAGTGGACCTTCTTGGCGGTCGAAGAACCACAAACAGGCAAGCTGGCCGAGGCAAGTGCCTCGGCAATTCCAGCTGCGTAGTAGTCCTCATCGAACATGTCTTCCAGCGAGTCGTAGTCTGGCGTAGGGGTCTTTGGTGGGGAAGGAGACATGGATCCCACCCCTGAATCTGCCTGGACGTTGTTGGTATTGCTGTTGCATTGGCCGATCGGCGTCTCGGAACCGGTATTGTTGTTGTCCGATGTGGTGGGAGGAATCACGATCACCAGGCTGTACTTGCCAAATTGGGCTTGTTCGTTTTTCTCGGGGGTCTGATCGGGATTTTCGGTACTGGTCCAGTCGCCCTTGATGTCGGCTACGTGCTTACCCCTGAATGGACTGCTGCTCCGGTAATCCTCCTGAAACCAAGGGCTCGAGGTGACGACTGCAGTATCCAAGTTAGAAGCACTCATAGTATCTTCCAAAAAATCGCAGAAGAAATCGGAGTGCAAAATTCGTAAAAAAGAAAATTTCTTTCTCTGTCTACCTTTAAAAGAGACTACCTTTTACCTTACTACCTTTTTAACTATTTACGAGAAATACACACTTTAAATCTTGGAGATTAATATAAGTAACCGGCAAGTGATGTCACAATATGTATTTCATAACAATGGAATCATTGGATTGCGTAAGAAAATTGCTACCGAAATTTCACTTTTTACAATCATCTAAAAACGGCCGATATTATCTATTTAACGCGAATGAACAGTTGAACTTTTGCACAGTAGAAAATTAACGCCGATGATCAATCGGTCACATCATAATTCATATTTAATATCAGTCGAGCAGCTCGGATATTTTCTTTCTTTTTAATTATCCCGTTAAGTTTCGATTCATTTAGTTATAAATTAGCTTCTCTCACAATTCAATCAAGTAAGCAATCTAATTAAGAAAAACTTCACAGCCACAACAATAATTTCAAGAGAAAAATAAATTAGAAGACCGTCATAGCAATTTGCATTAGCACAGTATTGCTTGAAACGCCCGCACACACATAAATAAAAGAGAACGCGCCGCTACTTTCCAAGAGAAACAGCTGATTATAATCCAATAACAACACAGACAAGACACTTTTCCACACACACACACCCGTTATTTCCAATCGAAGAAACCGAACTGATGCCAAATCCGAGGAACGCAATTCCTTCGCTATTTTTTTTTATTTTTCATTCTTGCTTGTTTCGCCCACCGCTACCAATTACGAGGGCTCGTAACACTCAGCATGAGGAAGCAGCGTAACACAGATAGATAGGTCACACGAACCTATCGAGTGGAACAAGTGTTTGGCGAAAAGGAGTTTTTCGATTCCAGCCAAAGTCACGGCTCTCTCTCTCTCCCTCTCTCTCAGATTTTATTTTCCGTTTTTTTTTTTTTTTTTTTTTTTTGTTTGTTAAAAGTCTTCGTACACGTTCCTGATTCACAGGTACATGCAAAAGTTTATTTCCCCATCGCCTCTTTTCCAAAGACTGCTGTGATCAGAATCGCAAAGTCAGAGCGCAATATTATTTGTTTTGTATTGCCATTTGTTATGCCAAGCCTACATGAATGGCATCTGCCTGTGGTGGGGAGGGGATGGGGAGCTTCTTTGGTCGGAGGACTTTTTTAACCCTTTGAGGCGCAACCCTTTTCCAATGCTGAAAAAAGGGCAGCCGTTGCCATCGCTCGACTTAACTACCAGCAAGATGGCGGACGATCGAAACGTTCATCGCGTGCCACAGATCTAGAGACCCTTTTTTGACGACAGCTGGCTGTGTCGCACAGCCAGCTGTCTTCAAAAAAGGATCTTTTTCAGCATTGGGCAAACTATCCAGCTGTTCTCGCATTCTTCCATTTTTCAGCAGATGTCAGTGCTGTTAAAAATAATCGTGACAATTTATTATGAGAAATGACGTGCTAAAAAGTAAAGGATTCTCGTGGAGCTATGTCACCCGCAACTATTTTTATAGAAATCAAATCTATTCTTCGTGACTGGCAACAGTCAAAACGTCAGAGTTTGGTGTTCCCAGAGCGGGAACACAGCGCGTTAAAGGGTTAAAAGGGTGCTAAAACGGTTTTTACGTTGCATCTGAGAAAACGGATGAGAACTCCAGACCGTTAGATCGACAACAGTGTGCGGTAGGACTAAACCCGGGATCGTAACACTACATTCGTCTACCACGTTCAGCGACTTCTCCACTTGCTGGGGCCAGCGGAATATTATAGAGCTATGGATAAAATTCCCCATTTTTTTAAAAAATAAAATAAAGCAACTCATGAATGCTAAAAAAATCAATTTCATGACATTCTGAAGTTAGTCCTCCAATGCGGGTAGGCGTTGAAAAAAAAAAAAAAAAGTCCGGGAGGGAGGGTGACCATCTTTCTTAAAAGAAAAAAAAAAATGTTATGTATATAATGTATCAAATATGAACCCTATGCTTAGGGACAGCTTGTTTGCAATTAAAAACTTATTGAAAATTTAAATTCTTTTCATTTTATGTAAAAAAAAAAAACGGCATTGCTTTCCAGACAGGTAATGTATGTTGCCGGAGCTGGTGTGTTTTATAAAACTGAACATTTTAAGTGCTGTTAGTTTATGTTTTTTTTCTTTCTTTTCAAAATTAAATTCTTGGTATTCAATAAATTCGAGCAGCGATAAAAATTTGGAACTGTATTCATTCATAAATTAACTTTTTAGGAATTTCTGGCAAGGATGTAGAAGTGTGTGAAGCTAGTAACTTCCATTACAAAGAGTAAAATAGATAAGTTTTGAGTATTTCGAACTTGGATAGGCATTGCTGTTAATTTAGTCATGTATTAAGATTCGTGCCATACTAAAAATATACTTATTCAGTTTTATCTATTTTTAACACTTCCCATAAAATTAAAAAATGTTTATCCTTTCGCTTTATCTATCCGTTCGTGTTTCCTCTAACATCATACCCATCGACTGCTACGAAACTTATACATGTTCACATTCGTTTTTGGGCGATGGTTTGGCAACAGTTAGATTGGACATAAAAAAAAGAAAAAGGAAAAATCAGCATGTATACCTACACTAATTTGAACATAATGAATTTTAAGCAGCAATCTTTAAAAAAAAAATGCATTTCATTGTTAAAAATAGATTAACTTTACTTCATTTTTATAAAAGTTAAAACGATTTAACTTAAAATTGAGATGTAATGTGAGACATGTTCGCATATGCGCAACACGTAGCATTATAGAGTTCATGGACGATTGTATAAGAGAATGTTTTGACTTTATAAGCAAGATTAATTTTATTATAAGGTTACTGTAACTAAATTCAGCTATACTTTTAATAACTCCAGTCGCTCAAAATTCCATCATACGGAGGAAACATTTATTTTATGTTTCAACCGCTATTGTCCGGAAAAAAATAAGTAAAAAAGAATGGACAATACCGCAAAACGCCATGCAGATGGGCGATAGATAAGGCTGCCTTTCTGTTTGTTAGTTGTTTTTCGTAAATTGTTTCACCACAAAAAGATATACAGCTGTTTTCTCTTTCTGGAGCAAAATAAAAGAAAGGAAAACAACAGACACGATTGTTTATCGATATATACATTGTATATCCGAGATAATTTTGAAAGTGAAACATGCAAACTAGATACGTCAGACATATCGGAAATTTAAATAAGTGAATTAATAAGTTAAGCTAGAAAAAGCAGAATTATAATAAGTACATAAAATCATTGGAGCTGTTAAAAAGCCGCTTAAATATGAAACATGCCAATTATTAGAAAAGTTAATTATAAACCAATGAACTACGACTGACTAGGGCTCTCCTTGCAGAATTTAAAGACTGGATTTTATTATTAACTAGCTGCGTGCCCGTTCTCCGCACGGTAGGGAACAAAACTTTTTCTTACATCTATAGTTCGAATCAGAGGCGTAGCCAAGGGGGGGGGGGTTAGGGGGGTCATAACCCACCCCATGAGAAATTTTTTGCCATACAAAATGTATATACTTCACTACATTATCACACATATGTATACATATATATGAGTTGCAGTAATCATAACCCCCCCCCATGAAAAATTTCTGGCTACGCCCCTGGTTCGAATTGATTCCAGTGATTTGGAATCTAAAAATAAGCAAAATGATTTGACTCTTTGCGTAAAGTTACTCATTAGTTATTTGTATAAGTACTGACCTGAGACCATTATTAATATTATGACGCAAAAAAACTATGTCGGTGTCATTCGCGATTAGAAAAGAAAAGCGTGACGGTCTGTAGTGAAAATTCCTAATTTTCAAATTGTCTCATTTCTACATCATACTCTTTTTTAGATTTAAGTTATGCCATTTATACCTTAGATACTGCATGATGTGGAGAAACGTTTTATTTTATAATTAAATAGTTCTGTACCCGCTCTTCGCAAGGCAAATAACGGGTACAGTTGAAAGAAGAGAACATTTTCCTAAAATGTGATCATAAGTACTTGTGACAAAACAGAATATGCAAGAAAGAAGAAAGTTCTGTTGCAGTCTTTTCTGTTGAAACTACCGCGGGATATATTAACGCGACGTAGAATTACTTAATGTTTAGTTATCTGTGATGTAATACAGCTGTTGAAAAATGAATAGAAGATTTAGTTTCACGAAATATTTATCAATGAGCGGTACATTGTGCTTTGATTAATATTGCCTTAGCATATCTACTTATTATTACTTACACTATCTTTTACTGATACCAATACAATATATTTTCGTTTTGAAACCGTTAATGCTTAATTTAAAGAAACGGTTTAGATATTTGCCACGAATGTAGTCTTTGCAATTTACGCATTAGCATAAACGATAATCATTTCACTTTATGGTTGCCACTAAATCAGCTCTCCATAAATTTTTACGCATAACTCTTGTCAGATTGGCGTATTTAGCAGGGCCCTATTATCGCAAGGGCAAATCGGGACTTTGTCCAGGACCCCCGGCTCAAAATGCCCCCCAATTTAAAATGTTGTTCTTTTTTTATAACAACATTTTATGAAAAATAAAACAAATTTCATAGATTGGGGGGGGGGCAAATTCATCAATGCCCGGAGCCCCTGTTGGTCATAATCAGGTACTGTTTAACACCGCAATATATTTCCTGCGATTCGAAAACGTGTCCCATTTAAAATCTCAATTGAAAATAATGCTGGATAATTCACTGGTGAAAAAACAGCATTCAATTCTTTTCCTGGCAACGTAAAATAAAATATAGAATTCTGTCGTACGTGGCGTATGTTTTGCTTGTGAGTCCGTTATTCTGATTGAATTTCGAAAGGGGTTTTAAACTCGTGACAGCAAAATGACGCACATTTCACATGCGAAAACTCAGTTATTTTAAAGTAATTTTATTTAATTTTTTCAACAATTTTAATAATTGTTACTGTCTCAAACCGCAAGATATCATACCGAAATTTTTAAGCAGCTGCTATTGAAATGAAAACCCTTCTTTACTTAAAAATTCATAAAAAATCTCCTAATTTATATTTTCCTCTGGTTTCTCTTTTAAAAGAGGGCGAAATGTATGCTCCGTCATTTAACAAAATATAAAAAAGTTATGACGGATAGAATTCAAGATGCAGTAGTTTTAAAAATATTTTACGAAAGTCAGCGTCAAATTTAATTTTATTTCAAAAATTCCCAAAAATCTGCAAATTATGTTACACAGTCCGAACAACCAGTTTTTAAAAGAAAATTTTCTCCCCTATCCGATGATGTAAATATCCTTTTCTTGCGAGTGTAATTACCGGCGTTATTACGTATTAAGAGAGAAAAATCGCTAAAAATCGGACAAAACATAAAATAAAACATTTTCTAATTCGAATTTCGAAAAAATCGCTCCAAGGCGTGTTAGGATCTGTCCTAGTGAAGCCGTATGCAAAAACCGGTAGGTCTGCGACCAACCGTCTCGGCGCATGCTCACGAATGTGCTGAAATCGGATATTTGAGTAGCTTTCTACCCTGAGAATTGCGAAAAATCGTTAAGAATTAGGAAACTGGTGGATTTCCAGAATTTTAAAGTAGCCTACTGCCTATTCTATGTCGTTTTACGTGTATGTGAAAAATTTCAAGCCGATTGGTCTGACAGTATGGGAGGAGTTCCCGAACGAACAAACAAACAAACAAACAGACAAACTTTCACATTTATATAATAGATTTTTAATATTTATTTGCAGCGTGCTCTTCAGTTAAACATGTTGAATATTCTTTCTTTTTTTTAATAATTCTTATTTTTTTTTGTCTCCTCCATAGATCAGAGAAAATTGGTTACCAAATGTTGAATATTGTTTTATTATTATTATTATTATCATTGTATTTTTTTTTTTTTGTCTCCTCCATAGGTCAGAGAAAATTGGTTACCAAAGTATTTGGTATTCATTTTGTAATAATAATTATTATTATTGTTGGGGGGAGGGCTTAAATGCTGGCCTGCTGTTTTTTCTGAATTTTTAAAAACTAAAAGTTTTGCTCTGTAGATATGACAAATGAATCTTTCGTCACCAAGCCAGAAATCTATAGTTTTATTGCGCAAATCTCCCTCCGATGAGACTTGGCGGCTGTTTATCAATGTTTATTTCGTCGATTATGTGAATCTTTATAAGCGTTGATTTTCTGGAGGTCTATTTTGAGTTTCTGCCGCCCAGGTGGTGTAGTGGCTAAAGAACCATTCTATCACGCCTTGGGTCTGGGTTCGAATCCCGGCTTGGGCATGGATGTTAACTTGTCCGTCCCTTCATAGGGGGTAATTCTGGCCGCCCATTGGGTGCTCCCATAATAGAATGGCCAGTGTTTCGGGTCGTAGTAGTGGCGAATGCTGGAAAAGCAAGTGCCCGCCCATTAAAAAAAAATTGAGTTTATAACTAACTTACAATTTTTCCTTATCGATTTACATGCATACATACATGTACACTACATACTCTTTCAATATTAATTATTCAAAATTACTTAATGGATGGCAAAATTATTTATTTAAAAACTAATAACCGCTGAAAGAATCAATTCTTTTTAACATATTTTTCCAATTTCTTCTTATTCAAATTTTTCTCTAGGCCAGTGACGAAAATTTCATATTCTAATACTTACCCCTTAACAACTGCGGAATTTTCGCAAGATGATATTAGCAACACTCTTGTCTCAAATCCTGATTTGCGGTCGACGAGATGGGAATAGTACGAGAAAAATCGGATTAATCAGATTGACTAGATTGAAATACAGCAAAGGGTCGGTCGGGCTTTGTAGGTCAAGTTTGCGCAGAGTTTTGTACCCGCCCTGCGACAGAATTCCCCCCCCCCCAAGAGCATTTTTTACTTATTTATTTAAAACTCTCGTTTTTTTAATGATGTCTAAGGGATATAAAAAATTAAAAATAATATCAAAATAAAGGTAATCTGACACTAGGGGTAATAAGCTGCATTAGAGTCTAAAATTCTAAATTTCTTCACAATGTGCATAAGGCTTGGGAGATGTTTAGAGTGCACTTGACTCATTTTGACCATTTTCTGAATTTAAAGCTGTTCTTTCAAGAAATGGTTAACACTTTCGAACAGCATAAAAAACAAACAAATAATGCCAATTTTTCGGGAAAAAGTTCAAAACGATTCCTCACATGCACTAATGTGTACACTTTCATAATGGTTAACTCTAGAAGGGTTTCGAATGATTTAGAAAAAATCTTAAACGGTATTTCGTTTCAAAGAGAAAGCTTCGCGGCCTTTTAGCAATGTGAGTTCCGAGATGAAGCGCCCCCCCCCCCCTCCGAAGCCTCCAACCCTGGACAGTTCAACTAAACTATTCTAGGCAGCACACATGGGTTCTCTTATCCTTACCACACGTTTTATATTGTGCAATACGCGTTCTGGTTCAGAATTTCTACTTTTGTATATTTAACTTTACGATCTATTCTAGTTCTCAAGGACATCTTATTGGACTACAACTCATGCAGGAAACAGACTTCACTGTTCATTCTGCAATTTAGGTACACTGCACATTTTGAACTGAACACTTTTTAATGCAGTATTGCATGTGATCATTACAGAAACAACAGCTACCGAGGCAGCAGACCAATGTTCTCGGAATTAACAAAGTTCAGAGTGTTGTTAAAAAAGAGTGCATGGGTCGTTCTCATTTACGCATGCGCATAATCAAAAACCATTTACCATTCTGATTGCCATTAATGTTTGTGGGATTACGGCCGATTGGCTACGTGTGGGCTCTAGGCCGAAGGGTGGGGTGCCCTCCGTGGGGGTCTTTCTAAGGGGTCCTAACCCGTATTTACGCTAAGTTTTGGAGAAAACCACGGAAAACTCCGAACGGTTAGGTCGACGGACGCGCGATGGGACCCGAACCCGGGACCTTCACACATCGCCCGTCTACCATTTCCAGTGATATAACCACTGTGCCATGGTGAGGCCTGATTGCCATTAAAATCGTTTTCTATACATTTTTATACATATTCCTTGGTAGATTGGCACATTTAGTACCGCGAAATATTTTATCTTGCCGTGGTTGCCAATATCCAAGCTGTGCCCAGTGCCGTATTTATGGAGAGTGCCGAGGGGATCCGGGCCGCCTCCGAAAATGTAAAGCAATAATTAAAAAACAGCTATTTTAAAACATTTATATTAAATCTAGTAACAACAAGGCTTAAAATATCGGATTGCCCTCTCCCCGGAATGGAAACCTATACATACTACTGTGTGCCATTTCTTTTACTAATAGACTTAGCAACTTATTCTCTTCGTCCACAGAATTAGTAAATTAAACACTAGCCTACACAACCCCTGGATGGCGAAGAAAAAACATTGGAACTTCCGTAATATGCGATTATTAAAAAGGCATATTTTACATTCATTTTAAAGATCAATCGGTTACGGGAAAGCGCACTCAGGGAAAAAAAAAATCGGATTATAACGGAAGACGATTCTGGGAGATAAAAGAAATAAAAAATATCCCAAAAATTTTCTACACAGATGAAATTCACGAGGTAACGAAGATTTGCAAGAAGATTTAAGTAGTTCTGGAAAAGAGCATGTGTGAGCTGATATTCCGCCATAACCGTTGGGAAAAATCAAACGATTGCTCCGTGTTCTTTGATTGTAATCCGAGCAGAAATAATGCTGATGCGAAGGAACAGTTCTATTCGACCGCATAAACTAAATTATATTTAAATATCCGGGATCGGTGAGAAAAATATTAGTGCAGGTTAAAGATGCCGAAAAGTGATTACAAGAGGTATAGACGATAGACGACATGTGAAAACAAGTATGATTTAGGGGAAAAAAGGTAAAAAAAGAAAACAGACTTCAAATGACTTCATCGCAACATCATCACGGTCAGGCACTGATTATCGCACGGGCACGTGCCATGGGGACACAAACACAAATAGGCCAAAAAAGTTGAGTTTAAAGTTATGTACAGTGGCACAAAAATGTTAAACTCAAGCCCTAGCCCTGATCACAGTAGGTCAAACGTCTAGATACTATTGCTGCCAACCTGACAGAAGAAAAATAGGGACACAGCTTGCGAGACACACTATTTTGCAATATTTTTGCTGGTATCAGGAATAGTACATATTTCAAATGAAAAAAAAAAAAAAAAGGACTTTTTTTTTTGAAAGACTTTCCAATAAATATTCAAGGCAATGTTTTTCAAGGACTTGAAAGAATATATTTAAAAAACAAATAAATATATTTTAATTGTATATGCTGCCAGGGAAAAAAATACTTTTATGTTCAGTTGCACTTACAAAAAAGTTTTTCTTAATTTTACATTCTATCTTCTTTCTTTCTATACTATTAAAATCTGTGCGCGTCTGTCTGTCTGTGTGTAACATCATCTCCTCCGAAACGGCCGGGAGTTGAGTTTCGATCGACGTGTCCACGGATTCGGAAAATTCCGAGGAAGGTCTTCGTGGAAAATTCGTGGGAAATCGTGGGAAATTCAAATGTCGGCAAGGGATGCAAAATACTAATTAACATAATTCATAGTATTCGCTATCGGTTTGACGACGATCGTTGTATGTATTCCCAAAAATCGTACAAAATGTCGCCAAATTTGGACGACTTTGGCGGTATATTATCTATATTAGATATACTCTTTTTTTTGTTAAATTTTAGCAATTTAACAAAAAAAGAGTAGTAGTTTTTTGTGCAAGAGCTCAACAAGCTCTTGCACAAAAGTTACATCATTAGCAAAATGGATACGGAAAATATTTGAAATACCGATTAGCTAGGAATAACCCCAATATCTCTCAAATTAATTTTAATAAAGTTCTGTTGCAAGCGAGAGTTTTTCAACGTCGTATGTTTCAATATTACTCCGTTTGAAAACTACTGCGCGAAATGACTAAATTCGACTACGCTGGTCAGAACGTGACGTCATAGATTAAAAGTTGTCTGAAATTCGTAAACTCTCAACACAATTTAACGCCCTATTTGCAATTTGAGAGATTCAAAATAGTTACTCGAGATTACACAGTTTGATGTTTTCACGAGTCTGAACCATGGTGGATTTAAATAATATTTAAATTGGTACAGCTTGGATGTTTTCCCACCACTACGAGATGAAATATTTTACTGTGCTAAATATGCCTATCAGACAAGTACTATGCTTAAAAATATATGGAGATCTGTTTTAATGGCAATGCATAAATTTCACAGAATCACCAAAAAGTAGAAAGGCATCATTGGTTTAAAATATCTAATCTGTTTCTTTAAATTGATCATTAAAGACTGAGAAACGAAGATAGATAATATTAATATAAGTAATAGATAGCATTCTCATTTTTATCTTTGGTAGTAATAGTAGATTTGTTTGGATAATATGGATTAAAGAACAGTATACCACGTTAATAACTATTTCGTGAAATTAAAAGTGTTATATTCATTATTTTTCAACGATCGTCTTATAACTAACTAAACCATAATCCAACGTTGCGTAATATATTCCACGGTAGTTTCAACAAAAGGACTACTTGAACTTTTTGACATTTTGCTTTTGCATAGATAGTTACGATTAGATTTTAGTAAAATATCCGTTCCCTACCGTGCGAAGAACGGGCACGCAGCTAGTCTATACTATTAAAATCTGTGCGCGTCTGTCTGTGTGTGTGTGTGTGTGTGTGTGTGTGTAGCATCATCTCCTCCTAAACGGCTGGGAGTTGAGTTTCGACCGAGGTATCCACGAATTCGGAAAATTTCGAGAAAGAACCTCCGCTAATTTAAATTTCGAAATTCGAATTAGTTTAGGAGATATTGATAAAAACCCCCATCAAAAACGCTAATTTTTGCTCTCCGCAATTCCGTGATTGTAACCCCTGTAGTCAAAAAAGTGAGAAATAAGCATCGAGGTTGCCATGTTTGGCTATTTTATTAAATTATTTAGACTCCTGCAGTAAAAATAAAGAATAATGATTTTTTTCTGTTTAGATTATTTACAAAGTTATTTTTTAATTAAAATATTGCGTTCATGTTAAATCAGAGCTGGAATTCAATGTTTTTTATGTGTAAAAGAATAAGGGATTGAGAGATTTCCGAGACTAATATGTATATTTTTAGTTTGGCCGAAAAAAAAAATGGCTGATTTGGCGATTCTGAGAAAGTAGTAGGTTGTACCGATTTGTACTGTTTTGGGCTTGGCGCAAATTACTGAGAGCGTAACGAAATAGTATTTTTAATAACAAGTATAAGTTTTACGGCACTATACTTCGATCTTTCATATAGAAGTAATGCAGTTATTAAGGCGATTTTAAACGATCTATAGAATTTTCACGAAATTAAGTAAACTGATTTAAGTTAGAGGAATTCCGCCAAATTTCAGAAAATTCAAATTCTCGCATTTTGTACATGGTAGTTAACGGTGATTAAAACCCGTTATAGTTAATAATAATTTAAATAATTGCTACTTATCAATAATATGCCTGCATCAAATTTTGGCGATGGAACCATATAAATGATAGATAACTATTTCCCATTTTGATTGCTGTTAAATCAATGCTTCGAATGATTCTCTGAAAACAAAAAAATCTCGCAAAATGGTGTATGTTGGCATTTGGCGATCGAAGTACTGTGTAATAAATAATTGATTCTTATTTGTTAAAGCAGCGCTACGGAAGTTTCTTTTACTAAAAGCTGTTAGAAAGGCGTAATTAATACTGTCTAATATATTTTTTGTTTTACGAAATGAATTGTATGTTGATTCCTACTTTAGTACATTTCTTAGCAAAGTTGGCGAAAAATATTCAAATGTAGTGCAGCTCCGTACGTATTATCAATTCCATTTCACAATTGAGATGAGCCAATGTCACTAGCGTATGCATAGATATTTTTTTTAAAATTCCGCCAAACAAAGTATTGCGTATTCCTTTAGTGTCAAGTTTAATTTGTGGTTTGAGCTATTGGCCATCGACTGGCGGTGTTAATTTCGCCAATATGGCAGTTCTTGCAAAGTAAACATGAATAACTCATTTCATGTTCTATTTTTAACATTGCTATAGTTTCCGTAGCAACGGAATCCATTGTTGCCACTTAAGTTGTTAAATTTAACAATTAAGTGAAACCACTCATTTCTACAGCTTTTAAGACTCGAAAAAGTGAAAGCGCTTCAAATGTGAAATAAATAGAACTAACTGTAACAGACTTGCGCTTTAAAAATAATCGAAGTTTTCATGCAATTCTACATATCTTTAATTTTATTTCCTTCGCGTGTGGATGTCATTTTTTACGTCATTTTTGCTGTTTTGCTGGCAGATTATCCAGAGCAGCACATAACCTCTAATGTATTTGCTCCTCCGGACATAAGAAAGAGCGTATGTCCGGCGCGTATTTGTGTAACCCCACTGTGTTAATCAGATTTTTCTGGTGTCAGATTTTTTAGACCATTTTTTACCGCGTAGATTCCGATCCTGAAGTATATTGATCACTGATAAATGAAAAAAAAGATCAATTATATGCAAGCAGGAGTGGCCAAAAATTTTTCATGGGAATGTTACGGGAGTGAAGAATATACATTTTGTATGGCAAAAAGACTCCGCATGGGGGGTTATGACCCCCGATCCCCTCCTTGGCTACGCCACTGTACGCAAGCATAAGTTGTCACGTCATGAAAAACCGTCGTAGATGGCAAACACCGAAGTTGTTTTGAGGGTTATACAGAATTAAAAATTTTACTTTTAGTAAAGTTCTTTTGATACAGTTCGGATATTTGGTTTTAATGCATTTCGGCTACCAAGGTGAGATGAAGTATTACTAAATACGGAAACCTAGAATTTTCTTAACTGTTGAATTTGACACTATGCAACTACAGTAATTCCCTATACACGGTAGATACGTTCCGTGTTATAGTAATCCGTGTTGTACGGGTCCTGAGCTATACTCCACCTGGAGTGCGGACTGCGCTGTATAATCGCGGCAAAACTTATTTGCGCTCCGTAAAAATACAATGATGTTTGGTGTTGCCATTCAAAAGGAATGTTAATTACAGGAGCTAAGGCGTCATAATATCAGAACATATGTCTCATTTCACTGATGTACGAGTCTCTTAACGTGTTACACGAAAACGATCGTAATGTTTTCGTCGTGTTCTAAGAATTCGTGTTGTAGACCCATGTTATAAAGAGTTAACTGTAATCTGTAAAAAATGAAAAATGAAATTAGTTATTTATTTAGTGCGAATTGACAGCGAGATCAACGTCAGTTTTATGTAACAAGTGTGATACTGCATTAAGAGTTCAATAAGGGTAATAAGCTTTTTCTCAGAAGTTACATCAAGAACTTTTTCATTTACAAAAGCGACATGATTTTCACCAGAGCAGGGTGCATTTTTGGCTTTTAAATGTAAATGATGCATCCATTGTTTCATGTAGGTTTTGTTAATTTAGGTGAAAATCAATTAAGTCCTCTGCAAAATAACTGCGCTAATGCATTGTCCACGCTTTGCGAAATGCAAGATAAAATTGTTGCCAACATCATGTAATGTTATTTATGTGGTATATTCTATATATTAATGCTATAAATTAAACCTCACAAAGAGAATTATATGATGTAGAAATCAAACATTTTTCGAAAGAGAAAAGTTTTGTCTGCATACCGTAAAGTTCTTTCTTTTTGATCCCCAGTCACAGTAGTTTTTGTGTCATGTTGCAATCGTCTAAAATTTGCACTCATGACGTCAACTTTTAATCACGATTCAAGTATTTTTTCACGTTTTGAGATTCCGCATTACTGGGTTTAATTCGAATTATATATGTGTTAGGAAAATATGCGTTTCCCACCGTGCGGAGAACGGGTAACCAGCTAGTCTATACTATTAAAATCTGTGCGCGTCTGTCTGTCTGTAACATCATCTCCTCCGAAACGGCAGGGAGTTTCATTTCGATCGAGGTGTCCACGGATTCGGCAAATTCCGAGAAAGAACCTCCGCTAATTTAAATTTCGAAATTCGAATTAGTTTAGGAGATATTGATAAAAAACCCGTGAAAAACGCTAATTTTTCATCTCCTGTAATTCCGCAATTGTAACCCCTGTAGTCAAAAAAGTGAGAAATGAGCATCGAGGTTGCCATGTTTGGCGAATTTATTAAATGATTTACTCTTGAATTAAAAATAAAAGAATAATCATTTTTTTTTCTGTATACATATTTGCTAGGCTATTTTTTAATTAAAATAGCGTCTGCGTGGGAAATCAGAGCAGGAATTCAATGTTTTTATGTGTAAAAGAATAAGGATTTGGAGATTTCCGAGACTAAACCGTATATTTTATAGTTTGGCGAAAAACAAAATGGCCGATATGGCATATTTTGAGAAAGTAGTAGGTTCTACGGATTTGTAGAGTTTTGGGCAGTTTACTGAGAGCGTACCGAAATAGTATTTTTAAAAACAAGTGTATGTTTTATTAGAATTTAGCTTTAATTTTTTTAATTTTCCGTGCAGAAATAATGCAATTATTAAGGCGAATTTAAATGATCTATCTTGAGAATTTTCACCAAATTAAATAAATTGATTAAACTGAAGGGAAATTCCGCCAAATTTAAGGTCATTGAAATCCTCGCATTTTGTAACATCATAGTTAACGATGAATAAAACACATTAACACATAGTTAATAATTTAAAATACTGCTCCTTTTCAAGTAGATGCCTGTTGTACTTTGGTGAAGAAACCATATGAGTGATAGATAAGTGTTTCCCATTTTGGTTGCGGTTATTTCAATGCTACGAATGATTCCTTGGAAAAAATCTCGCAAAATGGTGTATGTTGGCACTTTGGCTGTCGAAATACTGTGTAAAATATCTTTGATTCTTATTCGTTAAAGCAGTGTTACGGAAATTTCTTTTTCTGGTAACTGTTAGAATGGCATATAACTAATACTGTCTAATATATTTTTGTTTTACAAATTGAAATGTATGTTGATTACTACTTTACCTTTCTTAGCAAAGCTGGCGATAAATATTCAAATATAGTGTAACGCTGTGTTTAATAGAGTGGGTTTTCGCGTTTGTGCTGCTAATTACATTCCGATGATTCGATATTATGAGCGTATTCTTGGATATTTTTTTTAATCCCACCAAACAAGGTGTAATAAAATAGGAATTCTTTTAAAATACAAATGCCAAATTGGAGGTGAATAAGAATGGTTTTTATGGTTTTTCAGCCCGGTAAAAATTGTGGGTATTGTAAGGATTTCGGGTTAATTTTTGAATTTATTAAGTTTAACTTGTAATTCATTTTAGCTATTTACCACCAATCTGTGGCGTTAATTACGTCAATACGGTAGTTCTAGCAAGGTAAGCATAAATAATTCATTTCATGTTCTATTTTTAAGATAGCTACAGTTTCCGCAGGGGCGTAGCCAGGTGGGGGATATCGGGATATATCCCCCCCCCCGAAATGTTTGGATTAGTGATGAAATTCCGTCTATTTATACACATATAAGTTCATATCCCCCCCCCCGAAAAATTTTCCTGGCTACGCGCCTGAGTTTCCGTAGTAACGGAATCCATTGTTGCCACTTAAGTTGTTAAGTTTAACAATAAGTGAAATCATTAATTTCTACATCTCTTAAAACTCGAAAAATGAAAACGCATTAAATATGAAACAAATAGAACATTAACATATCTGCGCTTCTTTAAAAATAATCGACGTTTTCATGCAACCTATTATATAAATGTGAGAGTATGTTTATTTGTTCGTCCGGGAACTCCTCCCACACCGTTCGACCGATCGGCTTGAAATTTTGCACATACATCTAGAACGACACAGAATAGTCCGTAGGCTATTCCATGGCTTCTAAAAATCCAGCCATTCTATAATTTTTTACGATTTTTCGCAATTTTCAGGTAGAAAGCTACCCAAATGTTCGATTTCAGCACATTCGTGAGCATAGTTAACAAAGTTAGATTTATTTATTGATTACTTTCAATAATTCAAGTGAGACTGACGTCATTTTGATGTCACGAGTGTAAAAATGCATTAAAAATCCTGGTTAACAAGTTTTGACGAAAAATTACATCACGAGCGAAATTATAAACTTCCATCCAGATTATCAGATGCTGTAGAAAATAAAATAACGTGTTTTTTCCTTTTTCTTCTTTCACTAATTCATGTTAGATATCCCAACTTAGAATGGTGTCATTTTCACGTCATGAGTTTAAAAATGAGTTAGAAATCTAATTACATTAAAAGGCTTTGACACAAAAATTACTATTATAAAAATTCAAAGTATTTTGTTTCATGCGCGCGTTACCCTTAACGATTTTTAAGCTCTGTGATTTTTCAGCAACCATAATAACGAAAGGAAAGTTGCATTTTTTTAAATCGTGGGAAATTCAAATGTCGGCACAAGATGCAAAACACTAATTAATTCATAGTACTTGCTATCGGTTTGACCACGGACGTTGTATGTATGCCCAAAAATCGTGCAAAATGTCGCCAAGTTTGGACGACTTTTGGCGGTATATTATCTAAATTAGATATACTTTTTTTGTTAAATTTTAGCAACTTAACAACCTCTTGCACACAAAAGTTACATCATTAGCAAAATAGTTCCGGAAAATATTTGAAATACTGATTAGCTAGGAATAACCCCAATATCTCTCAAATTAAGTTTAATAAAGTTCTGTTGCAATCGAGAGTTTTTCAACGTCGTATGTTCCAATATTACTCTTTGAAAACTACTGCGCGAAATGACTAAATTCGATTACCCTGGTCAGAACGTGACGTCACAGATTAAAAGTTGTCTGAAATTCGTAAAATCTGCAACACAATTTTACGCCCTATTCGCAATTTAAGCGATTCCAAATAGTTCCTCGAGATTACACAGTTTGACGTCTTCACGAGTCTGAACCATGATGGATTTAAATAATATTTAAATTGGTACAGCTTGGATGTTTTCCACCACTGCGATATGAAATAAATTCTTGTGCTTAATACGCCAATCAGACAAGAATTATGCTTAAAAATATATGGAGATCCCAGCAAACACATCAGTAGCGGATACAGGTTAGGGGCTAAGGGGCTTTAGCCCCCCCAAAAGAGATTGCTAGAGGGTAACATTCTGCTTTATTATACACTTTAAGTAGATAAAATGATCTTTTTTCATAACTAAGCCCCTCCCAAAAAGTTTTACATTACTTTAGACAGAAATTTTGCTTTATTTTGTACATATTGTTTGGGTGAAATAAGCTTTTTTCAAAATTTAGTCCCTCCCCCCAAAAAAATTAAAATTCTGGATCCGCTACTGAAACACATACAGGTTCTCTGAACGTCTATTAACGTTCAGAAAACGCCTTCTGAACGTTAATAGACGTTCAGAGAACCTGTGTGTGTTTGCTGGGATCTGTTTTAATGGCAATGCATATATATATTCCACAGAATCACCAGAAAGTAGAAAGGCATCACTGGTTTAAAATATCCAATCTGTTTCTTTAAATTGAGCATTAAAGACGGAGAAACGAAGATAGATAATATTAATATAAGTAATAGATAGTATCCTCATTTTTATCTCTGGTAGAAATAGTAGATTTGTTTGGATAATATGGATTAAAGCACAGTATACCACGTTAATAACTATTTCGTGAAATTAAAAGTGTTATATTCATTATTTTTCAACGATCGTCTTATAACTAACTAAACCATAACCCTACGTTGCCTAATATATCCCACGGCAGTTTCAACAAACTACTTGAACTTTATGACATTTTGTTTTGGCATAGATAGTTACGATTAGATTTTAGTAAATATTCGTTTCCTACCGTGCGAAGAACGGGCACGCAGCTAGTATAAATATTAAAAACTGAAATACTTAAAATATAAAACAAAAGCAGATGGCAGATTCTTTTCTCATCCAGTCATGCAAAATAAATTAAATGAAAATTTACCCCGTTTTTAAACCACAGAGTTAATACGATGATTTTTTAGTTTTGCATACAAACTTTCGGATATATTCAAAAATCGATAAATTCATAAAAATAAATCGAAATAAGTATGTAGGTAGTTTACCGCTGCACTAGAGAGATATGAATACAGAAATACTTAAGCGAAAATACTAATTTATTTAAAGGATTAAAAGTCGGAAAAATGTGGCAAAAAATCGTATTTCCGGAACAAGGCTTGAAAATTGGAATAAATGCCATTAAATCAGATTGATTGGCAGCTATGAGACACCTTAACCCTTTGAGGCGCAACCGTTTCCCAATGCTGAAAAAGGGGCAGCGGTTGCCATCGCTCGACTTAACTACCAGCAAGATGGCGGACGATCGAAACGTTCATCGCGTGCCACAGATCTAGAGACCCTTTTTTGACGCAGCTGGCTGTGCGGCACAGCCAGCTGCGTCAAAGCACCAAGGTCTCTAGATCTGTGGCACGCGATGAACGTTTCGATCGTCCGCCATCTGTAGTTAAGTCGAACGATAACAACGGCTGCCCTTTTTTCAGCATTGGGCAATCTATGCTGCTGTTCTCGCATTCTTCCATTTTTCAGCAGATGTCAGTGCTGTTAAAAATAATCGTGACCATTTTTTTATGGGAAATGACGTGCTATAAAGTAAAGGATTCTCGTGGAGCTATGTCACCCGCAACTATTTTTATAGAAATCAAATCTATTCTTCGTAACTAGCAACAGTCAAAACGTTTGAGTTGGGTGCTCCCAGAGCGGGAACACTGCGCGGTAAAGGGGTAACAGATTTAACCGAGTAACATTATTGGGTAAGTATCATAAGAATGGACGAGGGGGGTGAATGGGAAGGTCGAAAGCATTTTAAAAATGTGTGACAATATTTTGAACGATTCTGATTTCAACTGCTTGGATTTGCACGAATGAAGTTTCGACATAATTCATCGCCTGAAAGTTGTTTTCCCAAGATAGCTCAATCAATAAGCGGAAATCGCGGCAATAGAGTACACAAATAGTATGTTTGCCAATAAATGCGGCTTCCCACGGACTACATAACTGACTACCTTCATAAATAACTCCCTAATGACTTCCCTCTAGAAATAGTCGAGCATTGTTGTATTGCATCCCATGTCTAATGTCGTCACTTATGCATGCGTTCCGATATGAAATTTTTTTCCTGCCAAAAGACAAAGTGTGACAAAAAGCGAGGAGTCGTTCTTCCTTTCATTAGGAGACTCGTTCGACGGACAAATCCCAGAACACGTAAGGATTCGTGCAGGGGTGACAAAAGTAAAATCGCCAACGGGAAAGTTGAAGTTCTATCTTTTTTGCCATTTATTATTAAAGTATTGTTAAGTTAAGAGCATTGTGTTTTTCACAACCTACGCTTTAGAACGGATTAAAAAAAAACATTCAGGTAGTCTTTTTTGTTGAAACTACCGCGGTATATATATTGACTTAGGTTTACTTATCGTTTAGTTAGTTGTAAGGCGCCTGTTGTAAAAGAATGACTATAACAAACACTTTTAATTTAAAATTTTCCACAAAAGTTTATCACCTCATTGTTTTTCTTTACACCCGAACCGCATAGATGCAGAATCTGGCATTCCTCTTACTAACACAAATAGCACCAGCCTGCAACAATTTCTTGTTTTAAAAGTAATAGTTGTTTTTTATGTATTTTCGCATGCGTATTTCAGAAATAATATCAGTTTTTACATATAACGTACAGTTTTTTTGAAAAGTAAATTTTTTAAATAAGTAAAAATACACAGATTCTTTATGATTTGGATAGGATAAATTAATAAAGTATGTATGTTTATTTGTTTAAATAAATTCTGAAAATCTCTTACTTCATTGAAATTAAATAATAAAGACACATACGTCGTTTAGTTGGTACAGGAATCGAGAAAAGCAATTTTTATCATTTTTCAAATCTGATAACTTCTTGGTTTATTGTGCTGACATACCTGGTTTGTTACATGAATTAGAAGATATTCCTTATAATCCGAATGATTGGCGACTATTTATAGATTCCTCAAAGAGGAGTCTAAAAGCAGTTTTATTGCATAACGAATCTAAACTTGCATCAGTTCCAGTTGCACATTCCGTTTTCATGAAAGAAACATATGAAAGTATGGAGATGCTTCTCACTAAAATAAAATACACTGAACACAAGTGGGAAATATGTGGTGACTTAAAGGTTATAGGTCTGCTTCTCGGGCAACAAAGTAGATTTACTAAATTTCCGTGCTTTATTTGTGAATGGGATAGCAGGGAAGGAGAAAGTCATCGGATAAAAAAGGTATGGCCGAAGAGACAAGAATGGATTCCTGGTAAGAAGAATATTTTAAATGAATATTTAATAGATCCACAAAATATTTTATTGCCCCCACTTCACATAAAATTGGGACTCATAAAGCAGTTTGTGAAAGCTTTGGATAAAGGTGGAAAATGTTTAAGTATCTTATGTCGAAGTTCCCAAAATTGTCTAGCGCTAAAATTAAAGAAGGTGTATTTGATGGAACACAAATAAAGAAATTAGTTAAAGATTCCAATTTTGAACAATGTATGACAAATAGAGAGAAGCAGGCTAGGGTTGCATTTAAAGATGTCGTAGAAGGTTTTTTGGGAAATGAGAGAAAAGAAAATTAGAACTTGTAACTGAGTTATTACGTACTTATCATCTTTTGGTGTGCAATATGAGCATTAAAATTCACTTCCTTCACTCACATTTGGAATACTTCCCAGACAATTCAGGAAAAATGAATGACGAGCAAGGTGAAAGAATCTACAAGGATATAAAGGAGATGGAACGCAGATATCAAGGACAGAGGGATGTTAACATGATGGCGGATTACTGTTGGTGTTTAAAAAGAGACAGTGATGTGGACCATAAACGAAAAACCCGAAAAAGAAGCTTCTTGACTTCAAGAATAACACAAAAGTTATCATAATATGGTAAATGAACAGCATTATTGTGTTTAGTTAATAGTAACTACAGTTGCTATGTATGCATTATACTGCACTTTGCTAATTCTTTCATCGTCATTTGTAAAAAATCCTTACGTGTTACATAAAATTTAGTTTGCATTTTGGAATGACACATCATTGCTGATATAAATCAATTAAAATTTTACAAACATAATTTTTTTTTTTTTTTTTTTGCAGGCTGGTGTAGTCGATGTCGGTCAATGCACTTGGCATAGTCATTTCGCAGAATTCATTTTTGTACATTTTTTTAAAAACCCACCATAAAAAAAGTAAAATAAAACGGAAACAATATTGGGTTGGCTTGATTCGCAGTTTTGGCCGGCCGGATGGTGGACACTCTTAAGATTTCGCGCATGCTTATAGTGCACGGAAATGTCCTGCTCCCTGACAACCCCGCGATCAGCAAACATGGCTTCCAAAAGTTTAAAAATATACACACACGTAAGCGTGCTCCCGAAAACTGACATTTATTATTATTATTATCTCATTAACCGGTCGGCATTCAGCGGTAGCAAGCACAGGCTGCAATGAATGCAACTTAGTTCGAAAGGAGCAAGCAGCAGGAAAAAGGCGTTTGGTCGCGTGCGCGAGTGCAGTGCAAGAGAAAAACTGGCGCGAGGTCGAGGAAGAATTCACGCATATTATTTATTCAAAATATATCGAGAGATGCCGGGCTTTTTCTCCTAATTAATGCGATGCTAGAAACGACACGAGACAGCCGCGAACTCTCATGCAATACACGAAATAAATAATAAGCACACGAAGAACAAAAAAATGCTTCTTATTCCAATCACAATGTTGGCATCACCCCCTGCAAATAATGCAATGGTAGAAACGATTAATAAGGTGGTTCGTGGTGTACAAAGTTCAGAGGGCTATGAAGAATATTAGGAGAGTGCTGACTTGGTCTCCCAGTCTCCGTGAGGCTTCACTGATCAGGCTGCTCAGCAAAGAAGATTATAATAGCAAATAATGCAATACTTCAGCTGAACTCATTTGCGAACCCAGTTCCGCCAGCGAATTAGATTTTATGGAAGCTTTCAATATCCTCAGAAACATAAATAGTCTTATTAATGTTGATTTCGCTTTCGCCTTCAAATTTCTGAATGTGGAAATCCCTCTGTTCTGTTTCCTTTTATTTCCTGCTTTTCTGCCGGTCCTTATAAAACCCTCTGCTGAATCCCTGCTATCTATCCTATTGGCTTTCATAAACACAATCCAGAATCTCCACTTTTTCTATTAAACAGAGAAAAATTTTGGCATTCTCATTCAAGCACCGACAACGGCATGCCATACATGCAGAATCCGGTCTGTTATTTAAATTTTATTATCGGTGCTCTTATACGTTGTTTTTTATGCTTATTTATCACCCTCTGGTTCATTGTCTGGCGTATTTACCTTTAAGAGTTGATTAAATAATTTCTCTTTGAATTTAATAATAATTTTTCTTTTGAAAATGCATAATAAATTTGTAATTAAAAAATAAGATTAAATAAAACTGATTACTAAATTTTCGATGAGATTTGGTATTTCTCTATGTTCAATAATCGGGACATCCATCCCGTACGACAGAACAGGCCATTTTTGTGTCCTCAATTCATGGCGCAAGGTCTGAAAAGGGTTAATACCAAAATATCTCATCCGTTTTTTTTTTTTAACGTAGGATTGTGTTCCTGTAATCCTCCGTTTTCAGTTTAAACAACAACAACAAACAATAAAAAACTTTATTGTAAGTATTAATGTGACTCCTTGAAAACTAACTGTGTTAAATAACCAGGATGAACTGACTTAACTGCCATGTGTTTCTTTGACGGCAGTGGAAAACGCGCCGCCGTAACCTGAAAAACGATTAAGAATGATAAAATCTGAGACGAAATTTACGTCTTATTTGCAATTTGTACCCATGTACATGGTACGTCTTATTTGCAATATTTTCTGGTAAAAAGTAAGGTAAACCTTACTTTTTACCAGAAAATGCTTAAAAGGACCAAATGAGGCTCGTAAAAATTTTTCACTTTTATGCTTTTTTAAAGAAAAAAAATATCAATTGCTCTAACAGCTCATGTGAAAACAGTGTTGCACACAGGATTTTTTTTCCGGGGGATGTCCAGGTATAAGATGTGACACCAACCTCCTGAAAAAATTTGGAACAAAATATTTTTTCTCGTACCACCGTTTATAAAGACTTCCCCGATACTCAATGCTTTATGTTTTTGAATTATACTTTTATTTACTTATCTTAACAGCTGAAAAGAATAATCTGGTGGTCTTATATCAAAATGTCGAAAACTACAGCATGATTTTATGAAGGACATATTATATGACATGATGATTTCCTTTGGGTGGGGTTCAGACCCCCTGGACCCCTCCTTCGTGTGCGTCACTGGTTCGGGAATTTATGTATTACAGCAAGTACCTACAGAAGTTAGAAAATGTGATGAAAATACCGAGGCCACTAATTTGTTAAGATACGTCGAAAACTACAGCAATAAAACTAAAAATTGGACGAAACAGACTTTTTATTTTTTTATTTTGAATTAAATCATGCATTTCATATGAATCATCTTCTTAAAACTGACGACCAAAACAGTCATTTAAATTAAATTACAGTTACACAGATTTACGATTTTCTCCGCTCTTCTCCAAGAGACGAGACCTAGTGACTTGCAGAACTATCACCAGGGGGCAGGACAAAGGTGATTTAGAAGCGCTGCGGGCTCTTTAAAAACTATTCCAGATCAGCGTATATCCAATTAAACTGCTGTTATTTCCTCCTGTTTCAAAATAATAGTAGTAAAAAAGAAGATCCGTAGCAACTAGAGACAGAAGTCGGCAACTTCCTGAAAAGATCAATCCTGTTTATTCTAAAAATGCAAGAATTGCGGAACTGCGGAGATGTAAAACGGTTTAATCGGAAGAAAATGGTCGGAGTAGGTTTCTGAGTAAAGGGTTATTCCTAAATCATTTTCGTGTGCAACATTGGAGTTTCTTCGGAGGTTTAATTAGTCCTACTATTTTTTTTTTTTTTCCTTTTATAGGTCACTGTTATACTCTGTTTCAACATAGAAATATTACAGTGGTCCACGAAATTCATGAAATTTAAGAAATTATCCATCAGTTTACATATAATAGTGGGCATAATTGAGTAACTGAGAATATATTTTTGAACTAAAGCAAAAATCTCACATTAAAAAGTAAATAATCGAAGAGTACTATTTTGAAGTTTTGTGTAACTAATACGAAGTTGGAATACAAATGCATATAATAAAACCAGGAGTATTACAATAAAGCAACTGATTGTGGGAAATGTGGACAAACTGCACCTAAATTTTAGTACGCATAGTTAATAGAAAACGAACATTCCACCAAAAATACTTACCAAATTGTAAAAAGAGCCAAATTCATAAGCACTCACCTGAAATAGAAAAAAAGCAGGAATCAGTAATCTAAGAATCAATAAAATGACATCTATTATATATATATATATCAGTGGTGTAGGCAAGGGGGTGGATAGGGGGTCACAACCCCACGAGGAATTTTTTGCCATACAAAATGTATATTCACTTCCTTATCACTCACACGTACACATCAGTGGCGCCGACTACGTGGGTGCTCCGGGGCTGAAGCACCCACTGAAAAAATTCTGTGGGTGCGGAGCACCCACAGAAATTTTAGTGCCAAGTCATACTTAGAAGTTCGCAGAAAGGGCTAGGAAAAGACGTTTATGTGGGTGCTTCGGGCTTATAAAAAAATTACGTTGGATGCTGAGCACCAGCAATCGTCTGATAACCCCAACACAGTGATCTACACTCAAGGAGGGTTCCCCGCCCCAATTATGCCATTACATAATATGAATATTTGTAAAGCATACTGAACTTTTTGCATTATTTCAGTACTAAAATGCTTTATTTGCTTATTAGTTGTGTGATATTTTAAAAGTTGAAAAGAAAATCTTTAATGAGGCCAAATGTATGTGGGTGCTTCGGCATGGACGTCCATATGAGTACTTTAAGACGTGGAGGGAGGAGGGAGGGGTTATTTCTTGCATTTGTAAGGTCATCGGCAATCGCGCTTTCAAACATTTTAGTACTGAAATAGTGAAAAAAAGGTTAGCTAATATAAAAATGTTCACTATACCGACGGCTAGAGGAGGGACCCGAGCCCCCACCTACTTCCCTATATGAGCACCCATGTCCTTTATAATTCAGATGCGCATGAGGAACTTCGATGAGACAATCACTGGCGTAACTATAGGGCGGTAGAACGGGCAAAAGCCACGGTCCCCCGGCCGGAGGGGGAGCCTTTCCCAAATAGAAAGCTAGAAAAAGTGAACTGCAACATGTTGGTTGAGATTCTGTACAATGAGGAAGGACCCTATCCAATGAATTCATTACGGGCCCTAACGGTATAGTCACGCCACTGATGACGACGAGTGCTTTGCAACTGCATAATTCGAAAATAAAATTTTAGTGAGGGACGTTTTTTTTTTTTTTATGTAGTATGTCAGATCTCAAAGCACCCACAGAAAAGTTTTCGTGGGTGCTAAATACATTGCATGTATTTAAAGGAAGTGCTTAATTTGCATGGGAGCTCAGCTCCACTACTTCTTTTTCTCGGTGAAATTTTACACTAAATTTAAAATTTTAATTACCATCGTTATTGTTTCTGTTGATATTAATTTTATTACATTGCAACTAATACAGAGGTAACAAAAATTCACTTAATAATACCTTAAATTAGGTAATTAATTTTGTAAATTGCAATACAAAAAATTAGGGCTCTTGCACTTTTTTGGATAGAAATTAAACCCTGTTTAAAGGCAACTGAATGACAGCTACTTTCAGCTTATCGCTGTAGTTCGGAAAAAATAAAAATAATTAAAAAAAACATGAAATTTTGGTACACAAATACAAAAAAATTAATTATGTTAAGTTCAAATTTTTAGGATGTATGTTTTAGAAACTGCACTATACACTGAAATAAACAATAAACCTGTATCATTTACGAAACTTTTAGAAAAAATTCTTAAAAATCGAAAATTTTAAAGAACGTGTTATTCTTTATTTCGGTATGTAGTGCAGCTTATAAAGAATCATCCTAAATTTTTTCGAATCCTTGGTGCGATAGTTTACTTTAATTTGTGTACTAAGACCGTTATGCAGATTTTGTTTCTTCGGCATACACCCTTATGTGCCTCGGAACTGGAGTAATTATAAAAAAATTCCAATAAGTAGTAACTTAGCACATACTCTAAAATTTTAAAAAGTGCATGAAAAAAAAAGAAATCCAAACAGGTAATATTTTTGCCTACTTAAAATAATAATAATAATTATAATAGTTTCTCATATGAGTACTAATTTAGAGGTGTATGGGGGGATCATCTTAACTTTCAGACATTTTAGCACGAAAATAATACTTAGAAGTTCAGTATGCTGTAAAAATGTTTACTATACCGATGACTAGGCGGCTCAAATCTCAATCCCCCACTGCCACTTGCCTTCCTTCTGGTGCCCATGGAAACAATGTGACGTTCTACAATTCGAACTTTTCACAATGTGATGTGCGACTCCCGGTCAGCCACACAAGTCTTTGTCTATGACCCACAGACCTCATCCCAGAATCCTCGTCCTCCATGGGAAAATGTATGAATACAATGAGACTGTGTTAGCCCAAGAGTACCGGAAAACGGAGAATTTGAGACAAAGCCGCTGGCTACAATCAGAAGAAAGTTGACGTGGGAAAGATAACACAGGAGTTAGGTGAAAGACTCATTCCCATTATGGAAATGTTTTGAGATAGTTCTAATAATATTACTGCAGGATTCCGAAGTGAGTAGGTTTAATTGTTTTTATTGTAAATAGAGAACATCAAGGTCTGTCTGCTTACAAGCACCTAATATACAACACTTTGTATGTCTCTGGAACAAAAAACGATGCCCATTCATCAAAAAGTGTCGGCGCTTTGGTGTTAAATTGAATGAGACTGAGGCGAGGCTTCTAAGGTATAAAGTTTGTGTCACTTTCTTCTAAAGTCTCAATTTCCTTTTCTTATTTTTGAATGATTTTAGTGCTCAGTTATTTATTGAAAAGGATAGGAACAGATTGTGGTCCACACTAACATTTCGAGATGCCTTCCGTTTCATTTTCTGCGAATATTTTGTTCAATTTTTGTTCTTGTTTGACAAAGCGGAATTAGGTACTATTTGCTTTGATCTAGACCAATGCTGTTTTTTAAAATTATACTGAAATCATGGGCGCATGAACAAACATTACTGAAATGTATGTCTCTCGTAATTTTGCAAATTTGACCACTTTGTGGTAGAGGGTAAAATATCTCTACCTCAGGAGGATGCTCAAAATCATGCCTGGAGGTTATATGCCAACAATTCAAAATATTTTTTTAATAATTATTAACTCTTAAGATAAACAACTTTTTTTGTTTTGCTTTATTTTTCTGTTTGCATTTAAATAGTTACCAATCTTTTTTATGTGGTCCTACACACATTTCAACATAGAAAACGTTGCATTAATTCATTCTGCGGAAACTACCTAGTTTTATTTTAAAGGTATAATTTTTGTAATTTTTTTAATTTGTTGGGGGAAAAAAAAGAAAAGAAAATAGACAAGGCTTAGCTGCAGCTGTGTATAGGGGTACAAAAATGTAAAAAAAAAAAAAAAAAAAAAAAAAAAAAAACAGGAAATGAATGAGCTGAGAAACAATACTATGAATAACATTTTTTGAAAACTCTGAGGATTTCAGACAGGGATGAGATAGATTAAACAAGAATTAAAAAAATTGATCGTAAATTGTTACATTCGAAAACTGAATCACTTTTTATACAAAATTTCCATTTACATGACAAGAAATTTGACTGATTGTGATATTATTGTTGCATGTTTTTTCCCCCAATAAACGTAGTAATTCACTTTTCTTTTGCTTTGAAATTTATAATGATTAGTTAAAACCAATCAAAATTCTATCGCTAAAGTAAAAAAAAGTGAAATAGTGTAATACACCTCTTTCAGGTCTGATTTATTACAAGGGCAAAGGGGGTGTGCTCCCAGGAATCCTCGAATTTTGACAGAGAATTTGCGTAAGGCAAACAAATTTAAGGTGACTCCAGCACAAGCAGATTTTTCTAAAAGAAGGGCATTTCATCAGAAATACTTCATTACTTTAAAACGAATCTTGATTTTAACTGGTTTGCTGTGATCGTTACTAAGACACAACGGTGGAGACTTTCATTCTATGCCCAGCATTGCTTCACCGTAGTACAGATAACCGGATGCCAAAATTCACACTACTCTCTTAAATTAAACTTTGAATGTCGTCGTCAGCGCTGGGGTAAAAAAACACGCAATTTTGGTATATAAATACAAAAAAGAAAACTAATTATCTCAAGCACTTCACAAATTTTAGGATGTATGTTCACAAGCTGTACTAAACACCGGAACAAGCTGTACTAAACACCGGAAAATTTTGCAGAATGGCCACTCTTAGAAATATTTTGTTGTGCAGTTCCACGTTTAAGATTTTTTTCTGAAAGTTTCATGAAAGTTTTCGAATTTATTGCAGTGTGTAGTGCAGCTTGTAAAGAATCATCCTGGATTTTTTCGAATCCTTGGTGCAGTTAGTTTATTTTAATTTGTGTACCAAAACCGTGAGGCAGATATCGTTTCTTCGATCTATACCCTCAGATATTGGATATTTTATGTGGAGCTAAAATGATTATTTGTATTACCTATTTCCCCCTGGTAAAAATGTGCACGAAAAGTCAAATGATTGAGTAGTTACGAGCAAGGAAGAAAATAATAATAGGAAAAGATTGAAGAGTAGTTGGAAAAGATTCCATAAAGTTGGAAAGTGTATCGTTATTCATGAGTGTGCCGTATTTTTCTTCCTTGTTCCATAAAAACCCATCTTCGGAATCGAAATCTATCTTAAAATCACCTACTAAAACTATTTTACAATCTTAGCCAAGTACATTCCAATTATACTCCCCCTTTAAAGTAAATTGTCGCGTTTTGGCACCTAACTTAGCCATCCTTTATCAAAAATTAAAACCTTGTACGACTTTCACCATTTTATTAACCCCCCCCCCATGGACTTTTAGGGCACCCACATAAATTTTGTAAAGTCGTCGCCTCTGGTACACATATAGAGTTGCAATAGTCGTAACCCCCCCCCCCCATGAAAAGTTTCTGGCTACGCCACTGATCTATATCTATATATCTATATATGTATCCCAAGCGTCATTAGTATTTTGCAAATGATTGGCCAAACATCGCTTTTATTGGTATATCATTGCTTATTTTTAAAGAATATCATTTTAATATATTGGCACGAGATCGTACTCCGATGCTGAAATTTTGTGCTCACGTAATATGGATACCTTTACATATTATGGATATCCAAACAATAACCATCGAACAAAGTAATCTTTAAAAAAAAAATCCAAAACTTAAAGAATAAAAATTAAATCGCAGGCATTAAAACTTGAACGGAAACCACGTTCGTAATCTTAAACCTAACAACATAAACCTAAGACGAGGAGAAGGAAAGGAAATTTACAATTACAAGCTCTTTCATCAGGTGCCACCGCTTATACACTGCAAATTCAACCTAAGGGGCAGATCATTGCTATTGAGTGAAACGTGGATATGATCCAAACATGGTGGAAAAGTCCAATGATGATGCCAATACGAGATTTCAAAATAAAGTGTTGCCATCATAGAAATAGAAATAACAAAATTATATTGCAGCATGAACAATATACAGTGAACTCTCTCTATCTGAACACATTACGACAGTCCTGGCGAAGCTCCATAGACTTAACATTAGATTAACTCTCTGTATTCTGAACACCCTCTAATCTGAACACCCCGCTATTATGAAAGCTACTTTTGATCCTCATTCAAACTTTACCTCTCCGTAAACTGAACATGTGTTCGCAATTGGAATTTGGAGAATTCCCCTGGCATGGCAATTCAGAGAAAAACTCTTCCCCTCGTGACAGATAAGAGACAACAGGTGTTAAAATGACTGGAGGGTACATCGTTTCAAGTTTTGGATCAAGTTCTTTTGTATTCCCTCATTCACAGAGCTCGCCCCCCCCTCCCCCTTCGGCGTTTTCATATGAGACAGTCCGGAAACCAGCCGATGGATCTGAAATAATCTGAAATTACCGGTTTTTGATGCAACTGTAATCTTGACCAATGAAATGGAAGTGTTTAGGCAGGTGTTTGTTTAGGCATGCATTTGAAGTCATGTGTCATATGGCTTGTAGCGAGGTGAGGTAGCATCATCTGTTTAGTTTTGTTCCTTTTTGCTCAGAAAAAAAATAAAGTTTTCATCATTTCACTGTCCTTGCAGGATAAGAATCAGTGTTGTTACGTAGATATGTCAGAAATAACTGCTAAAACGAAAAAAAAGGAAAGAACTGAAACTTCAGGAAAAATACGAAGTTGTTAAAAAATTAAAGTTAAAAGTTAGTCAAAGAAAAATTGCATCAGAGTTTGGAATTTCTGTAGGCCAAGTCAACGGAATCAGCAAGAAAGAGAAAGAAATTAGAGGCACTTTTGAAACAAATGAACCGTCTTCAAAGTGTAGAATTTTTTTAAAGAAAACAGGCAACGAGAGCATAAACAATCACGTCTGGAAGTTTTTTACACAAATGAGAGCAAAGAATCTTACTGTCACTGGACCTTTGTTAAAACAGATTGCTCTGGATTTTGCAGAAAAGGAAAATATCACAGAATTCAAAGCATCGGAAGGATGGTTGACTCGCTTCAAAGGTCGGCATAATATTGAATTTAAAATTATGAAGGGTGAAGCTGCAGATGTAAATATGGACACTGTGGAAGAGTGGAAAACTAAACTTCCGGACTTCACAAAGGATTTCACACCAGCTGACATTTTCAATGCAGACGAAATCGGCCTGTTTTTCGGAGCTCTTCCAAATAAAACCTTAGCAGAAAGAAGTGAGAAATGCGTGGATGGGAAAATGTCGAAAGAAAGACTTACCGTCATGCTGTGTGCCAGTCCACAGGAGAGAAGCTCAAACCAGTGATAATCGGAAAAAGTGAAAAACCAAGATGGTTCAAAAATGTGAATATCGCATCATTGCCTGTTCACTATAAATCAAAGCCTGGATGTCATTCCCAATTTTCTCGCAGTGGTTGGAGGACATCAATGAGATGATGAAGAAAAATTCTTCTTCTTGTGGATAATGCAGCATCACACAAAAAATATGCAACTGAGCAATGTGAGCCTGAAGTTTCTACCACCGAACTGTACTCCTATTATCCAATCATTGGATCAAGGAGTAATCAAGACCTTTAAAGCTCACTACCGAATCCATTTTCTGAGGAAAATGTCCCTGGTGATGTAGGAAGCAAATTCTGCAGCTGAACTAACAAAGAAGGTCAACGTTAAGGATGCTATCCACTGGATATCAATGGTTTGGAATGAAGTAACCCCTCACACTATCAAGAGATGTTTTTATAAAGCAGGATTCTCGTGTGATAATGAACATTTAGGAATAGAGGACCAAGTATCAAAAGCTGTGAATGACTTGGGGTCAATTCTTCAGGAGCTTCATACTGAAATTGAACCTGACTCTTATCTCGAAGTCGATGAAGCCTTCCGATTTGTGACAACAACATCGTTGAAGAGGATAGGATAGTGAAGAAGAAGAAACAGAACCTCAAGACACTAATGAAACAAAAAGAACACATACATTCAAGAAATATGGCCAAGGGATTCAAGACCTGATGAACTATGCGGTTGAGCATCATCCGGAAGCCTTTCCACTTCTTAAACAACTAGACAACATGTATGCTACACGAGCTTATACATTACCAAAACAGACTAAAATTGCTACCTTTTTCAAGTAATGAACCATTTATGTATTATATGTAATTATGTATAATTATCTATTTTGTAAAACTTTTTTAATAATAATAAATTTAAAAAATGAGATGGTAGGATACAGGTCCGACTGAATTTTATTTGGCATTGCACTAGCTGCCAAATCAAAATTCAGCACCTCCATCTCGGTAGCCAGCGTGTCTAATCAGGCTAAGTATTCTATATAATCTAAAATTTCACTACGTACCCACATTTCGCAATCTCCCTCTAAAGTGAACACCCCCGTAATCTGAACACTTTTCCATGGTCCCTTGAGTGTTCAGAATAGAGAGAGTCCACTGTATATGAATATAAACTGTAACAATATTTCTAATAATTAAGTTTAAAAGCCAAAAAGAGAAAAATAATGCCTATCAATACATAAATCATAAATCACTTTAAAAAAATACTATTTAGTTGCGAGTACTAAACTGCGTAGTTAACGAATTAAGTCATTTATATCTATGAGCAGCAAACAGAGTATAGTTTATAAGATTTTTTTTCCAGCGGTTATACGTTAAAAAATATCAAAACACTTTCCAAAATCGAACATGCTATTATTGTCTTATCAAAAATCTTAGTATGTCCCTTCGCCCAAAGATCCGAATAGAACTTTTTCCACTTTTGCTTCGGGTTATTAAAAAAAGGGCAATTGCATGTTCGCATTACTACTAAAATGCATTTCAGACATTTACTTACATAGACTTTAAGTATGAACCAAAATTTATTTTCTTTGTCGAGAAAAAACTAATAAATAATCTGTACAGTATTTCTTCTACATGATACCACACGACGGTATCGTATACCGCAGAAGGGAAATCTTTAACGTTGCTCTTCAATGATGAAGCTGAGCTTAACTTCATCAATAAAGGATTGAGAGATCCCTTTGGAAAAATTCTGTGCACGCGCTTTAATTCAAAATTATAATAATACTAAGACGTCAAAGCCCGTTGTGGAGGCAATCACAGCGGGCGCTAGAAAAAGAACATTTGACGAAAATATGTCTACATCAATATACTTAATCTTCGTCCTCCTAAAATAAATAACTTTATATTCATTTTTTATAATATACCCAAATCAAATTTCATGTTTTAATGGAAATACGCGGAAACTTTTCGCATTGGTACGATTTCGTTTTGTGCACTCAGCCTCTCATATTAATGCTTCAACAGACGATCATTTAAACGAAAAAAAAAAATTATGTTATCTGCAAAACTATTTTAAATGAATTTGAAGTGAAAATTTTGCGCGCGATTCCAAGTCTGATAACCGTGATGATGACGGCATTGTCACTTGAAACAGCTAATTTTGTCACGCAAATGGTTCACCTTTTTTAGTCTCGGAAATAAAATGGAACTGAAAGAAGAAAAATCGCTTAAAAATGAGGGAAAGGGTAGATTTTCAGATTTTTAAAGTAGAGCAGATTGTTTTCTATGTTTTTATAAATAAATATGAAAAATTTCAGGCGGATCGTACAAACGGTGTAAAAGTTATAGCACTTTTTGTGCTTTTTAATCTTCTAGGAGTAATGGCGGTAAGTTTTATCTTGGTTTCCCGGATTCGTTAGAGAGCGAGTCAAGGATCAGCATAACTATACAGTAGGATAAAACATTGATTACTAGAGAAAAATCAATTTTCAACACTACTTTTAAGCTTTAATACTGAAAGTTTTGTGTACGAAAAGCGTGCGTTTTCGGGAAAAGAAAAAAAAAAAACTAGATGTGCTAGGGTGTAAACTGAAGGTGAAGGATCGGAATTTCACACTTTAGCCCATAGGTTCCCAACCTTTTTTGAACTGGCACCCCCTTTTCTAGTAAATATTTCAATACCGCCTCCCCTCCCACTCCAGAGAAATAAGAGCGTACATAATGCATGGTGAAAACAAGAATTAAATAAAAAAAAATTACTAATAAATAGAATATTGTTGGAATTGAAACTCGACTGAATTTCTTCTTCATTTAAAAAAGAGGAATAAAAGTTTTAGAGAGGTATCTCTTTCTCTCAACAGCGAAGTTTCATATCGAAATATGTGAATTTTCGCATGCGTGATAGAAATGAATTATCAGAGTGATTTTTAAGTCTTTTTTAGACTATATATTTGGTATTTTCTTCCCACGCCCCTCCGTGCCATATCAACGCCTCCTAATTTTCTCTGGGTCTTTTACCGCCCCCCTGAAAGCCCCAAACGTCCACATGGGGGCGTTATCACCCACGTTAGGAACCTATGCTTTAACAGAAGGTTGAAGGGGACTTGTTGCTTTCCCAAAAGCTAGTGTAGAAGAGTCACCTAGGGCCAAAACTATCTAAAACATATTAGCGACGTCAGTAATCTTTAAGAATATAAGAACTGGTACTTCGAGTGGCTAAATCAATACTGGAGTTCAGCTACGATGGCACGATAGCTAAAGGTTTGGAGAAAGTTTGGTACACGGCAGCATGAGGGCAGCTATTGTAAGTTCGCTGACCATCAGGAGATATATTTATTCCCTTTCAGTGTTTTGTTCCCAATGTGACTATGGTAGATGATGTAATTCGGATACAGTTTAGCAGGAGATTTTTTTTTTTTGTGAACTTGTTGGATGACGAGCCTTTTGCTGGCATTATAACAACTCAGTATTTGTACTGCATTTGAGGCAAACCTACACGCGGGATATCTGCCTTGGGCAGAGGACTTTTTAAGGGGATCTAAAGTGTATTTATATCTCGAGAAAAATGTCCAAAGCTCAACATCGTTAGATCGACAGCTGCACGTGTAGGACGGATGGCTCACACTTCAGTCATTTAGCATGGTCAGTATCTTATCCACTCGGACATGGTGATGGTACCCCAGCAACATCGGTAAGGGTTAGACTGTTGGAAAGTTGAGAACTATTACTGGCTTATTTGGCAAGATAATCGGCTTGATCATTGCCAAATTTACCGACATGCGCTGCACTGAAGGGTACAGGCTTTTTGTATGAAGAGAATTTCAGCGTATAGTTACTGTACACTTTTTAAAAAGAGGATATGCAATGTAGGAGTAATCACCAAGAACCAAAAGTAAAAGCGGAATAACAACAAACTGCGTATTTGGGGTTCCCAGAAGGTGGGTTTGTTCTGATACTCATTGAGATAATCAGACCTTAAAATTAACAAAAAAAAAAAAGAATCCCTCCTTTCTCTTGTACGTTCTATATATTTCTCCAAAATCCGGATGGTGCGTTGGTAATGAATGGCAAGTCACATGTATCCGGAATAGGCAACATCGGTAAGAGAGAAAGCGCACCAAAGAAAAAGAGAAAAGCTATAATTCTAATAATCACGCTCATTACCGATTAAGCAAAAGCGATTTCGAGACATGAGTGGTGGTGTTTCTGCATAATTTACTCCCGAAACCCAGAAAACCAATAGAGCCTTACTTTTAAGAAGAAAAAAAATGTTACTGATTTCTCTCATGTTGCACGCGCGAGTACGAGCAGCGAAGATGAAAGTTCATTCCAATCTTCAGCAGGTATTCGAGAAAATTTTTATAAAAAATACGGGTCTTTTTCAATATCATTTTTCTATTCAGCCGGGGAGTGTTCATGTACAAACAAACGGATATCTTTATACGGATACTTTTCTTAGATATCTAAACGAAAGAGAAAGTTAAAAGTAGTTTTAGTTTCTTTCTGGTGAATCCAATACGTAATTTTTCAAACGATATTTCAGTAGAAAATGAAAGAAGAAGAAATATAGTAAGTTTTTAAGTTATATTAAAGAGTAACAAAAGTAAAACGGGTAAAGGTCTTTTTCCCCATCAACTTCTTGAAGCTTGAACAGTTCCTGTTAAGACACGGAAAGAAGAATTCGTCTGGTATAATTTTAGTGATATAGTTTTGTTTTCGCTCGGACGGCTATCGACCCAGCGAAATTATTTGTGGGACGCCGGCCTCAGAGGAGATCGTTTAAGATTATATACACTCCACCAAGGATTAGACCACGTTTTATACCCTTAGGGCAGTGGGCTAAATATTTATAAATATCTCCATGAGCGACAAATTTATCCAATCGAAAAGCACGAAGGATTTTTTTTTTCGAATGGCCGGCTCTTGACAGCTACAAGAGCAGGAGATGCCAGTCATTTCATTATAGGGGCGCCAATCAGGCAGTCCAACGCTGCCCTTTGAGTGGTCTCCTAATTTAGAAGCCATTCGACATGAGAAGCCTAACACTTGTTAGTGACACTTGGAATTATCATACCTCAGGTATTGCTTGAACATGTAGGACACTGGAGACAACAGATTTTACATGCACCAGCTCCTTTTAGGGTACAAGGTCCAACAGTAATTCAATCGGGGGAGACAGTCCTCCTACAAGTCGCTGACCAAGGTCGGCGTTACTTTACTTTCGAGGTTCTTATAACGTATAAAATTTAACTGACAAGGCTACTGATCGACTTGTAAAATTTATGCATTATTGTATTGATATCCGAGAAACATACTTGTAAAGTTTTGTGTAGTTTATGCATGTTTCATTTTGAGGTAATTTGAGAGACGTACTTCAAAACGTTACAGCACTGGTTCCAAAACGATGGTTCGCGAATCCCTTGATATAACACGCGAATCCCAAGGGGTTCACGAAAATAATATAACAACGACAACACAAGGGGTTAGCCGATTTCTTTCGGATTTTAGAAAAGGTTCGCAAGGCAAAAAGAGGTTGGGAACCACAGCGTTATAGTATCAAATCGTTATTGAGCTGCGCAAAAGTTAAGTGAAGCTGCGTACAGTAGAGATGAGTTCGGGCTCATTTATTGAAGCCCGAGCCCGAGCAATATTATTAAAGTTGGAGCCCGAGCCCGCCCGAGCCCGAAATTTCAGCTAAAGACAAATAAAATTAACTACTTCATTAATAGGATACAATAATTTTTGGAGCTTCACACACCTCCTAGTCCCCCGTGCCGCTATTTTTTGAAATAAGTACGTCTATTTATCCCATGAATCACTTTTTAAAATCTGTTTCAAGGAGTATGTTCAACAAAGGAGAAATTTTTCACGAGCCCGAGCCCGAACGCAATCGTGAATTACAGATCCCGAGCCCGAGTCGGGCCCGGGCTCGGGCTCGGGCTTTCGGGCTCGGGCTGAGCCCGTCTCATCTCTAGCGTACAGTAGACTAACATTAAGGATTAACAACAAGACTTATGATAAAAAGTCAAACTTCAATAATCATTCCTAGATAAAAATATTTTGGAGAATCAACAATATGAAAGGGAAAACCCACGGAAGTAACAGCTTGTAATTTTAAAGTCAATGACAGCAAACCCAATGGGATTTTTAAATTATTATTGCAATGTGTCACAGTGCAGTAAAAGTGCATCCGATTGGTCAGCACCGAATAAAACGCTAAGCAAGCGATAAACAAGAAGGTTTAAGCCCGTTATTTCACAACCAGTAAATGTCAGTTGAGTCCAAACTTTTGTGATCGAGCAGTGAGGAGATTCGTCATAAAATTTTTGCACCACAACTACATCGTCTATTCTGGAGTCGCACATCATCATACGGACAGTGGTTTCGAGATAATCATCTCATCACATCAGTGTCACTGTTGGTTTTGGAAAGAGGGGGGTTATATGAAGTTAAGTGATATAGATCCCTTGTCGCGGGTCATTGTGCATGACTGAACCAGAAAACAACAACCATTCTCTTGCTGCAGCTTGGCCATGAAGCCGACGGGTCTCGTAAAAGCGTTATTTTGGTGGTAGACATTACAATGTGCGTGACACAGTTTCTCATTATGTGAGAACAGTCATTTACCGATCAGCGGGCAACGTGAGACGATCCACCCCTTAACTGTGTCACCAGGGGCGTAATAATAGGGTGGCAGGACGGGTAAAATGCCCCCCCCCCTCCCTATTTATTATTACAAAATTTAGTAAAATTGTTAGCTTTGTATTCAATTAATTTAACTTACCTGCTGAAGTACATACTGTAATTAAACAAAAACAAAAGTATCAAGATATGAAGGTATTTGTGAGAAAAATATATCGACCAGTTTTGAAAAGTGCAGTAATAAAGGGAGCCCCCATCTGAGCCATTGATGGAGGTCCCCATCCCAAGAATTCGCCTCGGGCCTCAACGATATATTTATGCCACTGTATGTTATCCGAAATCACTTCGGGGAACTCGAACTAACCAATTTATATGTGCTACAAAACTTTTACTTTGTAATGCACAGAACATGAATTCTAGACAGAAAGAAAGCTTAGAAGATTAGACTAATCCTGCAAAGTAAAGTAAGTAGTTAACACGTTATGAAAAATCTAAGACGTGTCTTTGAGTAACACCTTCCCCCCCCCCTCCTTTTCTTCTGTTGCTGTTGTTGTATTTGAAGCATTCCCAGAGAGCACGAACAGATTCTTTGAACGTCTATTAACGTTAGAAAACGTTTTCTGAACGTTAATAGACGTTCAGAGAACCTATATGCACTGTCCGGGTTTATTTTCGAACTTGTTTGCTTGGCTCGAAGAATCCGCTTATAAATCCTCGCCGTCGCCAAGTAAAGTGGACAACACAATGAAAGCTTTTACTTGTAAAGAGAAAGGAAATTTAAACAATCAAGGTATGAGTGGGATTCGAACCCACAACCGTGTGCTTAGGCGATTGGCATGGAGATGCACAAGCCCATTAACCTTCAAGCCGCCCCCATCCTTCTCCTGTTTCTCTACCTGTCGCCATGGTATCAACACGGAATTAACCCTTTAACGTGCGGTGTCCTCGCCGTGAGGATACAAAACACTGACGTTTTGACTGTTGTCAGTCACGAAGAATAAATTTGATTTCTATAAGAATACTCGAGGGTGACATAGTCACACGAGAATCCTTTACTTTTTAGCACATCATTTCCCTTAAAGATTGTCAGGATTATTTTTAACAGCACTGGCATCTGCTGAAAACTGCAGAATACGATGGAAATACATGGATATACCCAGACAGCACATAAACTTAAATCAAGCTTGACATTTCTTTGAATTTGACGTATTAATACAAAGCCTGACAGTTCAATTAATTTTAAGCTTGCAGCAAGCTATCAAACAGTCATTTGAAATGTCAAGATGGAATAGAGCTTGATTTTCCCTTTCGAAAGCGTGCAGTGATGGCGCCATCTGTGAAAGCGAATGGATATTAATTGTCTAGCGTTTCTCAAATTTGCTCATATTAAATAAAGAAAAGTTCGTAAAAGTAGTGTTTTATTTTATTATCGCACAAAACCTGGACATTAGAACACGCTAGGGGAAGGAATAAATGGGATAAGCCCCTATGAAGTGTAACACGAGGGTAGTTTTATTAACATCTAATTAACATTAGTAATTCCATTAACTAATTAATTAGCCCTACAAATAAATTTTAATATAATTAATACAATTTAGTTAGTTAATATACTTCACTTTATGGGTGGTTCACCATAGAATTTAAAAAAAAGATTCTATATTTCCAAATATGGAAATTCTTCTAAATAAAATACAATTATACTACGAAATTGATTTCAAAATCAGTCATTTGTCCCGATTTTGGCCAGCAGTATTGCTCAACATGAGTGTTGCGATATTGGAAGTTTTAAAACGTGACCTGTTTTTAAGTTTATATTACGCCTATTTCCCTATTAGTAGAGTCTATAAATCACACATAACATTATTTAAATTTTAAATCATCCCATGGGAAAATAAAAGAAACTTATCGGCATCGCCCATACTGATCGATCTGGCCAGAAAAAGTACCAGTCACTTCAAACCGTAACAGTCACTTCAAACTTTAGTCATAGGAGCGCGGGGCTTATTGGCGGAACGGTTACACGCTGGCCTCCCAGCCCATAGTTCCCGAGATCGAACCCAGCCGCGGACGTTTGATGGAAACAGATTAAAATAACTTAAAATTTCAGCATAGAGGGGAAAATACGTGGAAAAATAAAGTATGTGGGGCCCGTTTGCCGTCGGGCGCCCGTGTATTTAGAAAAAAAATTTTTAAGCTTGAAATTAAGCTTGCTAAGTCAAGCTTAATGCAAGCTTTGCAAGTGTAAACTAGATCACTTGATTCAAGCTTGCATTAAGCTTACACGCTTGAAAATTTCAAGCTTAAAGTTTATTGACTTGATAAATCAAGCTTGCTGCAAGTTTGATGTGCTGTCTGGGTATAATAACAACTGGATAGACTGGCCAATGCTGAAAAAAAGGGCAGCCGTTGCCATCGCTCGATTTAACTACCAGCAACAAGGCGGCCGATCGAATCGTCTATCACGTGCCACAGAGCTCAAGAACATTTTTGACACAGCCGGCTGTGCGCCTGGGAAATGGTTTGCGCTTAAAGGGATATACTTATATCTCTTTTCCCGATTTCGGGGGCAGATTTTAAAAAAAGGTCTACAGACCTTGATCTAGAGATCATTTTGTGACACAACTGGCGGTGAGCGCAAAGCCAGCTATGTCAAAAAATGTTCTCTAGATCTGTGGCACGCAATGAACGATTCGATCGACCGCCATCTTTGCTGGTAGTTAAATCGAGCGATGCTGAACTTTTTACAGCATTGGGGAATGGTTGCACTTCAAAGGGTTAACCCTTTAAAGCGCAGTGTTCCCGCTCTGGGAACAACAAACTCTGACGTTTTGACTGTTGCCAGTCACGAAGAATAGATACGATTTCTATAAAAAATAGTTGCGGGTGACATAGCTTCACGAGAATTCTTTACTTTTTAGCACGTCATTTCCCGTAAAAAAAATTGTCACGGTTATTTTTAACAGCAGACATCTGCTTAAAAAAATGGAAGAATGTGAGAACAGCCGGACAGATTGCCCAATGCTGAAAAAGGGGCAGCGGCAGCCATCGCTCGACTTAACTACCAGCAAGATGGCGGCACAGCCAGCTGTCGTCAAAAAAGGGGTCTCTAGATCTGTGGCACGCGATGAACGTTTCGATCGTCCGCCATCTTGCTGGTAGTTAAGTCAAGCGATGGCAACGGCTGCCCTTCTTAAGCATTGGGAAAGGGTTGTGCCTTAAAGGGTTAACTCAGTATTTCCTTTCCACAGTTGTTTTCGATCCCCAATGGACGTCTCTCCTTCAACCTTCGTATTCCACCAAGCGCATCCACCTCTAGAGATGTTTATTTGTTTTCCCTTCATCGGGAGCAGCCGTCAAAATAACCGAACCTGACCTGCCCAAAATCTTTTTAACCGTTCGACCGGGCTATTAGCAGCTCACAGACCAACCGCGGTTGCCCTAAGTCCTTTCGCAGGCTTAGGTGGAACCACGCGGGTTAATGAGGAATGACAGTCTCGGCCCGTGCAGACGAAACGGGTGCCTTTCAGGAACGGAGGCTAAGCAACCGAGAAAAGTAAACACCGAAATTTTTTTTTAGGTTGATTGGTCTTTTCTCACTGGGAAAAGTTCAGAAAAGCAAGGGAAGAAGAAAATTTCTGAGACGATCTTGGGCCATCCATTAAAATAAACTAATTGCAGCAGGGACATGAAACAATTCTGGATAATTCTTTATATACACGCTGGAATAAATGAAAAAAAAAAAATCTTCTGTGTCTTTTATGAAACTTTTAGAAAAAATTATTAAAGAGGGAATGGCGCAGAAAAAATTTCTAGAGCGACACATTTTGCAAAATTTTCGAATTTTAAAAATTTTTCCTAAAAATTTCGTAACTTATACAGGTCTATCATTTATTACACTGTATAATACAACTTGCGAAGAAACATCTTAAATTTTTTAAACCCCTGAGATTATTAGTTTATTGTACTTATGTCCCAAAATCACACGATTTTTTTTCTTCGAGTTATAAAGATTCCTGTTATATTTTAGATCGTGTTCTCGGTTCAACCAACTTAATAAAATATATAGCATACAGTTCAAACCATTTAAAAATTGTGAAGTTCTACGGGATTTTGTAGTAACATGTACTAGCCTGCAGTATTTGGAAAAATAAAAATATCGATTTCGATACCAAACGGATCAAGTCTCTTCCGTTTGGTATCGAAAGGATCAGGGGCAGTCCTAGTGTACGTGACGCCCAACTGCAAACGTGGAAAAGGCGCCCTCTCTCTCTAGATCAAATTTTTCTGCTCTTGAGTTCAAAATGCCGCCTCTGCGAAGATGGCGCCCCGATGCGATGCTTGCCTTGCTTACCAAGTCGGACTACAACTGGAAAGGATACAGCTCTAGTCCTTACTTTTGGTGTTACTCAGGAGACGAAGCTGTCTGTCTGTGTTGTATCCCCAACCGTTTTTTGCAGCTTTCCACAAAATTGAAAAATTGGAGCTGTTTCCTTTTTGCTGTAAACAATTCTTATGCTAAACTCACTGATTATGAAACAAATCACAGCATAAATTTTTACTTCCTATTGAGGCTCGTGCCTAGGAATGGACGCGAGACAAGAGAAATCTGGCATTGTCTAGCGTTCTCGTATCGGATTGCAAGAAGGGACGCGAGACAACACAGGCAATATTTTTGAGAGACGAGAAAGGAAATATTTTGAGAAACAAGTCCTGTTTCGCGCGAGATTTCTCATCTCGCATAAATTTACGATACGAGTTACTTTTCAATCAGAATTGCAGTGATGTATTTGCGAAATTATGCCATCCTGAGAAGAGAGGGTACACTTTGCCGGAAGCCTCTACCGTTAACTTGCGTCTCCTTTGCTATCGTTCCTAGTATACTATCAGCACTCTACAATACACACAAACACGTGACATTTAAAATTAGGATAGCACGAGGGATATACAAAACACACAAAGGAGAGGATAAAAAAAGAAATTGGAAAAGAGAAAGAAAACAGAGAAGAGTAGAAGACAGAAAAATAATAGGTAACAGAGGAAAGGCGGTACGGTAAGTCCAAAGCCTGACCATATTTAGGTGGGGGCCCAGAGGCACTAACTTTGGAGCCCCTTTTACTATCACAGGCATTTTAACCCATTTTTGGCCGCTGTTGAGTTTCGCAATGCAAAGCTTTTTTAAGATTTCCTAAATTGAATTTTAAAATTATTTACGTATATTTGAGCAAGCTACATTTTAAAAATTATTTTTATTTTAATATTTATAACCCATTTTGAATTGCAAATTTTAAAGTCCAATTCATATTTGCGCATAATCCAGAATTATGAATATATTAAAGTGTGCTATCATTTAAAATGTCTGGCTATAATGCATATTTTACTTTTTTTTTTTCAATTTACAGGAAAATATGAGCCTTTCAGTTTCTAAAATGATGGAAAAACCACGGCCTATTAAACGGGAGAGGAGGGAGAGGGAAAAAATGAGCTAAAAATAATATTTTCTTGTAAACGATTTCCCTGTTAAGCAATAGGCGAAAACAATGAGTTGCGAAAAATTCTGGAAATCATTAGACGCGCGTTTGTTTAAAAATGAAATGACGTTTGCTCACTCTTTATTTTGTTTAATTATTACGTCATGTAAGTGTTTCAATTGGTTCCAGCGAAACGATTACCGAACGCTGAGGCTGCAATGCTTCTTAGAAACCTTTACGTTCTGTATTGGACGCTGAAAAATAATTTTTTATTGAAATTTAAAGAGGATAAAATACAGGGTCGTAAATGCAATTATTGTAAAACCTCCATTTCTAACTGAGATGCTTTGTGTATCTATTATAACTGTATAAATAGTAAGAAAACACGTTACTAAAGCATTCCGTTCATTTACTGCATCAAAAAGTAACGATAACGCCTTGACTTGTCCTTGTGTCACATATTTCTATTGACGTGCAATATAAAAAGTAATTCGTTTTAGTACAAAGATTGTTACTAAATAAAGTGCCACTGTTCAGTAACCTGTAAGGGGACCGAAAAGTAATGTCGTTTATTTACATAAAATTTAAACAAATAAATTTTCTTCAAGTTTTAATAACACACGCTGTGCCTGATTCATATTTGTTACATTTTAAAGCAAGACTTAAATGAATAATATTTAACACATTCCAACAAGGTTGAAAAGTGTTTATGATTTCGGTTTGTCTGTCTGTCCGTCCGTCCGTGCTCCCGTAAATGTGCATCGATTTCGACGAAATTTAAATATGATATTCTTATCTACTGTACCATAAGCCCTATTGAAAATGGTATATGAGGCATTAATAGTTTTTCTACAGGAGCTCTCAAAATATTCCCAGTACATTACGCTCTATGGGAAGTTATTCTTTGAAAAGTATCATCCTTACTACATAGTTACGTTGTGATCCCTGACTTCAAGATAAAACTTTTTCCGCCATTACTGCAAAAAGATTACAAAGTTAACACAAAAAGCCTAATAACATCCGCACCGTTTGTGTGATCCGCTTGAAATTTCTGAAAATCCACTCGTTCCCTCATTTTTCATCGATTTTTCACTATTTTTCAGCTCCATTTTATTTCCGAGAGTAAAAAAGTTAATCATTTGCGTGACAAAGTTAGCTATTGCATGCGATAATTACTTCATATTGACGTCACTCTTAATAAGCTTTTCCCAGATTTATAAGTTTATTTATTCATTTATTTTTTTAAATAAAATAATTTCCTCGCGGAAGTTCACAGTGAAATGAAATCGTTTGTATGGGAAAAGTTTACGCACGTTCCCAGAAGAGCATGCAATTCGATTTTAGTACGTATAATAAAAATTGAGTATGAAGTTATTGTATTTTAGGTGGACGAAGATTAAATATGTTAAGTGTAGACACGCTTTCGTCAGACGTTTTCTTCTAGAGCCCGTTGCAATTGTCTTCACAACGGTTTTGACTTATAGTTTTCGAGATATTCTGCTATTTGAAATGAAACAAAATTGATATATGTTGTTAAGGATTACAAGATGAAGCTTTCCATCGAAAATAGTGTCTGTATGTAGTTAAATAGTTCTTCTACAAGAGCACTCAAAATAATTCCAATACAATACGGTCAATGGCAGTTTAGAGACAGGCATCTATTTAAAGCATATAATACTATAACCTACAATATAATTAGCTAATAATCCGACAATGATCAAGTGCCTCCCTCAAATTGCGCCAAAAGTCGCCAATGTTGGCGACTTTTGCGACAAATTGCCAAATATGATATGGTACGGAAAACTTATGAACGTACGTATGGTACGGAAACGTATTCTTGAAAACGTATTTTAGAGATTCGGTTTTTTGAAAGAAAATGATGTTGGCATACATAATATTAAGGATCTTAAAGTAATGCTCTCCATTGAAAATAGGGTCTGTATTATTGAGAGTTCTTCTATAGAAACACTCAAAAGAACTCCAATGCATTACAATCTGTGGCATTTGAGAAACACTAATACATTTCTAGCGCGAGACAATGAGTATAAAATTTTTAGATTCTCCAGTTAAACGATGGAATTTTTTTAACCTCTTTTACTGGGTCTCATAAAATTGCTTTTATAGTGATAATGCAACATTATCTTATCTCCGAAATCTCGCCAGATTTAAGGAAAATGCATTACCAAATTTGGCGCAAAAATATTCATATGTTGGAAAGTGTTTTATAATCAATGCGTTTGGCTTGATTTATCTTCCTTGTTTTTTTGTTTTTTTTTCTTACAAGAAACTTGCCACCCTTCCCTATTTCTCACGTCTACCCTCCTTAAAGGACGAGTTTCAAAATGTTCTGAAATAGATTCTTAGATGTTCGACGGTGTTGAGTTTTACATCCGGCATTTTGTGGATATCACTTTTTCTTTTCTTAGATCACGTGGGATATGTGTAAAGAACGATTTGGCCCCCTACCCACGTCCATTACGATTTTTGGAAAATGCTGTCTAATCTAGCATGTACAATAAAAAGCTTCCGTACTGGCCCAATTTTGTACTATTGGCTTCAGTCGTTTTGGCTGGGCGAAATATTGACAAACGGAAAAACGACATTACTTTTGGGTCCCCCTAATACTAGTTGTTTTAGGTAAGTGATCGGAAAGCTCAGAATGAAACTTCTGAATTCTCTCATTTGCAACGAAATACAAGATGCGAAATACATGTAAACAATAAACCTTCAATAAAGATCGTCAATCGTCTTATTAATGTACGTTTGGTTCATAATTCACAAATTATAAAAAAATTGAGTTTCCCGAACACAATTTGGCAACACTAAGGGGTTCATTTAAGCAAATAGCAAACAAATAGACAGTGATCATGTCAGTCTTGTATCAAACGGCACCTAGTCCATCCTGCCTAATTTTTTAATGCCGGTGAACGCTAGAGATGAGTTCGGGCTCATTTTTTAAAGCCCGAGCCCGAGGGCTTTTAATTTGAGCCAGCCCCATCCCGAACCTGAAAATTCAGCTAATATAGATAAATAAAAGTCAATTACTTCATTGATAGACAGTCATAAATTTTGCCGTTTTGTGCAAATTAAAGACAAATATAACAGCAAACTCTTAAGGCACTTTCTAATTCTTTATAGTCAAGTTTTATCAAATAATAATAAATAGTTTATTTCTACCATGAATCACTTTTTAAAATCTGTTTACAAGGAAAGGAGTAATATTCAATGAAGGAAAAATTTCTCTCGAGCCCGTGTCGATCGCGAATTACAGAGCCCGAGCCCGGTTAGGGCTGAGTTCGTCTCACTGCACATTGCCCTTTATGGATAGAAAAAATAAGTCTGGCTTCTTTTTTCAAGTATTTACTTTAAAAAATTGCGTAACGCTTTAAATCAGGGTTCACACGGGTCCTTAATTTGCTAAAATTAAGAACTTTTGAAATGTTTTTCTAAAATGGTCCGATATACTAAGAGTGGTCCTGTTTGTCATGAAATACCGAAAAAAGTTCTTTCGAGTATCTCAAACAGTAAGATATCTTAGGGCAATTTTTCAAAAGTTCGGAATTTTAGCAAATTAAGGACCCGTACGAATCCTGTTAAATGATACTACTTTCTTTTTACTGGGGGAAAACATAGTTCTGTTAGAATTTTATTAATGTGGAGTATGCATCACGTTCGATATCTTTTATACTGAATCGTTTGTTCAACAATTCTGTGAATAATACATAGTGCAAGAAGAAATATCTAATAGGAGATAAGGAAAGTGATTATTTAAAGTAACACTAACTGAACAGAAAAAAGAATCCAGTAGGTATATTGGGAAAGTTTTCCTTTCCCAGAACAGAAAAGTGGGGGGGAAAAAAGTGAACACTGCAAACAGACAAACTTTTAAACAAGTAGACCAGACTGAATTACGAGTAAAGTATTTCGCAAAATCTAAAAGAGATAAAAACCTAATGTACATTTCCGACACTAAACCCTAAATCGTATGAATGGCTAAGCTTCTGAAGTAGCAGTGTATAAGCTGTTAATTTTAAAGCAGAAAGCGCTCAATTAGTTTGACTTTGGAAAATAAACAAATCTTGTATTTCCTGCAAAAAGGAAAGTATAAATTTGAATTGAAACAATGGAAAAAGTAATTGGTTCCTTTAAAACTTTGTAATATCCACTTCTTTATCACTTAACACCTTAAATACACCTGTACTGCTTCCCCCTCCCTCTTCCTCCGGCATATCTATCTAACACATCTCTGATAATCCTCGATTATTAACAAGCCTTTTGAAAAGAATAAGCATATACAGAAAAACACCAAGATAAAACTTCCTATTACGAGGGAGAACAATCGCTCGAAAATTCGGTAAAACTGAAATGAACGGTCGATCTCATTCCGATGTAAATAAGATTTCAATTTCGATAAGCTCTCACGCTGAGATAGATGCACGGCTTATGTTATTTTACTGGCAATATCTTCTGTCTCGCCAAAAGTTGAAATGCGTGCAAAGTACACATGTCATTTAGTAGAGCATATTACGCATCTTGTTTTTCACTCTGTGAACGAGCTGGTACCGATATGTGCGTTGACTGGTACATAGACGTCGGTTTCCACATTTAGCGCACTACTATAAATGAAATGGCTATCTCTCTCGTTATTGCACGGGTTTGATTTTGTAATAATAGTAATAATATTTACTATGTCCGGCAATGGGCCAGTCTATTAAACTCGGTTCGCACAAGAACACCGAAAGTGGAGCAGCACCGGCCTCGGACAGCGATCGGGAGGGTAAAGAGAGCACCTCTCTTGAATGGACTGTTGAGGGACCATCTACGCTAAAGAGAACTGGTGCACGTAAAATCAGTCGTGGCTCCAAAAACCTGGCTGTTCAAATGATATCTCGGGGGTGAGAGTACAGCTAATAGCACTCACAACTCATAGGGAGACAACGTTGGCCAGCATACTAAACGGTTCCATCATGAAATGACCAACATCTATGGACCTCGCAACGTTATAGCCTAAAATCGGCAGCTGATACACTATTTGAAAGAAAAAACAACGACAACGTGAGAAAGTTTAAGCCTGATCGAAATAATTAAAAACCAGGACTCAATTTATTATTTTCCAAACTATGGTTAAAAACTAGACGAACTTTTTTGTGATTATTAATAATTAATCACTTGTTTCCCAATCGGTACCTGATGGCTGTAAATTAAAGTACTTCACTCTGTGGACGAGCTGGTACCGATATGTGCGTTGACTGGTACATAGACGTCGGTTTCCACATTTAGCGCACTACTATAAATGAAATGGCTATCTCTCTCGTTATTGGTATCTGATGGCTGTAAATTAAAGTATATTTCGGGGGTAACATTACTCTATTTTAAATAACACAAATAGAATTTCCACAAATCAAATTGGGTTTTCGAATGATCATTAACACAATTTAAAGTCAGTCGAAAAGTAATTGCATTTTTCTCACTTTTGAGACCCCTTAGTGTTTGGCGACAAATGCTTAAGTTTCCAACTTGCCATTTTTCCGACTCTTATACTTAGAGACATGAGATTTTTATTTAACTTTTTAGACACAGAGCAATATTTTCCTAAATATAAGTGGTAAGAAAGTTTTGCATTTTTGTATGTGTGCAGTCCCTTGAAAAAAAAAGAACCATACCTGGAAGTTACTCTAAATTTGACGAACTTTTTCAATTGAAAGTATGTTTCGAACACTTACAGTTTAACCCCTTGCCTATGACGTCCGAACTCAGTTCGGGCAACGCAAATGTGCCAATTTTGGAATGCCAGAACTGAATTTAATGTTAATCAAATTAAAGGGGAAAATTTTTCTATATTTGGCACGTTTTTCTCAAATATATTCCACAGGGTTAATTGCTTAACATTTATTTAGAATCACCTGACATATCGTCATAGAAGAGTTTCACAGTAGCACTGTGTTCGGCAAGCGCCGATAAGAAATAAATCTAGCGGGGGGAAAAAAAAAAAAATACTTGGAGCCCGGTACCAGATCGCGATATCGAACACTTAAGAAGTCAGTGAGTCAGTAATCCAAGGCAAACTGCATTGCACTCCGGAGGTAAGAGGCGGTATACCAGAGTGATGTGGAGGAGAGGGACTCAGTTGCCGAGGCAACGGGATGGACGGATCTGCTTTATTTTATTTTAAAGCGTTTTATGTTATTTATTCACTTCTGACCGAGGGAGTCGTTGAGGCGCGAAGCGCACTAACGCAAAATGACGGTTTTGGGTTAGTTTTATGGGCAACATAAAGAGGTTAGAGACATTTGCCGTCGGTTTGCTTTCTTCTAACCGTTAGAAAATTCTGGCTGTTATCGTTTTGAAGTTAGATTCAACGATAACGCGCAATGACTTGCAGTACATTGTCGAAATTAAGTGCTCTGTAAGTTTCTTTTCCCTTAACCCTTTAATGATCGGTGTCCCCCGTTCTGAGGACACAATTCGATTGTCGGTAGCAAAAATACTCGAGCATAACTCTTATTTTTTCTGAGATCTGATTCACAAAGAATAAATCTGATTTCAATAAAATACTTTAGGGTGATGTAGGTAATCGAGAATAGTTTACATTTTAGCATATGATTTGCAGTAAAAACTGACAATTATTTATAAAATGAATGTCAGAATTATTTTTAGCAGTAGTGGTATCTGCGGAAAACTGGAGAACGGGTGATAAGTACATCGATACCACTGGATAGACTGCCCACATGGCTCCCAATGCTGAAAAAGTGCAGACTCTGCCATCGCTCGATGTAACTACTAGCAACATGGCGGCTGATCGAATCGCCAAGCACGTTTTTGACACAACTGTGCTATGCACCTGCATAACACATCGTGGACGCCCATATGATTAATTTGTAAGGGGAGTGAATCCTGTCCCAGAAAGATACAGTTTTTCAGTGTTGAAGCACTTTTACGTTATACCAGTACATAAATCATAACGATAATATGGGAGCTAGGCGGGCCCTAGCTCCCATATTATCGTTATAAACACTCGTCAATTAAAAAAAATATAACTAAGATTCGTGAACTGAACAATAGTACAAGCTTATTCATCGTTAGCTGGATTTTATTTAGTTTTCGTCGCATTATCTAAAGCTATAACATTTAATTCCAATTTACAAAAAGAAACTTTTGTCACCGAGATCTAGGCGTTTAACTTAATTTGTAAAAAATGTTTTCTTTATCCCGGAAACAGGTTTTGCACATGTTTTTCAGTGTAATGAAATTTTAGCCCAACTGTACTCCGGGGAAGTACATATATACTGTATTATTCATTTACTAAACTCTTCCACCAAGCAATAAATAAATACTTTCAAATCTTTCTTTCTTTCTTTTTAGAAAGTGCAGAAAAGACACCATCCATGAACTAGCGAAGTCTGTCACCACACAAGATTCCCGAAGGACCTAATGTCCTACTAAAATCCAAAACAAAACCACTCTGGAAGATCTCAGAAACAGAGAAAGCCAGAAAGAGCCAGTGGACATCATTTTCTTCGTACCCGTCGGTAATTTTACGTGCTTGACCCCTATATATCTTTCGTATCCATCGAAAGTCGTCGTGCGTGCGTGTGTGTCGTACCCGTATATGTCAATGGCACAGTTTGCGCCGAGACGTGACCTACTTTTCGGTTTGCTTGCATCCTTTCCAGCATCGATACTTGCTCTCACAACACAAGCCGGTTTCCCAGAAAGAATAAAAACGAACTTTCGGCAATCTAGTATGTTATCGGCCGTTTATTTATTTATTATAATTTTTTTTTTCTCAAACACTTTTCCATCAATGTCGAAAAGAGTTTGTGATTTCGGTCTGTCTGTCTGTTACTGTGTTTTGTTTTAAGGCAAGCTACATGATCGCTATCTGCCTAAGAGGGGGACTTTTTAAGGGGTTTTAATGTGTATGCACGTTGGAGAAAGCCGCCCAAAACTCCAGACCTTTAGATCGACCGCCACGAGGTAGGCCAGAACCCTGGACCATCACACTACATACACCCACCTACCAATGTTGAGTGTCTTATCCATTCAGCCATGGGTGGGCTTTGTCTGTCGGTCTGCCCGTCCGTGATCTAACTTTCGTAAATAGATATCAATAGTATTCACTTTTTTTTTTTTTTCCAAAAGGGGCAGGGGAATTTATCAAAAATGGCTCTTTTTGTTCAGAAAAAGGGAAATTTTCTAGTCACGCCTTTGGATTTTCTTTCTGTAATGCTAGTGCTGCTTTAAAATATAAAAGAAAAAAAAATGCTTCAAAACATTCAAGGCTTATTTTTTCATTTCTATAAAAAGCAGGGCTCATGAGTACTTAAAAAAGGCGAGCAGGTCGGGAAGCCCATTCAAAAACCGCAGCAACAGCTCTCATGTGTACTCAGTTCCCCCCCCCCCCCGTCATGGTCCTTCGAAAGCCTCACTGGACCGAAGCGAAAGTATTCATAAGACCAACGTCGGGAAGAAACGACGAACACAAAAAGGGAAATCCCTTCTGTCGAGAGGGAGCGAAAAAGTTAACGTTGCATTAAGCAGAAGCGTAATGTGCAAAATGTGAAGAGCATGAATGAATGAAATTATCTATTACTAAATTCAATTGAGCTAGTGGCGTAGCGAGAAATTTTTCATGGGGGGGGGGTTACGACTACTGCAACTCATATACATTATACGTGTGTGTGATTAGAGATTGAAGAAAATACATTTTGTACGCCAAAAAGATTCCTCTACCTTCCCCGTGACTACGCCACTGATTTGAGCAATCTTAAAATATCCATTCCAACGCTCAGCACATGGCATTCAAAATCGCGAATAATATTTGAAAAGAAATCACGAATATCCTGCGAATAACATATGAATAGAATACGAATAGAATTCGAGAATAGTATTCGAATAATAAAAATCGAGGATATTCACTATTCGATAATTGCTTTTGTTTGAATAGTCTTCGTAGATAACAGAATTCATTCGAATGGCACATCAATACGCAAGTAATATTGCGTTGGAAAGTGCTATCATCGGTGTGTCCAGCATGACTTATCCTCCTTCTTAAAAATGCATTTTAGAGATTTTCATTCATTTCAAACACAGGAAAATGTGTGCATATCATTAAGGTTTTGACAGCCTGCTATCCATTAAAAACGATAGAGATTGTAGCTCTTTCACAGTTTATTCTCCAGGGCAGACGAAATGTTTTTGTACTGTAGACAACTTATGTTATTTTTGCCGTTTTAAAACAGAGTGAAACCGAGGATAAAGTGCCAACCAAGACGTCCTAAAACACTTACGTGGTGCAAAATGCGCGGAATTATCACGAGACCAGTGCGATATTTACCCAGCAGTGACAGCTGTCACCAGGGGAATTTTTTAACTGGCTGATTAACTTGGAGCTTTATCTTAATGCAACGCTGAATGTCTAAAAATTCATCCACTTTAAATTTGTTTAGGACAGCTTACTCCAGAGCTGTTCAATTTGATTTCTTTTAACAGAGTCGAAAAGTTAAAAAAAAAACAGGTTTTTGTTACGCGTTTGTTTATGCACATAACATAATCGTTTTAACGCAGGTATGGGCAACTTTTGAAAAGTTGCGGACCAAACTTCATGATGTTAGCGAAGTCGCGGGCCGTATAACTAGGATTTATATGGGATTTTGAATGGTTTATATGGGTTTTGATATGCTCCGCGGGCCTGATTAAAAGCCTTGGCGCCCACGTCTGGAAGAGCCCCATATGTGTTTTAACGTACAAATATCAAAACATAAACTTTTATAACGCTTTAACACTTCAATATTCATGCATGTTGGGTACAAGCAAGTTTCCACCAAATACCTTTGTTCATTAAAATTTCTCAAAATACAAATCTAGGAAGATTCTCACATAAAATAAGTGGAAAAGTTATTTTTAATTGGAGGGTTAGTTCACTTATAAGGCTATTATTATAACTAGAAATTTTCTAAGCACATATGTATGTCAAGGCCAGGCCTGCAAAGCCCTCGCGAATGACTCAACATCCACCAGCACCTAAAAGCGACAACCCGTAAAGGCCCCAATAGCTTTCCCCCCTGATTAATAAAATGAAGACGACCTCAGCCCGAAAGAACTCTCACCCCTTTTTTTAGGAATAGACATTCGAGGAAGAGCTGCGGCACTAAGCAGTTGATAGCTGTATGCTCATGCACGACGATACGAAGAATAATGTAAACTCCAGCATGTAAATTACTTGTAAATATAATTTTTTCTTTAATATTAAGTGAAATAGTAATTATTCATCCCTAGACACCAGCCTAATACTCTCTCTTTTAATATTTATGGGGGCTCGACCCCAGAGAACCGTTTTGCAATAAGTGAACGATATGACGCAGTTCCTTTTTCTTATGACGCAGTTTATCTTTCGTCGTGGTGCTTAAGAGTGCAATACGGATAACGCACTTTGAAGTAAGTGAACTAACTTTGTTATTACATTAAAATGTCACTAGTCGACATTCCAGAATTGGCGGTTGCCATTAAGACGGAAAAAACAGCAAAAATTAAGCTACTTCATCAGCTAATTTTCGAAAATACTGGAGATAGAAAAAATAGAGATCGGCTCAGATCGTTCCCTGGCTTTGCCTTCTCACCAGACGGTGACGAATTGAAAAATAAAATCGCAAAAACCAAAACAGAGTTTACGGTTAATAATTTGATTACTTTGGCTAATATACTGCAAATTTCTAATGAAGGTACGGGTGATGAGCTAGCCACTCGAATTGTCTCTTGCTTAAACAATTTAGAAGTACTTAAAGATAATCTTGTTCACGATGATTTAACTGATAATGAGTCTGAGACTGAGTTCAGTCACACTGAAGTTCAAGGGAGCAAATGTAACGTGCTTTCCCAAACCGAAAGTGTTAATGCTAATAATTTAAAAATAGCTGAAAATGTTGTGAAAAATACTAGTATGCCAACAAGAGATAATTTTAGTGCATTCGAACAATACAGGCAACCACCAATACATGGCAATTTTATAAACTCTCACGTCTCGTTTTCTGACTTGGAAAGTTTTATTGGGCCATTTGAAGGCAAGAATTTCGAAAGCGTTGAAGCCTGGTTAGAAAACTTTGAAGATGCTGCATGTTTGTTGCAATTAACTGAGCTTCAAAAAGTAATATTTGCTAAACGCTGCATGCAGGGAAAGGCCAAATTGTTCCTTGCTAGCGAATCGAAAATTCATTCTTATGAGATATTTAAAAAAATCATGCTTGAGGAATTCGGCGATACATCTAACTCTGCCGAAATTCATGAAACGCTTTCTAAAAGGAAAATGAGATGTGACGAGACCATTGATGAATACTTTTTGAATATGAAACGATTAGCCAATAAAGGCAAGGTAGAAGATGCCGCATTGATGAAATACGTAATAAATGGTATCAATGAAGATGTTTATAAAAAAGCTTCTCTGTACGGATGCCGAAATTTGGTTGAATTTAAGAACAGGTTAAAAATTTTTGAGCAAATGCAGTCAGATGAACAAAAAAATAAAATTCCTAAGAGTAAATTTGAGCAAAAACAAAAAGTGTATGATGCTAAAGCTAAACCGAATCTCGAAAATACTAAAATACCTGTTTCGTCCCAAATTCGTTGTTTTTCCTGTGGTATGTTGGGACATAAGTCAAAATTTTGCAAACATAAAGATAAAGGCCTTAAATGTTTTGCTTGTAATTCCTTCGGACATAAATCTAATGACTGTGTAAAACGTACTGTTAAGATAGAAACTAAATCAGAAGCTATTCATGAAGTTGAAGTACAACCAAATTTTTTCTCAGAAATGCAAAAGCAAATATCAATTCTAAATATCCCCATAAACTCTCTTTTTGATACAGGAAGTAAAGTTACAATTATAAAAGAGCATATTTATAACAAATTACGTAAACCGACTTTAACCCCCACAAACATGATTTTTGCCGGAATCGGCGCAGGCGAAATGAAACCCTTTGGCTATTTTAATACAACTATTTCTATTGATAACCACACATTCCAAACCGATGTATTCGTTGTCGGTAATAATTTAATTGCTCCAGACGCTATAGTCGGAACCGACGTTATTAAGCAAGGCGAATTCACGTTTAGTGCTGAAGGCATCCAAATTAAGACCAATGAAAAATCTTTCATCCATGCAATTACTGCTATCGAAAATAAAGACGAAGTGGATCTAACTCACATTCAATGTCCTGAATTGCGAGCCGAAGCTGCGCAAATAATTTATTCATACAAACCACACAAAACAAAACACGTTAACGTCAGCATGCACATTGTCGTAAAAGATGATATTCCAGTAGCTCAACGACCGCGTAGATTTTCCCATGCCGAGAACGACGAGATTCGACGTCAGGTGCGTAAATTATTAGATGAAAACATAATCAAACCTTCAACTTCCGACTACGCATCGCCGGTTGTATTAACAAAAAAGAAAAATGGCGAATATAGAATGTGCATCGATTACCGGAAAATAAATAAAAAAATTATCAAAGACAGATTTCCCCTACCACTAATTGAGGACGTCTTAGATAAGCTGCACGATGCAAAAGTTTTCACGACGTTGGATTTAAAAAACGGGTTTTATCACGTAGATATCGATGAGGATAGTAAAAAATATACATCTTTTGTGACTTCGGAAGGCTCCTGGATGTTTAATAAAGCCCCATTTGGTTTATGTTTATCACCAGCAGTTTTTCAACGCTATGTTTTTCAAGTGATGCATGAGCTATTACAAGACAACACTGTCATAATATACATGGATGATATCATTATCCCATCAACTGATATGCAGCAGGGAATACAGAAACTAGCACGTGTGTTAAATACGGCATCACAATATGGTCTCGAACTCAATTTTAAAAAGTGTCACTTTTTAAAACAAAAAATTGAATTCTTGGGCTATATCATACAAAACGGAACGATTCGACCGTCACCAGACAAAACTAAAGCCGTTCAAAATTTTCCAGAGCCTCGTACCGTAAAACAAATTCAACAATTCCTTGGCTTAACTGGTTATTTTCGAAAATTTATTAAAAGTTATTCAATAATCGCTAAACCTCTGAGTGACTTATTAAGACAAGATGAACCTTTCGTTTTCGGTCCAGATCAGCAGCTAGCTTTTCAACGATTGAAGGACGCGCTTTCAACAGACCCACTCTTACATCTATTTAGCCCAGGTGCCAATCTCCAGTTACATACGGACGCTTCTAAACACGGATACGGAGCCATTTTGCTCCAAGAGTCTCCAGATGGATATCACCCAATCTACTACATGAGTAAAAAAACTAAACCGCACGAAGAAAATTATTCTAGTTTTGAATTGGAAGTATTAGCTATCGTTGAAGCACTTAAAAAATTCCGTCACTACTTACATGGAACACATTTTCAAATTTTTACCGATTGTGCCGCATTTCAAAAAACCATGAGTAAGCGTGACATCGTACCCAAAATCGCCAGATACGCTCTTTTTCTCCAAGAGTTCGACTACGAAATTTTACATCGTCCAGGACATCAAATGAAACATGCTGATGCATTAAGTCGATCGCCTGTCATGTTTATCGCGTGCGATGAAATCACAGCCAAAATTAAAGCCGCACAAAACACTGATGAGTACATTAAAACTCTTAAGCGTCTATTAGAAGATGGAGACACACAGGAATACAACATTCGCAATGAAGTCTTATACAAAATTGTAAATGGTAAAGAGTTACTAGTTGTACCAGCTTCGATGCAAACCAACCTAATTAAAAAAATTCATGACAAAGGACATTTTGCGGTTCAAAAAACAGAAGACATTTTAAAACTTGACTATTATTTTCCTCAAATGCGAAGTAAAATTGAGCATGTCCTAGCTAATTGCATTCACTGCATTCTAATAAACAAGAAACGAGGCAAGGGAGAAGGTTTCTTGCACCCAATCCCCAAAGGTGACACGCCACTACACACATACCATCTCGATTTTCTGGGACCCTTACCATCGACTAACAAAAATTATAACCATCTATTCACTGTCATAGATGCTTTTAGCAAATTCACGTGGATTTATCCTGTCAAATCGACTTCTACAGCGGACGCATTGACTAAGTTAGAGATTCAGAAAAGTACATTTGGCAACCCATCACGCGTAATTACTGACCGAGGAGCGGCGTTTACATCAAATGCTTTCCAAGAGTACTGCAATAACGAATCTATTGAGCACGTAAAGATCACTACAGGTATACCACGTGCAAACGGGCAAGTAGAACGAATCCATGAAGCTTTAATCCCTGTGTTAAGCAAGCTTTCAATAGATGAACCCGAGAAATGGTACAAACATGTCCCAAACCTGCAAAGAATCCTAAATAGTACCATAAGTTCGTCCACCAAATGGTCCCCATTTGAAGTGCTTATCGGCACTAAAATGAAGAATAAGGAAGACAACAAAATACTCGAAATTTTGAACGAAGAATATACATCGCACTTTATTCAGGAAAGAGAAAAGCTGCGTGACGACGCTAAAAAGAACATCTTAAAAGTCCAGGAAACGAGTAAGAAACACTTTGACAAAAAAAGGAAGACACCCACTAAGTACAAAAAAGGTGATTTGGTAGCCATCCAACGGACGCAATTCGGCACTGGCCTTAAATTGAGACCCAAATATTACGGGCCATACCGAATTAAAGCATGCAAACCGAACGATAGGTATGATGTGGAAAAAATCGGGAACCATGAGGGACCGAATTCGACTTCAACCGCCGTGGACTTTATGAAGAAATGGTCCACCGATATCACCTAATTATCTTCCACTTCTGACTAGAAAAACTCCCGACCGCGACTTTTTATTCCCGGACTTGACAACTTTCCCAAATATCACTGTTGAAGACAATCACATTTTTTTTCTCACTTTTCTAGCACAGCTCCAAGACGTATTTCGTGACGATGTCGAAGAAGACGAAGGGCAGCCTCACGACGATTTGATTAGAAGCCTAGCCCACATGTTTTTCCCTTTTTCTCGTTTTTTTTTCTTTTTATTTTCAGGACCTCAGACGATAATTGGGTCCCCTGATGCCTACTGATGACGTCGACGATGAGGCGGATAACGCCCGGCCAAAGACGAGGACAACGTGGTGCCCACGAGAGCCGAGGACGTCTCCGAGCAGGATGGCCGAATGTCAAGGCCAGGCCTGCAAAGCCCTCGCGAATGACTCAACATCCACCAGCACCTAAAAGCGACAACCCGTAAAGGCCCCAATAGCTTTCCCCCCTGATTAATAAAATGAAGACGACCTCAGCCCGAAAGAACTCTCACCCCTTTTTTTAGGAATAGACATTCGAGGAAGAGCTGCGGCACTAAGCAGTTGATAGCTGTATGCTCATGTACGACGATACGAAGAATAATGTAAACTCCAGCATGTAAATTACTTGTAAATATAATTTTTTCTTTAATATTAAGTGAAATAGTAATTATTCATCCCTAGACACCAGCCTAATACTCTCTCTTTTAATATGTATAATTTGTGTTACGTGCATTATGTCATTTACGGGACAGTTAAATTCGTCCACTCTGTTTGAAGGATGCAACAAACGATTTTTTGGAAAGGGAACGCCACCACCTAAGCCGCACAGAGGAGAAGGGCATTGTTACTACGATTATTTCTAATGCCCTCTGGCTAACGGCAGAGCGGCACCACATCCTTCCAATAGGACAGCGATGGGCGGAATAGAGCAGCTTCCATTTTATGGCTCCCCTGTGGGAGGAAGATAGACCAGTATCTGGATCGGCACCCCAAGAGATATCGTTTCATCATGGATGACATGGAGTCGCGACGAACGGAATTTACGTACACCGTCCCACAGCGACCCAGAAGAAAGAGGTTGCCCCCTTCCCAAGCACTGACCAAGTTCTGCGCCACTTCACTTTCAGTGTTCTCCTGGAGACCGAGCTTCAGCTGACTAGGCCACTGCAGGACACAACAGCGGTCAACCCTTCCTTTTGCAGTGTCGGCACAAAAGCGCCTGATGGAAAATGTTCTCATTATCGATGCATAACTGCATGACTTAATGTCTCCCGTTTCCTTTTTTTCCCAACCAAGTCCGTTTCGCAACCAGCTGGTGAAACTCTGGAAAAGTCCTCTCTTGAATTTTCCCTTTCGGTTCAAATGAGTCAGGTAGATCTTTTGCGATTTCGACAGATGCGAAAACAGACGAGACAAAAACAGGAGAGGGGGGGGAAGGCTTTTTATTTATTTTTCTTTCTCTTTCGCCGTGTAAAGGTACACGGGGCATGATTATGCATAAAAATGTCACGCGCTTGATGTTTCGTCACGGCCCGTGATGTATAGGTACAAAACGATGCGAGGAAAAGAAAACCCGGCGAATGAATTGAATAAAAAAGAAAAAGTCAAAAAGTCTCAATGTGGCATGCCTGACTGGACTACCACATTTATTTATTTATTTATTTTTTTTAAAGTGAAGTTAATTTCTTCTGTTTTCCCGCTCCCTGTTTACAATGTTGCCGAGCTCAGAAGTTTCTAAAACAAGGTGTCCACCACTGTCAGAAACAGGGACATAGCCAGGAGGGGGAGGTGCCATAGGGTATTGTGCAACCCCCAAAATTTCGTATTTGTGTTAATTGGATGTCAATCATCAAGCTTTTTGTGAGAAATTCTATTTTTTCCATCTTTTGGGCGGTTCCAGATTTTTTTTTTCTTGTTACGTTCCAAGTCAGGAGGCAAAAATAGCAGCATTAGTAGCCTCACAATGAAGTAGACAATTTAGCATATTTTTTCTTAATTTTAGTAGTCGGAATAGTAGCATTTTTTCTAAAGTTCAGTCCAATAGTATATTACAAATAACAATTTGACGTTGCATTTTTTCTTTTTTTTAAAGAATAAGATGAAATAATCAAATTGATTTTTCTTTTTACATGCTCAATATATACAGCCTGAGATTTTACTCATATTTTGAGAAAATGGAAAAATCTTATAACCCCAAGATGGATTTCAGTATTGTGATTCCAGTATAGAAGATAGACTCCAGTATTGAGGATTAAAATATCATCTGATTGATAATTATTAACTTTAAATATACAAGTAAAAAATGCCGTAAACTTCATTTGTAAATATTTTATAATCAGAAATTATGACAGAACAGGCAGATCAATATTTAAGTCTGAGTAAAAACTTTAAGGCTAGCAAGAAAATAACATATAAGACAAAAAAAAAAAACTTTTAGAAGCTTGTGTAGGAGCCATTCCTTGGAATTACTTCCAATGTTCTTTTTTCACGGATGAAACTAGTTCTTGCCAAAGTTCAGGGTCGTTTTATACCATTCGTCTTCGAAAGTATTTTTTCATTTCTACTGATGATGTAAAATGGTCTCCCGTTTGCAAAAACCCTTCTTACTAAGCCACCCCATGAGTTCTCTATTGGGTTAAGATCTAGAGAAAGTAATTAAAAAACTTTGTAAAAAACACACACGAAACGCGTATCCTCTTTCCTTTTACTTCTTATGTGTGTTTTTTACAAAGTTTTTTAATTACTTTATCGTTTAACACCAGTATTTTGAGTGTTTTTTCAGTTAAGATCTAGAGAGTTAGCTGGCCATATCAAACTTTTGGTACTGTTACTCGAATGCATACGTGCATCATCTTGCTAATATTTTCAATTTTCTCCTGCAAGAGATTCAGCATTGGTAAAAGATGACTTGCTAGGACACTTTTATATGCCTGTGAATTTATTATACCCGAAATGAACACAATTGAGCACACACCATTGTAAGCAAAGCACCACCAGGTCATCACAGAGCCTCCATCTAATTGGCGCTTGGAGAATATTTGTTTTTCTTTTCTTAAATCATGAAAATAGTACTACTTCCATTCGTCTGGTTCATCCAAATTCCCTTTTTTAATGAGAAAAAATTATTTCTACCCAATGGTTATCCCAGGTCATTATTTGCTGGCTGAAGTTCAAACAATATATTTTGTGCTTCTGCAGCAATTGAAGCTTATCCAGTTTTTTTGTACAAATATAACTTCCAGGCCTTCTAATTGTGTTGCACACCGTTTTTTTTTTTTTACAAACATTTAAACCTGTCGCCGAAATAAGTTTCCTGTTTGAGTAATTTCCAGTAGATGCAAGTCTACAAACTCTTCTTTCATCAAAGACAAAGCTTTAGGTCTTCCCCTGCCTTCTTTTTGGCATAATTGCCTTTCAAATTAAAAAAATTGTTGACTACAGTCTTTGATCTTCCTATCTCTGTTGCAATAGTATAGCTATTCATTCCAGTTGAAGAAACCCAGACAGCACATAAGCTTAAATCAAGCTTGACATTTCCTTGAATTTGACGTATTAATGCAAGCTTGGCTTTGGCTTGATTTTAGCTTTCAAAGTGCGCAGTGATGGCGCCATCTGTGAAAGAGAATGGACATTAATTGTCAAGAGTCCTCAAATTTGCTGAAAGTTCGTAAAAGATGTGTTTTATTTTATTATCAGTGCCATATTACCGGCAGGGCAAACGGGGCAACTGCCCAGGGCCTACAGATTTTAGGGCACAAAAATCTTACATCTTACACTTTTGTAGTTTTAAAATAAAATTACAAAGGATATAAAAAAATTCAGAAGTTAAATAATTTTTTTAATTATAAAATATGAACAATGAAAATACAGTGGAACCTGCTAAAGTGACCACCTTGGTAAAGAGACCACCTGTCTAAAGTGTACACTTTTATGAAATTTCATTGTAACACATAAAAAATGTATGGGGAAAATATACTGTAAAGTGACCACCTGCGAAAACTGTATAGTGACCAGATAATCTGCCAAATTTAAGTTTTTTAACCTGTCAAATGTGACCACTTTCCACTATAAACTGCCTCTTAAATATAACACACATTCATAGAATAAAGTAAATAAAAAACTTTGTAAAAAACACACATAAGAAGTTATAGGTAAGAAGATACGCACGTTCCCTGTGTTCCTTGCGACGAAGGGTTTGGACTGATGAAGGTCAAAACAATTTTTGACCGAAACGTGCGTATCTTCTTACCTATAACTTCTTATGTGTGTTTTTTAGAAAGTTTTTTATTTACTTTATCGTTTAACACCAGTAATTTGAGTGTTTTTTACCGTTAACATTCATAGAATGCTATATCCCTTTTCAGTTGTTTAACACAAGATTTGATCTCAACACTGATTCTCTCTTCTGTAACACTTGTTCTCAATAGATGAATAAATAAAACAACAACAAAAAATTAGATAAATTAAAAAGGAAAACTTTTTTTAGTCTAGATTCTTTTATATTTCTGTTGATGCTAAAATTAATTCAGCGTGGTTTCCGGTAAGAGGTGTGTGGGATGCAATTAATCACATATTTACAATTACTTTTGATGAAGTTAATCACATTTATGAGTACTTCTGATTTCCTTATTCAAATGTAATACTCTTGCAATTTTAAATCTCCCATCTGTCAGTAATGCTATTTAACTGTTTCTTAATTTACTTTGGTTTTAGCCTTTGTAATGCATTTTGTTGGCGTCTGTAGTCTGAGAATATATTTAATTTCCTTCCTTTCCCACAGGATTACAATAATTTTGTCTAGGCTACAAAAACTATATTCTAATTACTCCGGTGGCAAGTCACATTTAAATTTTGCCAAATATGTCCAAAGCATAACATTTCTTTTCATTTTTTCAACCTGGCGATTTATTTGGTGACCGGCCCTTTTAGAACTTTGCTATTACAGCACAGTGTGTAATTTAAACAGTGTGTTCTTGATGTACACTAGTGAAAATTGTATCATGAACTATATTTGTGCAAACATGAAAACAACCCTAACATTCAAACTGTACTTTAGTAATATGTCAAGCTGCAAAATGGAAATTTATATTTTTTATTCATATTTCTTATTTTTATTATTCATTGTGACCAAGAAGTATTCAAATACATATTGAAGCGTTAAGTATAAGGAAGTCGCACACAATTTGTATGCAATGTGCATTTTAATGTTTCAGTATTTTACTCCCTACATTCCTCTTTTTTGTTCATGGATATTTATTCATTTTGAGATCTTGTTATAAATAAACTGTAGGAGAGTGTTTGGGCAAGTGTTATTTTAATTTTAAGCATAAACAAATTTATTAAAGTGCTACCTTTGTAAGGTGACCACCTGTATAAGGTGACCAGTTTTGTTGTTCCCGAGGGTGGTCACATTAGGCAGGTTCCACTGTAATTCAAATTTACATTTGTAAACATTAATTTAAACTTATTTTTAATTCTTCGAAATGCTCTATATCGATATAGCATACCAATATGTAGGAAAATAACTAACCACATTTGTAAACAGAATTTTTAGCGTTAAAAAATAGCAAAATTTTCAATTATTTGTTATTTTAAGAAATAGTTACAAAAATAACTAAAGTGTTTGTATTCCATACATGTTAGCAACTGTAATATAGCATTTCGAAGTATCGTTTAACTATCTGTTTCTTTGATTTCAGATTACTTAACACAAAATTTGTGTTAAGTAAGTAAACCCATTCTATATTTCCAAATATGGAAATTCTTCAAAATAAAATACAATTATACTACGAAATTGATTTCAAAATCAGTCGTTTGTCTCGATTTTGGCCAGCAGTATTGCTCATGAGTGTTGCGGTACTGAAAGTTTTGAAACGTGTGCTGCTCTTAAGTTTATATTATGTTTATTTCCCTATTAGTAGAGTCTCTAAATCACACATTACATTATTTTAATTTTGATGTATCCCATGGAAAAATAAAAGAAACAAATAACACATCGCCCACTTATCAATCTGGCGAGAAAACGGCGTGATAAGTCACTTCAAACTTAAGTCATATCTGCGTGAAGCTTAGTAGCTGAACGGATAGCGAGCTCGACTCCCAACCGAAAGGTCCCGGGTTCAATTCCAGCCACGAACACTTGATGGAAACAGATTAAATTAAATTGAAATTTGAGCGTAGAGGGGGAAAATACGTGGCAAAGTAAAATATGTGGGGCGAGTTCGCCGACCGGCGCCCCGTGTATTTAGGAAATTTTTTTAAGCTTGAAATGTCAAGCTTGATTCAAGCTTGAAATATCAAACTTCATGCAAGCTGGGCAAGTGTAAACTAGATCACTTGATTCTAGCTTGCATTAAGCTTACACGCTTGAAATTTTCAAGCTTATTGACTTGATAAATCAAGCTTGCTGCAAGTTTGATGCAAGTTTGCTGTGCTGCCTGGGAAGAGCTCCAATCTGACCTCTTTCATGATCAGTTAACTTCGTACCTTTTACCATCTCCACAAAAAGCTTCAAAACTTCGAAGAAATGTAATACAAATTTGCAGATTTGAGAGAGCTCACAATCTAAACAATTTCAATAATCATTTAAAAACAGGTAAAAACACATTAAAATCCGTATGTAGCACTATCGGTGGCGGCCACCACCTTCTTTAGCATAGGTCTTGGTTCCAAATGGCCAGCTCTCTTCCTCAGCAGGGCGTTCCACCCAGGATCTATCTGCGCATGCGTCATATGATTCACAGCGCCATCTGTGGTTATAATCTGTAGGGCTTCCATATTTAGGGCATAATGACTGTTTTTGTAATTGGCGAGTTTTTGGCTATTGTTAAAGTTGATTTCTATGGGGTGTTCCTGGGCTATTTTTGCGAGGGCAGTAGTGGTTTTATTGAATTTAATGTCAGTTTGATGTTCCTTTTTTCGGTCTTTGATTTTTCGTTTTGTCATGCCAATATAGTAGCCCTGTTTATTGGTACTATTGTCTATATTGGCATGACAAAACGAAAAATCAAAGACCGAAAAAAGGAACATCAAACTGACATTAAATTCAATAAAACCACTACTGCCCTCGCAAAAATAGCCCAGGAACACCCCATAGAAATCAACTTTAACAATAGCCAAAAACTCGCCAATTACAAAAACAGTCATTATGCCCTAAATATGGAAGCCCTACAGATTATAACCACAGATGGCGCTGTGAATCATATGACGCATGCGCAGATAGATCCTGGGTGGAACGCCCTGCTGAGGAAGAGAGCTGGCCATTTGGAACCAAGACCTATGCTGAAGAAGGTGGTGGCCGCCACCGATAGTGCTACATACGGATTTTAATGTGTTTTTACCTGTTTTTAAATGATTTTAACTATCCGTCACTTTGCTTTTAAATTAATTTCAATAATATTTAAGCCAGTATACGTATATTTACTTTAAAAAAATCACTGGTGGGTTTAAAGTTTTTACTCAAGCTGAATATACAGATTTTGTATATGCAACTTTTTCTGATAATTATATAAATAAATTCTGTTGTTGCGTTATTTCTTAACAGTGAACTTCAACAATTAATGATAGAATAATATTTCAATCCCTTTTATTCCATTTTTCCCTTTTCTCAAAAATTTTTACTGGCCTTAAAGTTTTTATTCAGGCTGTATTTCTGTTCTCTCTCACTTCTCATACATTATGCACTGAGTGAATGCAAAGCAATTAACGATTATAAATTTTCTAGCGAAGTTATTAAGTAAAAAAAAATGCACAAAATGGAATAATTATTTTTTTAAATATCGTTCACAATATATTTTCAAGTTCTTTTGACAAATAAGACTTTTGCTGAAAATGAAAATGCATTATGATGACGAAATTGCTGCTTGATACACCAGTATAGCTGCGATATGACAATGGACAATCCTAGAGAGGATTCTGGAATTAGATAACTGATAAACGTTGGTAAAGAAATGGAAATGGCAAAGAACAAAACTTTTCTTTTTCCGATTACCAAATTACCTGTCTAGAATAACAATGAAGTCGCCGAATTTTTGGAAATAATGTGAAAACGGCACATTTTAACCCTTTAAAGCGCAGTGTTCCCGCTCTGGCTACACCAAACTCTGACGTTTTGATTGTTGCCAGTCACGAAGAATAGATTTGATTTCTATAAAAATAGTTGCGGGTGACATAGCTCCACGAGAATCTTATTTTTAGCACGTCATTTCTCGTAAAAAAATTGTCACGATTATTTTTAACAGCACTGACATCTGCTGAAAAATGGAAGAAGGCGAGAACAGCTGCATAGATTACCCAATGCTGAAAAAAGGGCAGCCGTTGCCATCGCTCGACTTAACTACCAGCAAAATGGCGGACGATCGAAACGTTCATCGCGTGACACAGATCTAGAGACCCTTTTTTGACGACAGCTGGCTGTGCTCACTACAACTCATATACGTATACGTGTGCGTGATAATGTAGTGAGGAATATACATTTTATATGGCAAAAAATTTCTCATGGGGGGTTATGACCCCCTAACCCCCCCCCCCCCTTGGCTACGCCTCTGCTTGCAGTACATTGAAAAGTAGAACGGTGAGCTTCAGCGAGTCTTTTTAAACTTAGCGGAAGGTATCCTGTCCTCGCTTTGGGAACAGAAAACAAATTACGGAAAGGTGTTTACACAAGCAAAACAAATAAATAAACAACACTTTATTGCAAAAAGGCTACCGCACTGTTACCCAGACAGAAAAAATTAAACTAAATTAATACAATAATTAATAAAATTCAAGTTTAATTAAAAGGTTCAAATAATAAATTTTACGTTTAGTTAAATCTTATAAGATGAAGGTTTCTTAGGGGCAGTACATAGTACATACATATAAAAAACGTAAAAATTTCATAGCAACTCATGTATATTTTTACAGCGTTTAGAACAAAAATAAACAAACCGAAATAATAAGTATCTTTCAAATTTATTTAGAAGCATGGATTAATATTAAAGGATACGTATCATCTACAAAGCTCCCAGAACGGTTCCGATTTTTCCTACATATGAAGGAAACACATATGAAGGAAATAAAATGCCAATTATCTAGAATAGCATCAGAAACCACGTATTTTTAAAGCACCAGTAAGTTAATGGTCTGTTTATTTCATATGTATGTATTTTATTTTCTTGCTTTAAGAATTCTAAAAATGACTTTATTTTACTGTTGGATTGCTGAATTTAACAACTTAAAAGGCAACGAGGAGGACAATGATAAAATGCAATGACTGTAGTTTACATTAATACAAATTAGAATAATTTTGCTGCTGGAAGATTGTTTTTTTACATACGCAGATCGTAAAATAGCAAAGAAAGCATCCTTTGATGTCAGATTACCAGAAGTCCTTTTTTTTTAAACTGTCATCGTGCCTATCCTGGTATATTGATCCATGAGGGAATAACAAATGCTTTTACAGAAGTTTCCAACAATAATTCTGATTCTCTAACACCTGGCATGCGAAATATCCGCAACATGTCCTTTCATAGCGGTTCGATGTGAGGATTTTTTTGTACGTGACCACTATTCAGGTTGTTCCACAATCAGATAACGAGTTATAAAAATTGACCGAAGGAAAAGAAAAGAAGGAAAGGGACAATGGACAAGTGAGTCCGCCCTTAATAGGCTGGACATCAAGCTTCATTAGTGGAAGCCTAGCGAAATAATTATAACGTTCTCTCTAATAATTAGCGGACACATAAGAATGTGCACTAGGCGGAAATGTTGTAAATTAGACTTATAACAATGCGCTGCCACTAACAAGAGCGTGTTTGTATGTTATACAGCGATGTGTGCGATTAAGCAAATGTTATCGGATTTCAAAAATCTCTCTCTATATCTATATAAATAAAATTAGACTTTAGTCTGTACATTTCTTGGAATTCAAAAATTTTGCGATTTCTATCCGTTTCAAGCACCCGGGAGTCCGGTGCGACCCTCAAAAAAAAAAAAGTTTGTCTGTCTGTCATTCTGTCCGTGACGCTTTTGTTGTTCAAGCATCACGTAAAAACGACCGAAGCGAATGATATGAAATTGGGTGTCATGATAGGTGGTCAGTCAACTTAAAACATAGGCGTCCAATTTTTTAAAAATCTTGATTAGATTTTGAGATTTTGCGAAAATCATTTCAAACTGCGTAAATTTGTGTTCGAACGTCACGTAATAACTGCAAAGGTGAAAAAAATGATATCTGGTGAAATGATAGGTGGCCACTCACCTTAAACTATAAGCATCTAATTAAAAAATATCGATCCCATTTCGAGATTTTGTGAAAATCGTTTAAAACTGACTGAATCTTTGTCCCCGCATAACCTAATAACGACTAAAGCGAATGATATGAAATTGGGTCACATGATAGATGGTTGCTCAACATAAACTATAGGTGTTCAATTTTTTAAACATTTTTATTAAATTTTGAGATTTTGTGAAAATTCTCTGAAAATACGTTTCAATTTCCTCAAACATCACGTAATAACGACTAATACGAATGATACGAAATTTAGTGATATGATAGGTAGTTGCTAATCTTAATTTATAGGCGTTGAATTTTTAAAATATTTTGATTACATTTTGAGATTTTGCAAAAATCGTTTGAGAATGCTGAAATTTTGTTCAAGCCTCACGAAATAAAGACTGCAGGGAATGAAACGAAATTGGGTGACATGATAGGTTGTCACTCAACTTAAATTCTAGGCTTCAAATTTTTCAAAAATGTTGATTAGATTTTGAGATTTTGCGAAAATTATTTCAGTATGCGTAAAAATTCGTTCGCGCATCCCATAATTACGACTAAAGCGAATGAAATGATATTACTTAGTGACTCTCTAACCGTAATATTTTAACAATACATAAAAATTATAACTTCGCTTTCTTTACTTTGACAACATACTACATCCATTCTGGGTACTCCTACAATGCTGACGGAAGTTCTTGCTTTTTGGAAATTTGCATTCACTAACCCGTCAAGGACGGGTACTTCAGCTAATAAATAAATAAGTTTAAAACTAGATTTGTTACAGAAAAGGTATTCGGAACTTAAACCTTCAACTGGTATCATTAATCTCATTTTAAAACTGTTATCATTATTCTCATGCTACAAAAGCGTTTATTTAAAAGAATGTACTAATTTGTTTAACAAATTCGGATCGAATTAAAAGTAATATAAGAATGATTATAAACATTTAACGAATGTTTGCTTATTATTTCGAATTAAGAATAATGGCGAACGAATGTTATCCGCAATGCTAACAAATGTACTAATAACGAATTTTTATTTCTTTAACTATCACTTAACGAAAGTACTAAACTATTTTTACCCGATTCTTTTTTATTACGAATTTACCAAAATATTTTTTTATAACGAATTTACACCAAACAAATGTAGTAAAAGTTAACATGAATATTCTAATACCAATAATATACATTTTCATTTTTGAGTCTGGAATACTAGGGAGTTCAATGAAAATTGATAGAGCTAAGTACTCAAATGACGTTTCGCTGTTTGGATAAAGAAAATCACAGAATTAAACAAGACACTCACAGATTACGCTCCTAACTCATTTTATGCTATTCCTACACCTAAAACATTGGCTTTTTTTTTGAGTAAGTAAAACTGTCCCTTGCAATTTTCTGAGAGCTACGCTTCAGCCCCGAGCACCTACATACATAGTTGGCGTCCCTGTGTGTTCGCATTCCTGTAAAACTAATACAAGTACTTAGCATGCTTTTTAAAGGGGATGATCAGATTCTAAACGTGAATTACAATTTGAACATAAGGGTTGTCCGGAATTAATTTACTATTTCCTTAAAGTAAGGAGGGAACTTTAAGGGAGATTGTTTGTGTGATTATGGCAACGCTACGCTAGGGCGATCTGCGATGGATGGAGGTGCCTTGGTAGAAGGTCTTTCTAAGGGGTTCTAACGCGCATTCAAGTTACATCTGGAGAAAGCTTACCAAAACTCCAGACCGTTAGATGGGACCCGAACCCGGGACCTCCGGCCGTCTACCATTTTCAGTGTTGTAACCACTGTGCCATGGTGAGGCCTTTAAGGGGAGAATCAGATTCTAGACGTGAATTACTATTTGGACATAGGGGTTGTCCGAAATTAATTTACTATTTCTTTAAGGAGGGAACTTATGATCACTTTTTAATTTTATCGGTCGAAACAGCAGTTTACAGAGAAGAAAAAGCGAAGAATTGAACATTGTTTAGGCGGTTTATTTTTTCGAGTAAGAATTTATTTACCGGCTACTGTCTGTTTAAGGATTAGTGGTAGGTAAATTTTCCTTCGCGTCAATAAAACGATCTCAACTTTTTCTCTTCCCCCCCCCTTCAATCGAGAAGTAAAGCCTTTCTTTAGGTACTTATTGCATAAATCAATTCCACGCGCTGACACTCGATCTGAACAAAGTATTGCTTTCATAAAAGAAAGTAATTGAAACGGCTCCAAGAGTTTAATCCCTTTATACTTTCTCAAAATGCTTCCATCACGCTGCAGGTATTACTACTATTAAGAGATTTAGCCGTACACAAACAAAGAAAAGTGTTCTTACGCAGTTTGTAAACAATCTGCGATCCGACGTGTTAAGAGCAGAGCCTGGTAAACCATTTGCTTTTGTTGTTTGAGAGTTTTTCTCGAGTTTTCTACTACAATCTCGAAGATGGTCTTAGTACCCCTAGGTTTCCGTGGTAACCACTTTACTTTATACCAAATAACAGACATTGATAATTCAATCACAGAAAAGCACAACTGAAGTAGAAGCTCGGCATCCAGATCTTACTGTTCCCAGACTGATGGCGGAGGGTGTTGGTTGGTTAACCCTTTGAGGCGCAACCCTTTCCCAATGCTGAAAAAAGGGCAGCCGTTGCCATCGCTCGACTTAACTACCAGCAAGATGGGGGACGATCAAAACGTTCATCGCGTGCCACAGATCTAGAGACCCTTTTTTGACGCAGCTGGCTTTGATGAACGTTTCGATCGTTCGCCATCTTGCTGGTAGTTAAGTCGAGCGATGGCAACGGCTGGCTTCTTTTCAGCATTGGGCATTCTATGCAGCTGTTCTCGCATTTTTCCATTTTTTAGCAGATGTCCGTGCTGTTAAAAATAATCGTGACAATTTTTTACGGGAAATGACGTGCTTAAAAAGTAAAGGATTCTGGTGGAGCTATGTCACCCGCAACTATTTTTACAGAAATCAAATCTTTTCTTCGTGACTGGCAACAGCCAAAACGTCAGAGTTTGGTGTTCCCAGAGCGGGAACACTGCGCGTTAAAGAGGTTCTACTGCGGATTCACGTTCCATGTGGAGAAAAACGTTCAAAAATACCAGAACGTTTCAATCGACAGCAGTGTGGTAGGCCAGAAAACTGGATCTTCACGCTTCAGCAATCAACCAAATGTTCAGAGTCTTATCTACTCGGCCGGCGGAGGAGGTGCCTCTGTAGCCCCTCCGCCATCCCGCCGGAGGAGGGAAGGCTGGAGTTAGAAAGGAAAAAAGGAAAGTTGCTGTTTGTTTACCAGGAGAGGCCATGTTAACCTCTCAGAATGTCCTTTCTGAATGTTTTTTTTTTTTTTTTTTGGCTACAATATATATCCTTATAAGAAAGTGGAAATGTTGGCAGCCCTTGGAAACTGATGGAGACCATGAGCTCGGAGAGAACTTTCGGAACCCCGGGTTTTATGTTTATATATGTGGAGAAGGGGGGAGAGAAGATCAACTTCTATCCTCCCATTAGCAATAGACTGATAAAAAGTTTTATAAATGTTCAGCTTTCAACACAAAGTAGAAAATTCATCAGTCTGCGGCGTTTTAACGTATACCTGGCTCCCCAGTATCGCCTAAAAGATGTCTTTTTTTGTCACTGAACCATATACTGTACAGCAGTGGTTCCCAACTGGTGATCCACAAACAAGTTCTAAATGGTCCGCGAAGCGAGTGAGTGTTTAAAAAAATAATTGTGCCTTCTCAACTTCTGGAGATAAAAAGGTAAAATGCGTAATTGATGACGCTCGTTTTTAAGATAATTAAAAAAAAACTTTTTCACAATCCTTTCAAAATAGGGAAGAATCCGAGATCCACAGCTATTCAAAGAAGTACGTACTAATAAATAACATTAACGTCAAGGCAGAAACAGAAATAGTTTTTGAATTTATCATTACATTTTATGCATATGTTCTGCATTTCTTTTTTTTAACTTTATCCCCCCCCCCCGGAAAACTTTTTTAAGTGGTCCATGGGGGTAAACTGGAAGTGGAAAAGTGGTCCGTGGGTTAAGTTGGTTTGGGAACCACTGCTGTAGAGGAATTGCATAGCTTGGTTCGGAATTTGTAGCTTTTTATTTCGGCGTAATGCGCCCTCTGGCGGAAATTTATTTAACTTTTTTTAGATTCTCAGCGCATCCTTTGAACTGTCTATCCACAAATTTTCGGCTCAATCCGCATGTCATATCTGTACGGTCTTCGCCGGCGTACGGTTGGCAACACTGGCATTTGGAACTATATATCGGAATATAAAATCGTTCGCCATTTTGCCCATGTTCATCACGTGAAAACGTGATCGGGTAAAATAAATAAGTAAATAATAATAAAAATGTGCAAGATCGAAGAAGAGAAGAAACCCGATGCTTCTTTTCACAAACGGCGGAACTTACGCAAGTGCTGTGTTTTTCTTTCTTTCTCTCTGGAGGATCACCTTGAAAGGGCGAAAGGTGTAAGGACTTGCTTTTATAGGAATTTCCACCCGCGTAACCTTTCCCTTTACATAATAATCGCCCCGCACATACATACAGGGAGGTAGAAACCACATTCATCGTCTCTTTTTCTACCTCTTTCCTTTCTTTTATTGCGTAAGTGATGTTTTCTTTCTTCACTGAATGGATCTATCACTTGTTGCGAGATCGGAGACGTCCCCAGCTAATCACACTGGAAGTTGAAAATAAATATAATTATTTACGGATCGACTGACTGAGACTGAACAATGATCTGCTAGCGATGCATGCCAATTAAAAAAAAAAGTTACTCTTGATAATTCGGCAGTGGAGTATCCATTTTTTTTTTTTTTCCCCCGATTTTGCATGGGAATGGAAACTAAAACATCCCTTTTAGAACATTTAACAGGCTACAGGAAAAAAAAAAAAAAAAATATGATACAGCATAATTGCACCGTAAATATATTGTGGAAACAGCAATAAAATGGTAACCCATAATTTTAAACACACAACAACATTAACAAACATTAAACGGTAACAAACATTACTCTGCGAGACAACGTGACACGTGAGACGAGACGAACATATACTCTAAGAAACACGAGACACAATGCCTGCGAGACGCGACGAGACATCCTGTATCTCGTCTCGAGTCGAATCTATCCCCATATATACAAGACAATAATGAGAACATGCAGCCAAAAAACTGGCCTTTAAAGGTAAAATTGCTTAGAAACTTTGTAAAATAGCAAACATAAATAAAAGATACACCGCAGTACAGAACCATGGTTTCGGGTGTCACAAATGGTTCAACCTTCCTCAGTCGGAAAAAAAAGCTCCACTGTTCACACAGACAGGAGTGAAGGAAGGAGCAAATTCTATACTTCTGCCAGCGCAGATGGTGGCGATTTTGTTAGCAATGAAGAAGGGTGGATCTTTTGTAGCAGCCGAAAAGGTACTATTGATAAGTATTCTTTTTATGGGTGCTATTTACAAAGTTTTTAATTAACACGCAAAATAGTTGACCTATATTTTTTCCCTCTTGGCGTAAAGTTAATGAAATTGCAAATGCACATAACTGTTTTTATGCCATTAATCTTTTGAATAATTCCTTCCAATGATAAGCTAAGATATATAAGCAGGTGCGTAGACAGAAAACAATTCGGGGAAGGCCGAAAAACAGGAATTTATCGCAAAAGGCTTGGTTATGGACATCAAATTAACCAAAATTGGAATTTCGAGGAGAACTCCTTGGTTAAGTTCCTGTATATAGGCCAATATAGCTGTTGTTTCACGAGCTATTAAGTTGGAAACATGGACTCTTTTGTACTAATCTTCTTCAATCTTCAATTTGTGTTCAATGCCGATTACTATGTTTGGTGCCCACTATTTGACAAGCTGGTTTTTTACTAGATTTGGCCAAAATGTAGTCAATATTATCATTTTTTATGTTTTCAATATACATCTGCAATAAATGCGAAAAAAATGGACGGCATTTAAGAAACATTAGCAATATATCTCGACAGTTAATAAGTTACGAAGTAGTATTGTAAGCCGACGTGATTTGTCCTTTCTCGCAAAATAAACTACATTTCGGTAAAATATTTTGTATAAATTATTTTTTTGCTTATTGCGGTATTACAGTGCGTCCCAAAAGTTTATAGACTAGCGTTTTTTTCGATTTAAGAGTTAAATCAAACAAGTGTGAAAGACCAAAGAAATTATGCAAATATGTATTGACGCAACAGAAATAGTAAGATGCTTAAAGTACTTCAAACAGTCACAGATTTCATGTAAAAAAATAAAAACTAAATAATGCTGTCCCAAAAATATATAGACAACCAGTGTTAAAAGTTGATTGGAGTACTGATCTCCAAATTTGCATGTTTCAAGGTCATGTACTGGTCATTCAATAGCATTTTGAGATAAAAGCGAAGCTGTCTGTCTTTCTTGGACTGATTGTAAAGATGCCTTGCGACGTACAATTTTCCGAAACTGAAATTGCCCAAATCTATTGTTTGGATGCTCCTGGAATGAAAGTTGTAGATATTGCAAGAAAACTTGGAGGCAGGAGGGCTGGTATTTATCGAATTCTGTCAAAAGGTGACAATTTGAAAGCAAAATCTCGCACTATGCGACCAAAGAAAATAACTAAACGGCAAGGAGTCCAAAACGGCTGTTTTGGACTGGCCAGACCCAAGTCATGACCTGAACCCAGTGGAGAACCTTTGAGGAATATTAGCTATAGACGTATATGCTAATGGGCGTCAATTTGCAACAATTCAAGATCAAATGGCAAATTGAAAGAAGTTGGTTTTCTCTAAAGCCAGAATCGCTTCAAACTCTTATTTCGAGTATGCCTGATCGAGTTTTTGTAGTGATTAGAAAAAATGGCTCAAAAATTTGAATGTTAAAGAAAAAAAAATGAGTTGTCTATAAACTTTTGGGACACTAAATTTTCATTTTTAGTTTTTATCGCAAAGCCTGCGATTGTGTGATGATATTTTTGTATAGTATTATTATTGTCTTGATGTTAATTATAATTAAAAATGCTTTTTGGAATATTTATTCACCATTTTCAATTATAAAATGAAAAATAGCTGTTATCTATAAATTTTTGGGACGCACTGTATGTCCACTGATTAATACCATGAAGATACGTAGAAACATTAGTTAGTAGTTAAAATAAGCTCTGCTGCTGTATGCGAAGAAAAGGCTGGTTTAGAAATGTTTTTATTTCCTCCTTCCTTGAATGTCTATACAAACCCAATTTTTTTTATAACGTGCATCTTCATTAATCTGAGATCCAGAGGGTTGTATAACAGCCGTGTGTCGTTTCCTCGGTGCGTAAACAAGATATTCGATGCCAACGGACTGAATAATTAATACATTGGATTTGTGTTCCAGATAGCAGCGCAGAATGAAAACTTGAAAGCACGCTCCAAAGTTGCGCGATCACAAGTTAAAAAAAAAAATGATAATTGTACTCTCGTCGGATCAATCAACTGCAAAATAGAACCTTTTTGTGACAGCCACGATACATGCAAGGCACGCGAAAGAAAGAAAAAACGCTCTGATGTAATTAAAGCTTAAGAGAGAAGAAATAAAAATAAAAGGCTAGAAATAGAACGCTTGATCGACAATGGTTATGATGAATATACCTTGTGCCAACGATAATTGGAACTTTTTGATTTATTAAGTAACATAGGCAAAAGGGGACAACCGTGTGGGACAAGATATTTTCCATATGATTTAAATCCTCTAGAATTATTAATTATAATTTATCTAACCTTTAGTGCAACACAGCACTGTGGGAAGTAGTCACTATTGCATTTCATCTAATATGGAAATCGCAGTTGTTTCTACAGTCACTGTTGGAAAAATCAAGCAAGTCTTACTTTTTTTTTGGATTTGAGCAGTAAATTATCATCCAAAAATCAATATCACTGTTTTCATTTAAAGCTTAAACTTGCTTGATTGCATGCATGCAGTTGAGAGTCGGGTGGCCCCGGACACTCTCGGTTCTAGGCAATCACACACACATAGATAACCGGGATGTAGCTAAGGGGTGGCTGATGTTGCTGCAGCCACCACCCGAAATGAGTAAACGCAAGGAGAAAACTACGCATTCGTTGATAATTTTAATGTTCAGAGAAATATATTTGTTTCACCTTTTCAGATAAAATCTTAACTACTCAATGAAACTAACACCAGTATCGACCCATCAACGAATGTTTTTTCCACTCCCCGGTCACAGAAACTGTGCGACGCTCGTCGCAGATTCTTGAGAAGGTCTGCAAGGGGACTATTTCTGAGTTCCATATCGGCCCTCTAAGCTGTCTATTATTCCGCAATGATATGCGGGCTGTGCGCGATGCCCACAGACTATGCTCGCACATAAAGCTCCTTTGTGGTCGCCACTATTGATGCATGCGAACTGCGCCTGAATTGCAGTTTCACAATTCAGATACGTGGCAAAGCCTAATTTTTCGTCTTTAGCGTAGAATTTACTCATTTTCGATGCATTGATATAGCCGCTTGCGTCAGTAATTTCATATGCAGTCTTTTAACCCTTTGAGGCTCAACCCTTTCCCAATGCTAAAAAGAGGGCAGCCGTTGCCATTGCTCGACTTAACTACCAGCAAGATGGCGGACGATCGTTCTCGCTGTTCTCGCATTCTTCCATTTTTCAGCAGATGTCAGTGCTGTTAAAAATAATAGTCACAGCTTTTTTTTACGGGAAATGACGTGCTAAAAAGTAAAGGATTCTTCGTGGAGCTATGTCACCCGCAACTATTTTTATAGAAATCAAATCTATTCTTCGTGACTGGCAACAGTCGAAACGTCAGAGTTTGGTGTTCCCAGAGCCGGAACACTGCGCGTTAAAGGGTTAACATCTTTTTTTGTGAATAATCGTATTTTCATTCGTTGCATGCTATAGCATTAGCTTTTATATCAACAATTAAAAATACTACATATATTTAATAAATAAAATATTTTTTTGTTAAAGCGCGATATCGACGACTGTGATCCAGTGATTTAATATGCATTCTTTCTCCATCTTTTTTGTGAAGAATCATATTTTCGTTCATTGAACGCCATTATAACTTTTGTATACAGTAACTTTTGTAACAGTTAAAATAACTACATATTTTCTATAAATAACTATTATTTTGCCAAAGTATTTCTTAATCTTTTGTATGAGCTTTTATTTTTCAACCAAGATTATCTTGCAGACTATTTTTGCATTTCTAAATCTGCGTTGCAGACTTATACAGAAAATTCAGCGACTGGGTTCCACTCTAAAGTCGTGATATACATGAGACAAGTCTCTTCACTGTCTAGCTATCGAGGGAGAAAAGAAAAGATGGTTTAGGGTTCAGCACAGTTTTGCTTATGTGATATCTTGGGGAGAAGCAGGGAGTGGTTTGGAAAAATTTTAAGTGTTACTCAAACATTTAAATATTTCACGAGAATAAATTAATTATTCACAAAATAAAAGTCAGAAAGCGAACAGCTATTTGTGCGGGGAATCAAACGCAAAAATATATATAACAAGTAAAGGAATTTCTTGTACTGATTTTTTAAATTATTTTCAGATCTTTTTTTAATAAATACAAATCAAAGTAAAGTTTAGATGATAAACATAACTAAGAGCTATGTATGTACTGAACTGTCCATTATTTCTGAACAAAAATGAGAAAATTAACTAGTGATTACTGATTTCTGTACTCAACAGACCGCTACTGGCAAGTATATTTACCAGCGTCCTTCATAGGGTTTTAAAGGGAAGGTACGGTAAGATTGCGTTGGAAAGTGTTTTGGAATGCATGCGCGTGTCAAGGTTTGCCTCTCTTTTTCGTAGCATATGCATCTGTGGCAAAACCCCCTTACGCATGCATAAACAGACGAAACAAAGACTAGCCTCTCGGTACAGAGTTGGAATAACAGCAGATGCCTAGGGAATGTTTTTCGAATCAGAATTTGGTTAAGTCAGAATAAATAACGAGATTTGCGCTCGTATGCAAAAAACGCGGAGAAAAGGGCGAAAAATGGAATATATCATTGACTCATAATTTATAGGGAGCGTCGACGATGAAGTATATCACTCTGATGTGGCATGCGATTTTTTTCTTTCTTTCTCTACGATACACTGACATAACAGTTCCACGAAGCGTGTGCTGGGACACATGTCGTAAATTTGCGAACAAATAACCCAGACCGAATTTGTATTGTTTCCATTTCATTTACATTTACATTACAACAAACATTTTGCATCTACCTTTTATAGTGAAAGTTATAAAAGTCTCCCAGATAAGATGGCTTGGCCACATATTCAGGATATAGTGACGAAGATCCAATAAAAAAAATATCTTTCCAGAAGCCAGATGAAAAGCGAAGGAGATTCAGGCCACGTACAAGGGGGCTGGATATTATAGAGAAGTGGCTTAAAACACTTGAAGTTAATAGATGGAAAACCATAACGTCAGACAGATCGAGAAGGAAAAAACTGACTGAGATAGCCTTGACTGGGAACCGGCTGTAGTGCTTGAGAAGAAGAAGATATACTTTTAAAAAATAACGTTTGATGAATTCTTAAAAGTTCATAGGCATAAATCTTGGATAGGCAACAGCAATTATCTTTCATGCAATGGGAACTATTTGACCTTTCGTGGTCACATGTCCTTCTCCGGAAAAAATAACCATTTGTTAATGTCTATTGTCTATGTTCATTTACTAGAAATATTATTTAATTTCAGTAAATGAAGAATACAGCGTCGATGTCTGCTCGACCCCAAAACGGCCGAGTGGATAAAACACTGAATTTAGTAGATGGTTGAAATGTGAAGGTCCAGGATTCTGGACTATCGAGCGGCTGTTGATCTAACGGTCTGAACTTTTGGGTGGTATTCCCCAGATGTAACCAGTAAACACGTTAAAACCACCTTCAGAAAAGTCTTCCGTCAAAGGCAAGGCCCCCCAGGCAGATGCCTCTCGTGTAGGTTCACACACATCACATACAATGTCTGTTCATTGGGCTTTTGTACCCCTTGACCCACCCCCCACCCCAACTCTTAAAAAAAAAAAAAAATCCAATTGCAATAAGTGACAAGCTCTCCCAATTTTCTATATAAATTACATATAGCAAAAAATGTACTCACACAGATAAAGAGAAAACATACAAGCAAAAACTACAATATAATATAATTTTAAAAAACGATTTTGCTTAAGTGTTCAAGAATTTAATTTTATAACTATAGGTTAAACTGATAAAGTTCTTTATTACTGATGATTTAAAAACAAAAATACATTTAATCAAATTAAAAAATCAACAACAAATGTCGAAGTGTAATACTTATATGCCCCCCCCCCCAAAAAAAAATGGGATATTAATCATCAACTACAAATATAATAAGGAATAGTGAATATAAATACTTCCACAATAACTTTGCATTAAGACTAATTTAAATACAGGGAAATCTTTTTTTCATTTAATTATTTAATTTGAACATTTTGTAGTAACTAATATTGACGAAGGTTCGACCCATTTTATTGAAAAAAATAAAGAAGTAGTAGTTAAATTTGGTGGCGCCATCTACTGAAATTGTTTCTACCATTCTTTCTGTACTCTTAAAACTGAATAAGTTCGTCGCTTGATTATATATATACAGGGGCGTAGGCAGAAATTTTTCATAGGGAGGGTTACGACTACTGCAACTCACATATATGCATACATGTGTGTGATAAGGGAGTGAAGAATATACATTTTGTATGGCAAAAAATTCCTCATGGGGGGGGGGGGGTTATGACCCCCCTAACCCCCATTGCTACGCCCCTGTATATATATATATATGGAGAAATCGTTAGTTTTGATTTAGAAAATTAATAGACTGTTCCCGAATTTTGTTTACGTTAAATTATCTAAAATTTACAGGTTCTGTCCTACCTCTCGGCTATCTAATAGTCTGGACTTTGGGCGGATCAAGAAGAAGGGAGCAAAGGCATATTTAAACTAGATACAATGAGTATTCAAGACCTGCGCCCCCTCCGAAAAAAGTTTCTGAATCCATCCTTCTCTTCAGATGTAACGTGAATACTCGTTAGAACCCCTTAAGAAGTTCGACGCTCAAGACCACCTCCCCCCCCCCCCCCCCAAACCTCCCTAGGCAGCTGACCCTCGTGTAGCTTTTCCTTACCCTCAAACAAACAAAACAAAATTTATGACGGCATCTACTAAAAATCCAATTATATATATTTGCTTATTATTATAAACAGCTATAATCTCTTAACGTTTCCAGCAGATGGCGACACTAAATCCTATTATCAAACGGCCCTGCTAATTTGGGGTGACAATACTGTAAAATCGCTTATTTTCGCGAATTTTATATCAATAGAACCGAAAGTTGAAAAATCCCTAAACTACCTAAATATAGAACCCCTTTCACATAAAACATTTTAAGAAACTTCCTTGGTCCGAAAAGTTCGTCTCCTCCACATCCCCCTTTTAAATGGCTTCAAAGAAGCTGGTATAAATATAAAGTGAATGAGCAGCATTCTATTAGTTATATTATGTTTTATATACAAGAAATAAATTTATAGTATCCAAGAAACAGTAGTAAGAAAGAAAGTTGTCACGAAAGAGTTTGTAACTATGCAGTAAATTATTTAAATTTTAATAAGTGAAAAATTTCTGATTTTTTATTATCATTTGAAGTTTAAAAAAAAAAAAAGTATTTCGCGAGGCTTTAATTTTCGCGAATACGGCGGGCTCTCGAAAATCGCAGCCTCGCTAAAATAAGTGATTTTACAGTAAATTGGGTATGTAGGAAGAGGAATTCTATAAAAAAAATAATATGTATTTAGTACAATTACAGAATTTTATTCAATTCATGAACACATGCAGTATCATAGTGGGTGATGAAAATAAATATATGCTGACTTAAACCACTTTTCAATGACTCACGAAGGAAAAAAATCACGTCAAAGGATAGCATTTCTGGGATCGCCTACAAATTAGGAAAGAAAACATTGATTGCATAAATACATATTACTTTCACTATTATTGATATTGTATAGCCCAGGACCGACTTTGTTTATATATATCATATTTCTGAACCTTTTTGTGGTGAAAGGTTGAAACTTTGTGAAACGCCTCATTAATGTACAGGGATTATTTTATTAACTGGGATTTTTTTGTGCGGGACCGTGTAAAAAATAAAAAGGTTATTAAATCTAAAGAAATAAAAAATTAAGTTTTTAATCGATACGATAAAGTTCTGTACTTTTTAAAGAAACTTTGTAATTTATATGCCAATAACCAATATTTAAAAAACAAAAGGCTAAGTTTTTTGGGGACCCCATGCATATTTTTACACGTTTTCACGCACAGTTTGATGCAATTATAGGTAAGCTTTTTAACCAACAGTAAGTTTTGCAGTGGGTCTAGTCACTAAGCTCCGTTACCGTAAGAACATAGAAAGTGAAGCAGCATCGGCTTGGCCAGTACTTGGGATGGGTGACAACCTCTCTCGTCAGGGTTGCTGTAGGAGCGTGTACGCTAATGGGAGCTGGTGCACGTAAAATCTGTTTGTGTTTGTGTGATTATGGCAACGCTACTCTACGGCTATCTGCCGAAGATGGGGTTGCCTTGGTAGGAGGACTTTCAAAGGGGTTCTAATGCGCATTCACGTAATCTGTTCGTGGATCCAATGTCCTCTATGTTCAAACGATATCTCTGGGGTTACCACCAAGTGCTAGGGCTATCACCTGGAATGGGTTCCAAATTAGGAGGTGGTAACGTTGGTCTGCTCAACAGGCTCCAGCATAATAAAATAAACAACATCTGCGGCCCTTGTAGCGGCCAAGTTTTCAGTAAGCCGCTGACCCGGCCATTAGAAAGAACAAATAAATAAAATAACAAACAGAAGTGTTAAGGGTCCAATGAGCGAGTAGGCTGCGCTACGAGTTTGATATCACGCCTTAATGCTTACAGGTGAAGCCCGCAAATACAGTAATTAGGACTGTTAAAGTTATTAAATGAAATTTCTCATTTTCCACAAGCGTTACGTTAATATAGGAATCTATATACTCACATATACTAGTGCTAACTACGTCAAAAGTGAAAAGTGCATACATTTCCTATGCAAATATTACTAAAATAACCAACTGAATCGATAGCACCAATAACATACTACAAGATGTCCCAAAAAGGTGGTAACAAGCTTTAATTCTTTATCTATTAGAGATAAGTGCGCAATGTAAATAAAAAAATGCTCAAAATAAGGTACAAAAAAGACTACGGTGAAAGAATTTCCTCTCGTAAATTTTCAAAAAATTACACTTACAAAATTTGAATACGAGCCCCGTACAAAAAAAAAATGTCCAATTAGTAAATGTGATCATACGCTAATGAGGTAATAGAAAAAAAAATGAAAGTTTGTATCTTAAAACAATGTGAGAGATATGAAGATTTCCAATTTCCTTTACAGCAAGCTTATAGCATGTATTTTTTAAACACGCTCACTGCCAGACCAAAAAGTTATTAGAGTAGAGGACAAATTTCTTATGTCAATTTCACATATAAAATATATTTTTTATGATAAATGATTCCGGTTGTAAATATTGAAAATTTCACATATTTCTTTCGAAATGCGTGATTTTCGAAAATTTAATTAGTAGTTATTCACAAAAAATGAAATAGAAAGATCGGCAATGGATCTATAAAATTTATATACGATTAAGACAAACGTACTTACGTAAATAGCAAACAGGCTCACGCGTAAACAGATGGAAAGAACACACCAAACAACCAAAATAACTTACCTAAAAGAGAAAGCGATACATAAATTTAAGACTTAAAATATAGTTCGTAGATATCTATCAATTTAAAAAAAAAATAAATATGTTTTACTGGTGTTCTTTAAGTAATCATTCAACTTTTGAATACCTTTTTAAAGAATCCAATTGTCCAAGAGACTCGAAATAAATAAATAAAAAGAAAATAAGAAAAAATCTCTCAACAAGCTGCACTATGTAAGAAACAGTGAGCCTAGTTACGAAACATAAAGGGAAAAAAAATTAACATTTGAATTTTGCAAAATGGATAATGCTTCAACCCATTTTTGAAGGCATTTTTTGTGCTTATGAACTATTTCTGAAAGTTATATGTGACATACAGGTTTACTGTTAATTTAGTGCATAGTGGATTGAGTGAAGAAGCATTATTAGTTTTTTCGAGTGTTTAATATCATGTTCTTTTTTTTTTCTTTAAAACCGTACAAAAGTCCTGTGATGCAGATCGGTTTTTAAAAAGAATAGCTTTGATGTCTTAAGGCTGTTTCTTTTAAAATGCATTTCTCTTGACGGAGCTGAAATTAATCTCTCAAAGCTCCTACAGATGGCACCACCACGTAAAATGATGCTCACAATTGAATCAATACATACTCTTTGGTCCCATCAAATTAAAAAAAAAAAAAAAAAAAAAAAAAAAACAGAATTTCTCATAAAAAGATACACTACACACATTATTATAAAATCTTTTATTATACGTTCATGATTTTTTTAAAATTAGCGTACAGTCGTAACACTGACAAAGGCGCAAAAACCATTTAACAAACTACTTTTAAGAGTTTTCTAACGTTCCTATACTTTAAACATAGATTAGGTATCGTAAGTTTGTAAAGCAGCTCGTGAAGAGATATTCTGAATTTTCACGGTTTCTAGACTTTATTCCCTCCTGTCTCCTGCGCATATACTGGTCATAAATTGAATAATTTTTGTTCGTTTTGTTTGTTTGTGTGATTATGGCAACGCTGCGCTAGGGCGATCTTCCAAGGATAGGGGTGCCTTGGTAGGAGGACTTTCTAAGGGGTTCTAACGCGTATTCACGTTACATCTGGAGAAAACCTACGAAAACTCCAGACCGTTAAATCGACAGCAGCGCGATGCGACTGAACCCGGGGCATTTACACTTCGGCTGAATAATTTTTAAAGGAACTGAAAATATAAACAAAAATCTTATATTTGGTCGAATAGTAATAAATCAGACTCTGTAACATTTTAAATTTATCAAAATAAAAATTATCGATTGTTAGCATAAGGAAATGTACCTAGCACAGTTAAATCATTTTACACGAAGATAAGTCTTATTAATTTAAACGAATTTTAAAATGTAATTTGCAGGTTTGTGGTAATTTTTACCCCCCCCCCCTCTCTCCAACATTTTAATCGTTTATACATCCGTGTATAAATAGTTGTTGTTTAGTTGACAATTAGATGCGGTAAATAGTTGTTTATAATCTCATGCGTACTGTAAACAGCTATTCATGTAACAACTGCAAATGAAACCTATTCGTTATGAAAGCAGTTACATATTAAGAATAAATCAATAGATGGCAGCACCACTCAATAAAATAGTATTGTTTCACGCAAGAAAAATAGTCTGCATTATACGAAAATAATGGTGTTAGTAATTTACTTAGATAGTCAAAAGATATATAAATAATTGTAAGCAACCTTAACCCGTATGTAGGACACTCAAATCTGAACATTTTCGACAGTGGTCGTAAAAATTCATAGGCGTTATTTCTTTTTCCCGTCTCCTATTCACATGTACCCTCAAAAAGTAGCAGGAATATTTTGTATTTTTCAAAGGAAAACTTATGATATATTTAGATTCTCAAGCATATACGCACCCACAGAGAGGGCTAAACAGCCCCCCCTCAAAGGTGGAGAATTATAAGTGAAAAGCGTTTAGACATGGGCGCCGGCAGCATAAGGCAAGGGGGGGGCTGGATTTTTGTATGCAGTGTTTTCCTTTGCTTTTTTGCTCTTTCCAACATGGTAACCATACGTTAAAGTAGTCTTTGCCCCCCCCCCCGGGAAATATTCTGCTGGCGCCCATGCGTTTAGATACAAAAATTGGTCACTTAATGAATTAAACCGTTTTATTTTTAAAAATTCTCTTCACATTCTTTCTTAAACCTCGGTTTTAAATAAATGCTTGCCGTTAGTACATGACACTGGTTCCCAACCTGCGTTTCGCGAAAATTATATACTGGTATACTAAGAATATACGAGAATTCAAATTTTTCGGATTTTAGAAGGAGTTCGTAGAGATAAAAAGGTTGGCAACCATTAGTATTTGAAATGCAGTTGAATTAAGTTACAACGTCTTTTAAAAGAAATGCACATAATTATTTATGACTCTATGAAGCTTTACACTGACAGTGGGCATGTGCTGAATGGGCAGATGGTACAGAATATTTTGATGGTAAGAAAGTTGGAATTATAATCAAGGTCATGATAACAGAATTCAGCGGTAAATCCTGGGTGCGCCACTGTTCTCAAGTGTAATTTATACGATTCTACGATAGCCGGTACTTCTGTTTTAAATAAAAAGAAAAAGAGGGAACTTTCTTTAAAAGCTTTAAAGTATTTTGGATACGAACTCTACGTGCACCCGCTCATTTTAGCGTACACGGTTCCACTCCACAGCAGGCCAGGTGCAAGAAGTTTTCACTTTGCCAACCGCTGACAAACAGATGTCAAACCGATGTGAGCTGCAAAGGTCGGTACAGATTCACTTTCGGCGTTCTGATGGGAACCGAGCTTAAACCGACTCGGTCCACTGCAGGACGAGCTTTCCTCGACTGAGCAGTGGAAACTGCTGAGAATTACTTATCCAGTCGTCGAAAGCAAGAGTCAACGACATTCTTCTGTATAAAGTGAAACGCAACGTTACCAACCTAACCAATCATATTACAACAACGTCCTTATTTCATGCTCCAATACAAGATGTAGCCAATGTAGAAGGGATGTTGCCTATACCGAACGAAACGATCACGTGCTGAACAAAATCTACTTTCGGACACCGTGAGAAAACAGCTTAGCGACCAACAAACAGGAGAGAGCACGATTAACGGTACAACCAACAACACAGCTCTTCGGGTAAGCCGATCACGTATGGCATTGACCATCATCATCATTATTATTATATAACGTGCCGCGATCAGTCACGATTCACCGGTCGCAATTTGTTAGTTTTCACCGGTGAAATTTTCATCGAAAGTGTCCTGGGAAATGCAAATGAATCTCGAATCCAGAAAATTATAGATGGACAGCGAGACGTTATGCGCAAATAAGGGTGATCGGGTTTCTAGTGTCTTCCTCATAACAGTTATTTGTTTTGTGGTGTCGTTTGCTTTTTTTCCTACCTAGAGGGGGAAATGATTTGGCGAAAACTTTTGGAGGAATTTTTGTAGCGGTTGTATTTTAATATATCATTGTTCGTTTGGAGGTACGTGTGTCGTTTTATATATAATTTGGTACGGAATTTTATTTATTTTTCTTTTCTTTAAATTATCCATGCAGAGGTTATTCACTTTTTGAAATCAGGTTGTTACGGGGAAGGTGAATTTCTGAGTGAAGATTTAGACGTGTACCGAAGGACAATTCCATTACACAGTCTCCGTTTTTTCGTGAAGGTTTCAGGAATCTCGCAACTTATCAGTTGAGCGGAGAGTCTTTTTTGAATATTTCCTGTGGTACCGATTACTTTGAAAAACTGTTCTAAAGTTGCATAATATTTTAAAAGAACCCTTAAAAAAATACGAAAACATTTCCTATTTTAACCCTTTAACGCGGAGTGTTCCCGCTCTAGGAACACCAAACTCTGACGTTTTGACTGTTAAAGTCACGAAGAATAGATTTGATTTCTATAAAAATAGTTGCGGGTACCATAGCTCCACGAGAATTCTTTACTTTTTAGCACGTCATTTCCGGTAAAAAAAATTGCCACGATTATTTTAAACAGCACTGGCATCTTCTGAAAAGTGAAAGAATGCGAGAACAGCTGGATAGATTGCCCAATGCTGAAAAAAGGGCAGCCGTTGCCATCGCTCGACTTAACGACCACCAAGATGGCCGACGATCGAAACGCTCATTGCGTGCCACAGATCTAGAGACCCTTTTCTGACGACAGCTGGCTGTGCCGGCACGGCCGATTGTCGTAAAAAAAAGTTCTCTAGATCTGTGGCACGCGATGAACGTTTCGATCTTCCGCCATCTTGCTGGTCGTTAAGTCGAGCGATGGCAACGGCTGCCCTTTTTTCAGCATTGGCAAAGAGTTGCGCCTCAAAGGGTTAACGCGCGGTGTCCTCGCCATGAGGACCCAACTCTGACATTTCGACTGTTTTGATTCACGGAGAATAAATCTGATTTCACTAAAATACTTAAGGAGGACATAGTTACGAGAGAATCCTTTCCTATTCAACACATAATTTCCCATAAAAATGATCGATTATTTGTAAAATGAACGTCCGTATTATTTTTATCAGCACAGGCATCAATGATAATTGGAGAATGTGATTGAAAATATATACATAGATGTAGAAGAAAAACTAGATAGAATGGAAATGGTAGCGTTTCGAAGGGTTGAATACGTACTGCAGGGTTACATATTAAAAACCGAATCATTATCTATCCGTATCTCGGGTCGGTCTTTCTTGATTCATTATGTACGAAAACGCATCCTATTCCATGACTGGGCCGTATATGTCTTTCTTGCTTTGCTATGTTTGAAATTACACCATAATCTACACGTCGCACCATTTGTTTTCCTTGCTTCATTATGTTGGGAAGTGTATCAATCTATCTGTCGAACTCATGTCTTTCTACAGAACTATTCAAATAAAAATTTAAATTGGTAAAACTCAAAATGTTCACACGTTTTATTTGCCCGAATTCACTAGCACTTTACCGCTAAAAAATCTCCAGTATGTTAACCCTTAACACTCCAACGTTTAAGTTTGACTATTGACTGGCAACTCAAACTTATTATTGAAATATTTTGACTTGCAAGTTTTTAAGTGTCAGATTTTAAATGCTAAAATCACGTGTAAATAATATTAACAGCTAAATCATCATAGATGGGAATATTAAAGTTGTCATGCCATAATTACAGGGGCGTAGCCAGAAATTTTTCATGGGGGGTTACGACTAGAGATGAGACGGGCTCAGCCCGAGCCCGAAAGCCCGAGCCCGAGCCCGGGCCCGACTCGGGCTCGGGCTCTGTAATTCACGAGTGCGTTCGGGTTCGGGCGGGCTCGGGATCGTGAAAAATTTCTTCTTTGTTGAACATACTCCTTGAAACAGATTTTAAAAAGTGATTCATGGGATAAATAGACGTACTTATTTCAAAAAATAGCGGCACGGGGGACTAGAAGGTGTGTGAAGCTCCAAAATTTATTGTATCCTCTTAATGATTTAGTTAATTTTATTTGTCTTTAGCTGAAATTTCGGGCTCGGGCTCCAACTTTAATAATATTGCTCGGGCTCGGATTAAAAGTCTTCGGGCTCGGGCTTCAAAAAATGAGCCCGAACTCATCTCTAGTTACGACTACTACAACTCATATATATGTATACGTGTGTGTGATAATGTAGTGATGAATATGCATTTTCTATGGCAAAAAATTCCTCATAGGGGGGGGGGGGTTATGACCCCCCTAACCCCCCTTTGGCTACGCCCCTGCATAATTATATTTTCCTTACAAAGCTAATTTATTTTTCTTCTCGACATAATCGATAAATAGATTGGTTTACAGTGAAACAGATTGAAATCTGAATGTCTTTACTGATCATGTGTAACTGACTGAGAAGTATTATTTTTTCTCTGCAAACAGTTTTCGATAATGACCCGCACAATATCCGAAGTAAAAAATAAACTTGGGGTACGTCGCACATCGGTGGAGGTTGAGAGGTACATTTATGTCATGTGGGTTAACCCTCTGAAGCGCAATCATTTCCCAATGCTGAAGAAAGGGCAGCCGTTGCCATCGCTTGACCTAACTACCAGTAAGTCTGCGTTAAAAAATGGTCTTTAGATCTGTGGCACGCGATGACAAATTCGATCGACATCTATTTTGTTGGTAGTTAAATCTACCGATGGCAACAGCTGCTCTTTTTTCGGCATTGGGCAGTCTATCCAGTTGTTCTTCAATATCCACGTATTTCCATCGTATTCTTCCAGTTTTCAGCAGATCCCAGTGCTGCTAAAAACAATCCTGACAATTTTACAAGTCATCGACAATTTTTACGGGAAAATGATGTGCTAAAAATTAAAATTTTTTCGTGTAACTATGTCTCCCTCCAGTATTTTTATAGAAATCAAATTTATTTTTCGTGATTGACAACAGTCAAACCGTCAGCGTTTTGTGTCGAGGACACCGCGCGTTAAAGGGTTAAAAAAACACTTGACGCAAAAAGGCGAATATAACAGTATCTCGTCGAACTAGATCAAATAGTTTCATGCTAATTACGTTTTTATAGAAACCTCTCGTATCTCTCTCGCCATCTTAGGTAAGTTAATCGCTTTGCACGATTCCTCCGCAAAGTGGGGGTGGTCCAAGGAATGCGCGTTCGGAGTTCAAGGCTTCTGACATCGGTACGCGCCGATGCAAAGCACTTGTTTCTTTTTAAAACTCCTTGCTCTTTCATGGCAGGCGCTACTGCCTACTTGCGGTAATTGCCTCTCTTGTTTTCACAGCGCGAGCAAAATCAACCTTATTTGGAACGTGCACCGTAACAGATTTTTATAACTTTCTGCTTGCGAGTCGAGAAACCTTGGGGGAAGGCCGAAACGATTTGCCTATGTACTATGAACGAGAAGACACCGAAATTGAAGCTTAAATACTGCTTTATAATTTTTCTTCTTCTAAAGCCCATGATTTAATGGGCTTTTATTACTTCATTTCGTACAAAGTTCATTTATCTATTTTTTCAAACACCAAAAAATAAAATAAAATGAACAATAAAAAGAAAAATGGAACGAAAAGGATGCTTCAATATATTTTATTCACAGTACGAAATTTATAAAACTATCCCAGTGAACGTCCCGCAACTAAACAACTATCCAAAGCTGTTTCACTGGACACCCCTTAAATAATGCATAGAATTTATGAAGGAAAAAAATGAAAAAAAACTTCGCCAAACTTTAAGCAAAGTACTAAATTTTCTATCTTTAGCTTTAGTGAAAATGTGTTATAAAGTGACAAATGTGTATGCATATATATCACAAAAACCGAAACCACTAAATCAGCTTTTCTTAAAGTGAATGCACATCAGATGTGTGCGAGCGTATGCAGAGGTCAGTCCAGAGTCTACCAAATTTTAGTGCTGCCATCTGTTATCATACGTAAAAACTTCAACCTACTTTAAAAGTTCGTCCTTCTAGCGTCCGCGACTGGTATCGAACCGTAGACCCAAGGCGTGGTAGGCGAGCGTTCTATCCACCAGACGGGTTCGACTCGGGATGAAAATGACTAAAATTTGAAGGGGTTGTTGTATCAATTTCCGAATTGGAACTCTTATGAATCTAAATAAATAAAACTAGACTTTGCCAGTACACTACTTGGTATTAAAATTTTGTGATTTCTATCCGTTTTAAGCATTTGGGACTCCAGTACGACCGAAAAAAAATTTCAGCCTTTCGTTTTGTCAGTGACGCATTTTTTATTAGTACGATCACGTAAAACTGACTGAAGCGAATGAAATAAAATTTGGCGATACGAAAGGTGGTCACACAACTTTGGCGACAAATTTCTAAAAAATGAATTACATTTTGAGATTTTACGAAAATTGCTTCAAACTTAGTAAATTTTTGTTCGCACATCACTTAGTTACGACTAAAGCGAAAGAAATGAAATTTGGTGACATGAAAGATGATCGCATATACCAGCTGTGCCACGTTGCGGCCTGTGCGCGCACTCCCTCTCCACTTTTAAATTTTTAATGTGCACGCAAATCGAGCGCGAAATTTGAAATGTAATTAAATTAAAATCAAAAATTTCCTAACACAGTGAAAATTGCGTTAAAATGTGTACAAACGTGCAAAAGATGTGAAATTAAGAGAATATCATAAATAAATGTGCGATACCCTAACAGCCTCAAAAAAACACTTTTTATTTTTATTTTTACGAAAGAATTTCAAATGCATAAAAATGTGAATAAACGTTCATAAATGTTTATTTTTTGTTAATATGAATACAATAATGTGTGAAAACCTGTCAAATTACATAAATATAAATTTTAGAAAGCGTGACAAGAAGTTTTCACTTCTGACGTGCAATCCTACGACCGACTGTTTTAAAAAAGTAAGTAGTAAAATGAAAGATTTCGTTGTATTTCGTTACCAAATCAAAAACGCACCTTCGTTACAGTGCGAGTTCCGTTGTATACTGTTTTGTTGCAAAGCGAGTTGACTGTACACATTGTAATTAATTCCAAATCTTTCCTACAGGGTCATTTGTAATTATACGTGTTCAAGAGTTATATGTGAAGTAGGTAAGGGATTCCTTTTTTCCCACCAAGAACAGCCTCAAGCAGTCGGTCCACAATCCTTAGTTATTCATTAGACAAGGAGCGTATCAGCACGTTCGATCTCCACATTAAAACAAAATAAATAAAAGTAAAATGAAAAGAGAAAAGGGCAAAAAAGAAAGGAGACAAGAGGAAAGTCAAAACTTTCAAACCCAGAATAAAATGTGGACATTCCAAGAAGAAATGACCCTGCGAATCAAGCTACCGTCACTTGCCCAGTTCACTCATTGTGACAAAATCTACACGACCGTAATGGACTGTCCTTCGTTCGACTTGCTTTAAGGCCGCGATAAGTTTTACAAACATCGTTTAGGTCCTATCACACTCCAAGATCTTTTCCTGCTCGGCTCAATTACACTATCTGTCATTTAATAGAAGAGTTTTAAAAAAACTAAAAGAAATGCGCTGAGAAAAGTTAGTTTGAGCAGAGTGTTCCACTTGAAGAGCGATCGTCATCACAGGACTTTTGAACAGCTTTAAAATTAACCAGTGATGTTAAACACTCGCAAAAATTAATAATGCTTCTTCATCTAATACACTATGCACTGATACTAGCAGTAACACTGCATGCCTCATGCAACTTCCAGAAAAAATTCATAAGCACAAAAATGGCCAGTAAGAGTTACCTGTTTAGGGAAATATTGCAAAATTCCGTATGTTTAGCATTCCCTCCCCCGAGAGTTTCATACTTCTAAAAGTTCATTGTTTGTAACAGTTCACAGTACAACTTCTAAAGAGATATTCTACATTTTTTTCAAGTGTCTAGCGCAATTTGATTCTTTAAAAAAGCTGTTAAAAGTGTCACGATTTCCTAAAACAACAGCCGTTACAGCCTTTCCACAAGAGCAGCGAGACCTTAAACTTTTTTAAACTTGAGCGAATTTAACTCATTTGTGTCTAGTGTGCCCATTGTCGGTACGCAAAAATTTGAAAACGTCATTCAGTTTTCTTAGTCTGAATTCACGAGTATTCAATTTCAATTCCACAAAATGCTTTAACAACATCAAGTGAGAAGTAGAATTTTCATTTTCTACAAACAATTTTTTTTAAAGGAATGAGCACTCGTTCATTGAGTTGATGTCAGAAATTTATCCGTCATTGCTGCGGCATTAGCAAACATTTGGAGAAAGCTATCTAAACAGTCTGGGCACAAATGCGTCAAAAAACTTACTAATAGTTCAAGGCGTAATAGACATCCATTTCTGAGCTGTCTTTGAACGTTAAAACCGGCAAGGAAAACAGGCATTTCGGCCGAAAAATTTTCGTCCTTCTTTCGCAGAAGTCTACACACACAGTGTGCGGACAAGTTTTAATTATTTCATTAAACAATGTGAGAAGGGGGACAAAGATTCAATTATTTCAGTAATTGTGTTAGTTTCTAGATCTAGGAGCATGTTTTTGAGGAATAACTACAGAATGGCTCCCAACAATCTTTTAGGGTGCAAACGATCGCCCTGGTACACTCTTCAAGTGCCACTGGATCGTAAAGCGGTGGCTCATCGCTGAACACACTGTTAGATCGCTGAAAGGTCCAGCCGTTCTAGCCAACCGCGTGGATGTCGATTCAACGGTCTGGAATTTTGTGTGGTTTTCTCCAGATGTAAAGTAAATACGCGTTAGAATCCGTTAAAAAGTCCTCCACCCAAGACACTCTTCTTTTTTAGGCACAGTTCTCGTCTAGCTTTGACTTGAAACAACACAAACGACAACCAAGATGTCGGGGAAGGAATGAGCAATCCGCTCCTCTTTTTATTCGTGAACCTCAAAATTTGTTGAATTGCGATGGGAAAGAGTTCAACTCGCCACTGAACCCAGGTTTAATACATCTTAGCTCTTTTCAATGAAATGAATCAGCGCTGAAGAGAAGATGATTCTTCAGTGATCGGTGTCGCTTCCCAGAACGGGTGTTTAAATGCTCTTCTGGAACAACCTAGCGCAAGCGCAGCGATGGGCAATCCCAAGACAGAAGCTAGGAAGCAACGTTGATCACAGAAAAAGAAACTACGCCAGTTGCCTCTCTCCAATGATGAGAGCGAAAAATTAAGCCTTTGAATCAGTATATATGCACGAAAGATAGACCATTACAAACAAATCATAGTAATGGACACGAATGGATAAAACTATTCGAATTAATTGATTATTAAGTGCATCCGAGGTATATATTTTTTTTTTTAAATCCATTCGAATGCTCAGTTTATAGCATTCGAGTAGAAGTCACGAATGCTGACGAATGCTGTTCGAGAAGTAAAATCGCCAATACTATTCGATTAGAGGAATTGCGATTACTGTTCGAATAGTGAAATCGGGATTACTATTCTAATAGAGTGAAAATGGGATTACTATTCTAATAGAGTGAAAATGGGATTACTACTCTAATAGAACGAAATTGGGATTACTATTCTAGTAGAGAAAGCGGGATTACTATTCTAATAGGGAAAATTGCGAATTCTATTCGAATAGTGAAAATCGCGAATTCTATTCGAATAGTGAAAATCGCGAATGCAAATACTCACTAATAGATTATTGATTCTATTCGAATAGTAGTAATCGGTTATAGAAATGATTCGAATGGGACATCACTAAAATCATAGTGTACCGTACATTTTTGGTCAGTGGCGTAGCCGCGGGAAAGGGGTGGGGTCAGGATAGCTAGCTTTGACTTGAAACAAAGCTAGCTATCCTGACCCCTAGCTTTGACTTGAAATAACACAAACGACAACCAAGATGTCGGGGAACGAATGAGCAATCCGCTCCTCTTTTTATTCGTGAACCTTAAAATTTGTTGAATTGCGATGGGAAAGAGTTCAACTCGCCACTGAACCCAGGTTTAATACATCTTAGCTCTTTTCAATGAAATGAGCGCTGAAGAGAAGATGATTCTTCAGTGATCGGTGTCGCTTCCCAGAACGGGTGTTTAAATGCTCTTCTGGAACAACCTAGCGCAAGCGCAGCGATGGGCCATCCAAGACAGAAGCTAGGAAGCAACGTTGATCACAGAAAAAGAAACTACGCCAGTTGCCTCTCTCCAATGATGAGAGCGAAAAATTAAGCCTTGGAATCAGTATATATGCACGAAAGATAGACCATTACAAACAAATCATAGTAATGGACACGAATGGATGAAACTATTCGAATTAATTGATTATTAAGTGCATCCGAGGTATATATATTTTTTTTAAAATCCATTCGAATGCTCAGTTTATAGCATTCGAGTAGAAGTCACGAATGCTGACGAATGCTGTTCGAGAAGTAAAATCGCCAATACTATTCGATTAGAGGAATTGCGATTACTGTTCGAATAGTGAAATCGGGATTACTATTCTAATAGAGTGAAAATGGGATTACTATTCTAATAGAGTGAAAATGGGATTACTACTCTAATAGAGCGAAATTGGGATTACTATTCTAGTAGAGAAAGCGGGATTACTATTCTAATAGGGAAAATTGCGAATTCTATTCGAATAGTGAAAATCGCGAATTCTATTCGAATAGTGAAAATCGCGAATGCAAATACTCACTAATAGATTATTGATTCTATTCGAATAGTAGTAATCGGTTATAGAAATGATTCGAATGGGACATCACTAAAATCATAGTGTACCGTACATTTTTGGTCAGTGGCGTAGCCGCGGGAAAGGGGTGGGGTCAGGATAGCCACTGCTCTGAGGAATTGTTTGGTCATACAAAATGGAATCACACACACGTATATATATACACGAGCTGCGGTAGTCGTAACCCCCCCCCCCTCCCAATGAAAATTCTCGCTACGCCACTGTTTCTCGCTACGCCATTGGTTTTTCAGGCTATCAATACAACCGGTCACGAGCTAAATGCAAAACAATTCATAAGCACCTTACGAAAGAACTGGCAAATCGCAATGAGACAATAAGCAACATTTTCCCTCGCTTATTGTGCAACATGCTTAAACACGGTGTAACAAAACTACGCAAAAGATATTTTCCTGAACAAACTTATCTTCTGTTTTTAACACCCCCACCCCCCTCTCATAACTTTTAAAACAACAGAAGTGAAAGTGAAAGAGAAAAAAAAATCAATTACGTAAGCGACGTTTCCCCGTTCTCTCTCTGCAATACTACAATAGAATCCTGCCGCCCTCCCCTCACTGTCTTTCATCTGTTGGCGATAATTGTTTCTGACAAAAGGGTATGAGAATGGTCATGTTCTAAATAATTCTACTGATTTCAGTTACATTGCATTCTCTATTCTTCTCCTTTAGGGCAATGGAATGCCAACAGAACTTGACAATCTTTTTTAACGTAGTCCCTCCATAACGGTCTTATGTGAAGAATTTTTATTTTTATTAACGTCGTCGTAAGCTATAATGTTACTCGTTTAGAAAACTAACGAGGTGAACTAAGTGAAATTTCTTTTTCGGCAATAAAAAAAGTGCGTCATAAATTAAAAATGATATTGAAAATCTCTGCCGCACAATTTACGTCATGAAAATGAAATCGCAGTCTGAGCGATTTTAAATAGCCCCAACGGATGACGATTTGACACTTTCACGAGAATTGAAAAAAAATCTATTTTCTTCTGGTGAAATATGGAGAATTTAAATATTTAAATTGAGTATTTTAGATTGCGCATGAATCGGATTGGGATGTTTGAATAGAAATGATAAAATTACGGATATTCCCTCCAGTTATAAAAGTTTTCGCAGTGAAAAGGAAGAATTTTTTCTAAAAGTTTCATACAAGGCACTATTTTTTATTTATTTCAGGGTGCAAGAATCACCTTGAATTTTCTTGAGACCCTGGAGCAATTCCCTCGTTTAAATATATGTACCAAGCAGGGGCGAGGCGTGAATATATGCCATGGTCATCGCTGTTTACAGATTTATCCCCCTCTTCCCCGCCAGCGCAAGCACACATCCACACACTGTGTTATAAGTTCTAATGAAACGACCGACGTAAAGAAAATTTTGATCATGGTGTGATGCAAATAGTCAAAAATATTATGTTCATATATTTTATCAACATTTAAGTTAAATATTTAGTACAAAAATATTTTTAAAAAAATTCCTATTCTAGTCTAAGCTGAATTTCTTATTTGATTCGGTTGATTACTGATTCATTTTTCAAAAAACACATATAATTCAAAAGAAATACTAGACGTTGTCATTGGACTATAATTTATTTTTTATGTAACACAATATATATAAGATCGAACACATTAACACAGTAAATTTGTCTTACACTCGAATACTTTAATGAGGTGGTGTAAGAATAAAGAACATTTTGGATGTACTTCAAAGCAAATAAGATAATCTAACGTTTGAAAAAAAAAACATCCTAAATGGTTATTTGTATTATTTATTTAGAGATTTAATAATTAAAAATGAAAAATAATCTTAAATAGTTATTATTAGTAGTATTTATTTAGAAATTTATTAATTAGAAATGGGACATTTTTGATATGTACAGATATTGTACTTATCAGAACAGTAAAGAATAATATTCATCCATTATTTGAAAATAAAATCCATTCTTATTTTGGATGAATATTTTCCGATTATTATGTCGTAAAAATCTTTGTCTTAAGGATGCCAACATTTCTTTCTCGATCGATAGCAATGAAATATTACTCATCCGATTTTCACTTTGGGTGAATCTCTTACATGTGTGAATTCTTTTTAAAGCATGGGTCTTCTAGCCTCCGACAAATAGTCCATTTTTTGAGATATTCAAATTACAAATGCATAGGACATTTTTTTAAATATAGAAATTTATTATTTTTTTCTTTTTTCGCATTAAAGTATTTATCAAAAGAACAAACAAAATATTTTCAACAAGTAATTTTATTATATTCAAAAATAAGTTTCATGAAACAGCAGTGCATTTTCTTATTATATAAAGAAATGACGCAAGAATTTAAAATAAGAAGAGACAAGAAATGATTTAATTTCAAAAATCATTTTAAAAAATATTACTCATCCGATTTTCACTTTGGGTGAATCTCTTACATGTGTGAATTCTTTTTAAAGCATGGGTCTTCGAGCCTCCGACAAATAGTCCATTTTTTGAGATATTCAAATTACAAATGCATAGGACATTTTTTTAAATATAGAAATTTATTATTTTTTTTTTCGCATTAAAGTATTTATCAAAAGAACAAACAAAATATTTTCAACAAGTAATTTTATTATATTCAGAATAAGTTACATGAAACAGCAGTGCATTTTCTTATTATATAAAGAAATTACGCAAGAATTTCAAGTAAGAAGAGACAAGAAATGATTTAATTTCAAAAATCATTTTAAAAAATGATTTTATTTATTTTAATTTAAAACCAAATTAAACGCATCCCACGGATAGACATTGCCGTTCTGTAATTCGTTCGTGTCAACTTTCATATGCACACGCATTTATATATTTTTTGTACAATCAATCAGTTCAGTCGCTTAGTGGTGTTAAAGCGCTGGTTGGATGCTATCTTTTTAGAGATGACCTGGCTCACTTTTCACCGTATATTCCTCCCGAAATTTTCTCGCTATTTGATTGGCCAAGGAACTGCGCGCGTCATCGGACGAGATGCTCTGTTACGAGCGCATCTCTTTTCCGGTCGGGACGATTTCCTTTCTGACCAAAAGATGGCAGCAGTAAGAATCTTGTATAAACGGAGGTTTCTCTGCGAAACCAAACAAGAAAATAATAAAATTACCTTATAAGCCATTCCTTTTTAAAAAATAAAAAAAAGATTATTCTATTGCGAAAATTTTATAAAATTGGGTTTTTAAATACGCTGAATTCAAGTTCAAAACTCTTCGCATTTTTCAGAAACCTGCTACTCATCTGCGCATCGTGCGCGGACTGAAGGCTTCGCCCCTGGTACCAAGACTGTTGCAGCCCTAAGAACTGTGCCTGCCTATGAAAGCGGCAAATTCTGGCAACCTCCCACACTCATAGGCGTAGAGTTATATGGGCCCGTGGGGCTCGAGCCCCCCCCCAATAAATTGTGAATAGGGGCTGAGCCCACCCAATAATTTAAGACTAAATACAGAAAACTAATTTGTACTAACATAAAAAAAATATTCACGCCATTTACAAATGTTTAAAAAAAAACTTTTATTTGTACTTTAAAAAATTTTCTTCTTTTGATTTCAATCATGATTTAGTATTCATTGTGACGCCCTGTAACACAAAATGTTACTATAAGCTGCCCTCGTCAGGCTCTGGTTAATTAAAATCAGATTATGCAAGGTAAAGTATGAAATGAAGAAAAGTTCAGATGTGTCTAAAATGCACTATCTCATCGAAAATGTTTTTTTTCCTCCTTTGGATTTTTTACTTTGCTTCCATTTTTAACTTATAACATGGTAGGAAGATACTATTATGGATACTTACCTTACATTGGTGTAGAATTCTATGGACCCATAGAGATCGAGCGCCTCCAATAATTTACACTTATATATAGTAAGTCATAGCTGCCAACTACTATGGAATATAACTAACCACTTTTTGTAAGCAGTATATTTTTTAATTATTTTTTTCAAAATAGTAACCAGCTCGCGGGAGCATTATAAAAATTTTGCTATATTTTAAGCCGAAAAATCATGTAGAAAAAGTGGTTAATTATATTCCGTAGTAGTTGGTAACTATGAGTAAGTTATATGTACGTGAATCAGTGGCGTAGCCAGAAATTTTTCATGGAGGTAGGGTGGTTACGACTTTTGCAACTCACTTATATGTATATACGCCACTGACGTGAATATATGTGGTTGTGGGCACCGCCCCCCCCCCAATAATTTTGAAAACTTTACGCTTATGCCCACACTTGTGGAACTTAAAGAAATTTACGTCAGATGAGATGAGATAAGCTCTCGAATCTACCGTGGCGGACCTATTGTGCGTTCGTCTATCTAATTTTGTAGTGCTATAGTGCACCTTAGTATTTTCTTGTAAATATTGTAATATATAAAGTTTGTTTGGCCATTTAAGTGTTTTTAATTTCGTAAACCAGCGACCTGATTTTCTTTAGTTTTTTCTCGCATTCTTTTCCAAAGACCATGAAGCAGAATTTATTTCTTAGAACCACATAGCTTTAAAAGCTAAGAAACAATGTCAAGAAGCTAAAGTCAAAGAAACAATGCATCACGGTGTTGATATACAAATTAAAATAAAGTCATAGTACCAGGGCCTCAAAAAATTCACGATGATTCTTTGAAAGCTGCACTATACACTCAACGAATGGCAAAAAACGGTTGCTTCTGTGAAATTTTCAGAAAAATTCTTAAACATTGATTTGCAAAGCACAATTTTTCTATTTTTATGAATATTTTCTAAAAGTTTCGAGTCGGATACAAATGTACTGTTTATTCCACTATGCCCTACAGCTTGTAAAGAAACATTCTACAAATTTTGAAGAACTTGACTCAGTTTTTTTTTTTTTTTTTTTTTTTTTTTTGGGGGGGGGGGGTATTTATGTACCGCAAAAAATTGTCGATTATTTGTAAAATCGTCAGAATTATATTTAAAAGCACTGGCATCTGCTGAAAAATGGAGAATATGATCGAAATACATGGATATAGAAGAACAACTGGATAGACTGGCAATTGCTGAAAAAAAGCAGCCATTGCCATTGCTGGATTTAACTACCAGCAAGATGGCGGTACATCGAATTGTTTATCGCATGCCACAGATATAGAGGCATTTTTTGACACAGCCAGTTGTGTCACGCAATGAATGATTCGATCGACCGCCATCTTGCTGGTAGTTAAATCGAGCGATGGCAACGGCTGCCCTTTTTTTAGCAGCAATGAGAAATGATTGCCCTTCAAAGGGCTAAAGGAGGAGAATGCCCTCCGGAAGCCCCCCCCCCTTTCCCCCGATTATCCTTTATTTCATACAGAAATGAACTTTCAGTAGCTGAGTGACATAATCTGTTTACCCCGTCGGTCATGTCTCCTAATTATTATAAAACCGATGATGGATCGACGGACGTTCATCTCGAGACGGGAGCGGGTGCTCGCGACCTCATCCATCTCTCGTCGGTCAAGGGGCTATTTTCCGCATAAATCGGTACAAACTAACCTCCCATTGTTGTCCGTTTAATAATTCTCTTTTTTGATTAAACCGAATGACACAAGACTGAATCGTCCATCAGTAATAATCCCTCCCGGGCCTTATCTGAAATCTGGGGAAAGGCGATTTCGAACAAGTGTTATTAAGGACTTGAATGGACCGTTTGGTCTGACGTCGTGACGTGACCTTTATTGAGAGTTACTACCTGGGTGATTTGGACAAGCTGACGTGTCATGTTGGAAGTGACAGTTGAACAGATCTTTAAATCTGTTTTGCTTGTGGAAGAAATAAATCGTAAAAATTTGGGTTTTTTTTTTTTTTTTTTAGCCACTGACGATTCTGTATTTATGCACAACTACACCTGAAACACAATTGGTCTCAGATGGTTAGATTTTTTAATTCTGCGAGGGAGCATAGTTTGAGAAGTATCGAAATATACATAAATAATTAAAGCTTTCTTAACCTTTTGAGGCGCAACCCTTTCCCAATGCTGAAAAAAGGGCAGCCGTTGCCATCGCTCGACTTAACTACCAGCAAGATGGCGGGCGATCGAACCGTTCATCGCGTGCCACAGATCTAGAGACCCTTTTTTTGACGACAGCTGGCTGTGACAGCCAGCTGCGCATGCTGGTAGTTAAGTCGAACGATGGCAACGGCTGCCTCTTTTTCAGCATTGAGCAATCTATCCAGCTGTTCTCGCATTCTTCCATTTTTCAGCAGATGTCAGTGCTGTTAAAAATAATCGTGACAATTTTTTTTTACGGGAAATGACGTGATAAAAAGTAAAGGATTCTCGTAGAGCTATGTCACCCGCAACTATTTTTGTAGAAATCAAATCTATTCTTCGTGACTGGCAACAGTCAAAACGTCAGAGATTGGTGTTCCCAGAGCGGGAACACTGCGCGTTAAAGGGATAAAAAGAAGCTAATGTCTAACGTTCCTTCCATCAAAACTTTCAGAAGGTATAACATAACAGAACAGAAATAATCTTTCCAAGCGGATATTTCAAACGGTTCATTAGCAATTGGCAGGTAGAATGTCACTTCTGTTTCCTTCTCTTTCAGTTAACATTCGTGAAATATTTGCGGATTCTCATCTCTTCTGAATTGGATACGCTAAACGTACCTCCTTACAACTGAAGAGTAATTTTTCATTGTAAAAGATCGTTAAAGTGGATACCTCAACATTATAGTGTCATCGCATATATTTTATTATTATTTTTTCTTCGAGAATGCTACATGCTCTCGCTATCAGGGTAATAGCATGCTGTAAGCGTTTCTCTTCGCTTTCTTACTTTAGCTATTTTTCACTACAAGCATTACGCATATCACTCGCTTCTGACGATCACTGAACCATATGACACGATAGGATGGAAAACTGTTTTGACCGCCGCAACTTTTGCCTTTCTCGAGGAGCCGCGAATCGATATACTTTCCTATCCAGTGTGTGGGACCGAACGGGTATCTGGAAAACGCAAAGAAATTGTTCTGACCCCCATGCCTAGTCTTCGCCTCTGTCACATCGCATATTTGTAAGTTGAAAACAATCTATCACAGCATGCTGCGTTGTATGCCCTGGAGACAACAAGGCATTTACAGTGCCTCCCTCCTGTAATCTTGGTTATTCGAGCGAGATTTTCGTAGCTTGATGCGGTTTGTGGATTGCAACGTACCATAGCATTACCAGTGTATGCTCACGGGATTTTAAACATGTTATTCATATCGCAGTCGCTTCTCTACGTTATTTCTACGATGAGCAGTGTTAAGTTGCCGAACTGTTCGAGTAAGAAACGAGAAAAATGCTATACATTTTTTTCTTATATATTACAATTTCGATTAAACACTCTTTAAAATATAAAATAACACGAGCTTCTGATAATTCGAAGTATTTGGCAGGTCCCTTGGACTTTGAGTTATCGAAAACTGACTGTAGAATCGGAGGGTATGCTACAGAAAATTGTCATTTACATGTTGCGTACGTGCACTTAATGTCGCATGATTGGTTTCAAAAGACCTTTTGACATTCGCTAGCTGTTTCTGATGATTCGAATACTCAGAAGCCCCCCCCTTCCCATTTTCTCACGAGGATGTAAGCCACACCACACATCTACACTAAGGATCAAAGGCGGCTCCAGGCTGAATTTTCGGAGGGCCATTGAACTTTTTAGATAGTCTATACATTGCTCAAAATTCAAAATTGAACGTGTGGTATCGTTCGAAGTAACCGAATCTAAAGTTCTAAAATCGAAAGTTCGGAGGGGGACATGGCCCCCTCGCTGGAGTTGCACTTGCGAATAATTAAAGAGTGAAAGCCACTCAGGAACGAGTCTCTGGTAGCTGACACCTCGGGTAAGCTAATTTTAGTTAAATAAGTCAATCGAGCTCTTAAGAAGAACCCAGATATAATGAGGAAAAATTGGAAACACTCGGCTGGTACAGTGTCTATGGAAGTATAATTCGCTTTTAACGAGTAAAGCTCGTTTATATCCAGGAATATTTTCGAGATTTATAAAATGTCTACTGACTTCCGCCTCCCCAGCTCAGGTAATCCTTTCTTAGAAAAATCTTTTAACATTCCGAAGCCAATAAAAACGACGGTGATAAGAAAGAATACGAAGAAGCCACAAAGGAGACTCACCTGATCACGGTCAGGTGGGACAGTCCGATTTTGAATAAACCTTAAAAAGAAAAAAAAACCGATTCCATCCCCTTAGGATCGAGCTTTGATGGCGCCCCTGGCAGCTGCCCGAGTTGCCGGTACCATAAGCCTTCACTGAAGTCGCTCTACACAGCGTATTTGCTGACGTGAGCTGCCTTCTTGCATGCGAAGGATATTACTTTAAAAAAGACCTTATAATGCCCAAAATAATAAATGAAAATCTGCATATTTTTCACCGAAATATGCTATCTGCACTATTTTATAATACCCTTCCATTCCAATGGTTGGGTCAGCTGCCAAATGCAGGCTTCGCCGCTGCTGCGAGGACCGGATATATGGACCATTTCTTTATGGAGGCGCCTAGCAGGCACGGCCAATGTTGCCCTCAAAGAGTGATCTCCTATTTTTGAGTCAGTTCTAGGTGAGAGACGTAGTACCTGAATCGGCACACCCAGAGATATCGTTTGGATACGAAAGACAGACTTTACGCCCTCTAGCGTATAGCATTCCAGTCCAGTCCAGTCGAGAGGCCATCACCCTCCCAAGCTCCGATTAACCCATTTTTAGTCAGATCTTTGTTTTAAGCATTAAAAGTGTCCTCTGTGCAGGACAGTGGAAAAAAAATGTTTTATGTCCGGCTCTGCATCACTCTCGGTGCTCTCATGGGAACCGAGTTTAATCGACTGAGCTACTCTAGCACTCTTGTTTTGTAACTGTATAACCTCCCAAATGTCTTCCATTTCTAAACTTTGTCGGCTTCTAAAACGTTGTCCTACAGACAACTTCTTTTGTGCTTTACAACTTGATTTGACAGTGGCATTATCTTCACAAAAACATTTGCCCTGTCGAGAGTTTATTTTAGTATCGTTTCCCCAGCTGTACTTTGTCGGGCGTCTAAGTAAGTATGCCCCTTTAATTTTTATTTTTAGTTTTAAACACCAACTTCTTCGAAAATGACTAATTTCCTATTTTCAGAAGTCAAAGAAAGATAAATAAATAACAGAAAAGTCTTTCTTTTTTTTTTTACCCGAAGATTCGAAAGCCAATGATCTGAGAAAGGAAGCCAGACATCAATGAAGCCCTTTGTGTGTTTTCCGCATGCCGACATTTACCCCTGGCTTTGGGGCACCCGGTGGCTTAACTGCATGCGGAAAGCACCTGTAAATATTCCTTTTCTGCCTTTCCCAGAAGTAATTTGCTGCAAAAGACATCTTTATCTGGAAATTATGACCTGGGTTTCCTGCAGCGTTGCCGTTGGAGTTGCTTTGTTTTTGGAACTGTGTATGGTTAATGTGACCATAAGTTCATTTCGAACGGGAACGTCCCGCTTTCTAGCCTGTCCCGTTGTCCCTAAGGATCGCCGAAATGTCCCGTTTTGAGGAAAACATTTCAAGAAAGGATGCGAAAAACCTAAATATCATTCGACTGTAGCCCTAGTAGCTTTTAACTTCAAATCTTTCGTAATCCTTACCTTTAACCCTTTAAAGCGCAGTGATCCCACTCTGGGAACACCCAACTCTGACGTTTTGACTGTTACCAGTCACGAAGAATAGATTTGATTTCTATAAAAATAGTTGCGGGTGACATAGCTACACGAGAATCCTTTACTTTTTAGCACGTCATTTCCCGTCAAAAAATGGTCAGGATTATTTTTAACAGCACTGACATCTGCTGAAAAATGGAAGAACGCCAGAACAGCTGGATAGATTGCCCAATGCTGAAAAAAGGGCAGTCGTTGCCATCGCTCGACTTAACTACCAGCAAGATGGCGGACGATCGAAACGGCTGTGCTCACTCGCACAGCCAGCTGTGTCAAAAAAGGGTCTCTCGATCTGTGGCACGCGATGAACGTTTCGATCGTCCGCCATCTTGCTGGTAGTTAAGTCGAGCGATGGCAACGGCTGCCCTTTTTTCAGCATTGGGAAGGGGTTGCGCCTCAAAGGGTTAATCATAACCTTTAAGGAAGTTGGAACAAGGGTAACCAAAGAAACCGAAATATTAAGTACTCTGTAACTTTCTTCGAAAAAAAGAATTGGAGAATTCTAGGCTACGGAATGCTAAATACTTAAATTTTAAGACTGTTGTTTTTGCAAAATGATAGGCATCACAGGACTTTAGAACAGCTTTAAGAACAAACTCATGATGCTGAACACTCGAAAATATGAATAATGCTTCTTAAAATACACTCTGCACTTTTATTAACAGCGAACATTGTTGAACATGTTCACTTAACATAAAAATTTCTAAAGCATGAAAAACCACCTTTAATAATGGGCCGATCCCTTTTCGTTTAGAAAGAATTTCTCTCAGAATTAAATAATTTTTTTTTATAGTACTAGAGATTAAAATTGGATTAAAAAATAAATAATTCTGAGTACAAAATGTTCGAAGAAAATTGGCTTTAATTTATCTATTGGTTTTAATTTATCTTATTGGTTTTAATGTATCTTATTATTTATCTTAAAATTAGGACATTCACCCAGTATGATAGTACAGGTATATTTTCTGTCATTAATTGTGGATGAAAAGCTCAATCTCGTCTCGCAAAATCCCTACAGTGTAATGTTAAAAATGTTTGGCCGATCTCGCAAAAGGAAGAAAGAAAGAAAGAAAGAACCATCTTGTATCCATCTCCAATTCTTTTTCTGAATGTTTCGCAACTCTAATAGATTTACCGTTCACAATCGTGCACACAGAGCAGCATTATTCTCCCCCCCCCCCCCCCGGAGTCTACCACAATTCGATTTTTTGCATGATTTCTTAAAAGAACAACCTTAAGAGAACCCGGAACCTGCAAATTTAAAGAAGCCTGTGTATGTCACTTCATGGATTGTTTACTACTCAATTTACAAAAGATCTGATGATGCACTTTCCGTTCATCAAAATGAGCTCTGGCTAAAAATAGAAGGTTCACTGCGTGGAAAAGATTAAAAAACAAAGTAACTTCAAAAGTCATTATTCAGATAAAAGCGAACTGCTCAAGTTCAAAAGCGAGCAAAAATGCTAAAAGTTCTCTCCCCCCTCCTCCTCTATTTTTGTAAAAACAATAGAACAACGTAATGTTTGTTTTCCTTGCGAAATCAAGTGGAAGTTTTCTCGCCTGCTCTATCGCAAAATGCTTGTATTAGAAATGATTTCTGTCCGCGGAAGAAAAAAGTTAATTCACGGAGAAAAATAATGCATTTTAAAAATTGTAAAAAGGCGAGAGAGAGAGATAGAAGAATAATTGGTGTACGAAATAATAAGAGCCATTAGGAGTCAACAGAAAGGCTATGCGATTAGAGTAAACGATAAAGAATATTTTACCGAAACAACTGACGACGACTTAGGAAAAAGAGCAAGTAGTTAAACAGTATTTAAAATAAAATCTGTGTGATGTTTGTACCGGCAAGAATTTGTAAAATACAGAGGTTGGTTGCCATCAACACAAGGCCCAGCAACCGAAGGCATTTCAACACTTTCCTGGGTAATATTTGATGTTTATTTTTTCTTCCACGCAGCTTTTGTTTTGAAAGAAAAATAATTCGTCATTTCAGCTTGTCTGTAATTATTCTAACATTTTATTTTCTTATAAGGATTGCAGCCAAATTTCCACGCTAATTTTTTTTTTTACTACCATCCTCCCTACCCACCATAAGCATGCATGAAAAATATGTATAAAGCTGTTTAATTTCTAATTTCAAAAATAAAATTATCATTTATTTAAAGAAAACTTCTTTAGCTCAATAAATTAATTACTCATCGATTTTATTATTTTTGTATACACTTTTTTATATACAAACATAATGCAATGTTTGCAATTTATAGTAAGAATGTTACGTGTTGTGCGTTGTTGATCCTATTTTGATCACGATTCATGATGAAACTACAATCAAGCATTAAATAATTATTTTTATAAATTATATATTGATAAATAATGATCGTATCCCACAGGGAAAATCACCCAAGAATAGAGTGGCAAACTTTGAAGAGAGATAGGTCACAAAATAAGGATTCATAATCACATGGCAATGTGAAAAACGTTGTTTCCATACACTAAATCATAATCACTTCACAAAATCTGTTGAAGTGTTAGATAACTTACTTCATCAAGTTTTATAACATACGGCTTGTTTTCCGATATTTCCAGTACTCCAAATGAAATACTATATATAAAAGGTCTATTTGAGTACAGAAATTTTTTACTAAAAATAATTTCTGGCAAAGCATGGTCAGAAATTTCACTCGCACTTTAACACCTTAGTTGGAGTGATTTTTAACGGGAGTATGAAAACAATGTTTTTGGACCCACACTGCTGTGCGATACTGAATCTTTCCCATGTGCCCTACCTCCTTATAAGTTAGTCGCTAATTTCTGGGACATTCTGTAGATTGTTTATCAGTATTTAACATTTGTCATTTTGTCTAAAAATTTTAAATTTTGTTGCAAGTTATCAAAGGTTTCAAGTGGAGTTAATTCACCAGAAAAACTGTACACATATTTATTTTTTTAAATATTACTTGATTACGAGACTGCCAATCTATGGGGCGTCATCATTTCGATATAATGATGCTTTCTCTGCTAGGTAGTGCTGTTTTTGCTTTTGAACGATAACTACTTTGAATGCACACACACAAAAAAAGAAAAGAAACTAAGAAACACTTTCAAATTTCAAATACGCACTAAAGTGCTATACATTAAAAACGTATCATTATTCGTGTGTCCCTATTTTCTTTCCTTACTCCATTAAGTTGGAAAGTGTATCATTATTCAGGAGTGTGCCGTATTTCTCTCCCTTGTTCCATAGAACACATCCTTGGAATTGGAATCTATTTTGAAACCGCTAGTTAAAACTGTTTTACAATTTCCGCCAAACATATTCCAATTGTACTTCACCGTTTTAAATACGATTTGGAATGGGCATCATAATCCACGAGTGTGCCGTGTTTGTATTCTTGGGTTGATTGCTACTTTGACTCTAGCCAAGGTGGGAATGATTACACATGATTACACATCATGTGTAATACGCGCGTCATGTGTAATATGCATACAGATCATGTATATGCATACGTGGTAACTGCATATGATTACACATATGCAGTTACCACGATGCTTTTTTGTATTTATGGGGCAACCGTAATTTAGAATTAAAATGGCGATTTGGAACAATATGTAACTACAGCATTCCATTACTTATTTATTTATTTTATTTTGGGTAACCAATTAAAGAAGTTTTAATAATTTCCTTGACGAGTACGTTTATCGCTAATTTGTTCATTCTAGTTTCATCTAGTTCTTTTTAGAGCGTTGAAACTTGTGCATAACGCTTAGATACCCGTGACTGCAAAGCTTGCCAAAGTGCGACGATTTTTTAGGTTGGCGAGAGTGGGGGCGTTAAAATAGGAATTGACTGTTTTACAATCTTCGCCAGGCATTCTCTAAGCATACTTTTAAAGCTTGGTTCGGTTTTGAAGTTATTTTTTGGCAGCAAACTTGGCGATCAGTTATCAAAAACTGCAAACCTTTTGAGACTTTTAAGATTTTAATCTCCCTCCCCCTCCCCTACCTCCGCGTTATCTGGCAAACACATTTGAAAAGATCTTTACCATGACAGTTCATGCCTACAACACCTGACTACAAAGTCGCGTAGACAAAAATCTGGGACTGTACGAAATAGCACCCTAGTGCTAAAGAAGAAAAAGGTGTACGTGGGGATGGACGCAAGACATCCGGTGGTTCAACCCCCGCCCTCTATTTGAGTGACCATGTAAATCCTTAATCTATGACCTAGAGATCACAGAGAAAAAACAGTATCTGCTGATTTAGAATTCCAGTAATCTGATACGCTAAAACACATTGTAATTACGTCGTAAAAATACAGCAACAAAATGGCAATCCACCATTTTTGATCTCGAATCCATCCCTAGGGTGTACGCGTGAACACACCAGCTAAGCGTTTAACAATTTCACACTACCTGGAGAAATTTTCACGGAGTCACGGGAAACTGAATCAACAACAAAGCCGCATTAAAAAAAAAAAAGAAAAGAAAAAGAAACAATACCGTGACTCCTTAAAAATAGAACTTACTGAAACGAATGGGCTGACTGACCTAAATTTAAAAAATAAAAGTTATTCAAATCGAGTGAACCACAGTGGCGAAAGAAAAAAGAGAAACAATTTTTTCCAACAGCTGTAAGAATGAATTTAAAATAAAATACAGCCAACAAATCGTCGGCGATAGAGAGGTTAAATGATAAAGCGAACAAAAGAGATGCGCTCACGGAATTTTACACATTGTGTGCACGCAAGAACTCTTCTGAAGGGAGACCGATTAAAACAGCAACTGACTGCACACAGCCTTTCAGGTGTCCACCAAACCGAGGTCGTGAATTTATAATTAACACACGAATGGTTAGATTTTATGATAATAATTTCTCACTGCAGAAATTTGTTTTGTTGCTTTAAAAAGCACATAATGGTTCGAGGCCCCTCCATTGGATAAGTCAATGTCAAGTCTCTAATTAGAGAGGCTAAATGAAGACAAGTAAGGACAATACTGAGTAAAAAGGAGTTTCATTTTCCCCGTCTTGGCGAACTCGGCTTCTGCGATGGATGGCTTATAGTATTTCTTCCAGTGGAGTTATTGGACGGGCTGTATATTTGCTGGTTTTTGCGTTGTGGCAGGCCCCCTCCGTGGGCATCTTGCCCACGCGAGGGGAGGGGGGTGCCTTGATCGGAGGACCTCTACGTATTCACGTTACGTCTGGAGGAAACCGACCAAAACTCCAGACTACTGGATCGACAGCCGCGCGGATAGGCCCGCCGAACAGTGGATTAACATTGGAGAAGTTTCTGTGGAGTGTAAAATATTAAGCTTCGTTTTGGATCTAAAAAGGAAGTTTAAACAAAGTATTTTAGCGTATTTTAAGGTTATTTTTTTTAAGAAACAAGGTAACTTTTGAACAAAAAATCATCAGACGCTAGGTCCGATAACACTTGGGCCTATTTTGTAAGACAACTTCTGTACTGTTAAGAATTATTTTCCAGTACTGAAGAATTATTTTCTGTCTCGTGAAACTTGTCTTCTGTACAATAGTCAACTTTCACGTGATATATAGATTTACTTATAATAAAAGCACGTAGTATATAATTTGTGAAGAAGCACTATTCTTTTTTTCGAATGCTCAACATCGATGGTTTATTTTTAAAGATGTTCAACAGGGCTGTGGCGCTTGCAGTTAATAACAAAAAGAACAGCCGTAAGCAATTTTCTATGGAGTGATTGACGGGCTGAAAATTTATAACAAAAGCTGCAACAGTCATTTTTAAATAGCTCTAACTACACTTAGAGCTGTCGAATAGGACAGCTACCAAATCAGACCATTTTCATCAATAGGGCCCTCGGTTACACGTGGTGCTACAGCATTTGCAATGGAACGTATTGGAACATCTTCCCTACAGCTCGGATCTTGCACCTGCGATTTCTATCTCCTGCTTCTTAAACGTACCTCGGGCCGTTTAAGAAGCAGCTGGCAGGACGGCTTTTCTGAATCATTGCCGCAATTCAAAAAGCCTCGAAAGGTGGCTCAGCCAGCATTGGCCCCATTTCTTCAACGCCAATTTCATTAGATTAGTATATAGAGGGAACAAATACTTTGATGCCCATGCAGGCTATGTTAAAAATATTCTGAATCCAATGCCTCGATACGGAGAGAACAACTGCTTTGATGCCCATGCAGGCTATGCTAAAAAATATTCTGAACCCAGTGCATTGATATGTATGCATACCGCTTGGATTTCGAGAGTAAACTTCTTGGTTAAAAAACTTGGTACCTTACTTTTTGAACCGCCTTCGTAAATCGAACGGACTTGGGCCCTAAAGACAATAGTAAACATACTTAATTGTCTCATTCTCTTCATCCTATTTGCTCCCTTCCACTGGAAAATGCGGCAGCAAAGATTTATTTTCAGTGCCTACCGTTGATTTCCGACTTGGGTCTAAGAATACGTCAAGCAAGCAAAATGCTGAACCACAAGTGCGAAATTTGTGGACACATCCGGTAAGAAATGATGGACAACGGAAGGGAATACCTGCAGTCGTGTATGTGAGACGGAGCAAAAAAGGTTAAGTATTCGTAATGCAGTCTACGTTTAAATCAGATAATTTATAGGGACTTGGTTCGGAAATACGTATGGGGCCTCCGTACAGGTGTAACGTGACTTTTGCGTGATCCAGTACGTGCTTCCAGACAGTAAACCTTCGTCTGTCAAATGCTGTCACGGAGTAATAGTTACGTATCACTAACAGATTTGGTGAAGCGCTCATTTTGCTGCGCTAGCTCATGTGTTTAGCTATCCTTAACTAGTCTTAGAAAAAGAAAAGACTGAAACACGTTCATACTTTAAATACGCACTAAAGTGCTATATATTAAAAGCGTATCATAATCCATGCCGCCGTCCCTATTTCCTTATTTCATTCAGTTGGAAAGTGCATCATTACTCATGAGTGTGCCGCGTTTTTCTTCCTTGTTCCATAAAACACATCTTCGGAATCGAAATCTATCTCAAATCACCTACTAAAGCTGTTTTACTATCTTCATCAAGCATATTCCAACTACCCTCCACCTTTATAAATATCATTTGGAAAGTGTATTATAATCTATGAATGTTCTGTATTTGTCTTCCCTGTTCCATAAAGCACTTCTTCGGAATTTAAATCTATATTAAAATCGCCTGCTAAAACTGTTTCACAATCTTTTCCAAGAATATACAAACTATACTTTTCCATTGTAATAAACTGTCGCGTTTGCCAGTTTCTACCCAAATTTAGAAGATATTGCCAAGCTTGGTTCGGTTTTCAAGACTTATTTTTTGGCACCAAACTTCGCGATCAACTATCAAAAATTGCAAACCTTGTGCAATCAACGTTTTATTCTCCCCCCCCCCCTCCGCGTTATCTGCAAACACATTTGAAACGTGCTTCACCGTGACAAATCGTGCGTAGACAAATCGTGTTTAAGGCCACCGTTCAGTTGCGTTTTTTTCCGGACGCAGCGGGGTTTTTTTTGTAATGGTCAAGGCATTGTACTAGGGGGGGATACAGTGCAGGGTCGAAGAATTTATTGACTTTTAATGACCACCGCCAAAGGATAACGCGTGAAATCACAAAAGCACGCCCACCGCTCAGTGGGGGCACTTTTCTCCGCAGTGCGTCTTCAAGATTCTGAAAAATACATTGGGTTCCCATTATAGCGTACTGAAACGCACTTAACTGAACGCCGGCCTTTACTCGCGTAATGGTCACTCCTAGCACTCCCGTTTTGAAGCAGAAAAACTCGTCAAAATATTTTTGCCACATAAAAGTTGCAGTGACATATTTGAGATTCATTTCTTCATTATTTGACTTGCCAATAAAAATATAAATATAAAAAGGAAAAACAGCTGTTTTTTGTAGTGCAACTGACCAAACGATTACTTAATACACGCCAGATAATCTGAAAGCATTTGTTACGTTCGTAATTTTTTTTTTTTTTTATAATTTCAGTAATGTTTTAGCTCTAGGGTGTACACTATTGTGTAATAAAATTCCCTGCATAATAATCGCACCAAGACTTTCATCGCAAAAAATTAGTAAAAAATGTGCGACTATTACGTGAGTAAACACGGCATGTCGACGATAAAAAACCTGCTTCGTTTTAATGGCACTGTACTGCTTATATACATATATATAAAAAAAAAAAAAAAAACCCACTTGTCACACTTGTTCTGAGTGGCTTCCAGTACTTTCAGTCAAATAACGCTAACAGGGTTTTCTAGGAATAAACTTCCGGTTAACTCCACCAGACAACCACAGAATCCCTAACCTCACCGCGGATGAAATGAAAGAAGTTGCCTATAGAATTACACGGAGCAAATAAGGCTGCGTCCGCCATAATTTTACATTCTTGAATTTTTTAAGCACTCGAGCGCTTTCAATTTCAGACAACATTCTTGTCTACACGGAGAAACCGTGAATTACTTTTTAAGGGTTGCCGAACAGCGGTTGGGATGGGAAATGGCACAAGTCGCCAAGGCTGGCAAATTTTGCTGATTTATCACAAAGTTTGGTGCCAAAAAATAAGGCCCTCCCTCCAAACGGAAGCAGGCTTGGCTATATATTCTATATTTGGCGAGAAAATGCCAAGCTGTACTTTTTAATGCGTTACTGTTACAATTAATGGGAATATTATAGAGTATCTATAAAGGTGTCAATATTAGTGTAAATAAAGGTGAAGTATAGTTAGAATATGGCTAAAGATTGTAAAACGGTCTTAGTAGGGGCGATTTTAATATAAACTTCCATTCTCTAAAGAAGTGTTTTATGGAACAGTGATGTGAATACAAATACGGGACACTCATGGATTTTGATTGATACAGTTTCAAACGTAAAGGAACAAGAAAGACAGAACTGGCCGTCAGATAGATTATCATACACTTTCCAATATAGCAGAATAAGCACGATAAATAGGGCCTACACATGGGATATGGTACCTTTTCTAGGGTAATGAAGCAAGAAGAACAAATAGTGTCGATGCACACGAATTTAATATACAGAACATACAGCGCATTTAAAAATGCTTCCAGCCTTTTTTTTTAAGGTGTCAGTTTTATTTTTTTTTATAAAAAATGACACCACCCCACTTCTTGGCCTCTACGTCCGAAAAATCGGTACCGAATCAAGTACGCATTAAACATTGAGAAACTCAGAAATTTTCAGTAATAATATTTTCAGAGGGAATCTTTTTCACGCTCTGATGACTGAGAACAGAAATGAATAATTTACTGCCTGCAAAAGACTGACAAGTGACAGCACTATTTATTACCGCATCAGTCATGATCTTGGTTAAATTGTGAACTAACCGTAAAATCGTCCGGAATTCGCACAATTTTGCGCAGGGCTTGTGTAATTGTGCGAATTCCGGAGGTGTATGCATAAAAGGTTTCGCTGGAGGTAATAGTAACTATATTAAGTGAAGGTTTCCAGATGTTTCGGGAGATAGCCGTTCCGATATCAGTATTTGTGTGAATACATAAAGCTGTTCCTTTTTTTTCTTTCTTTCTTCTTATTTTTTCAAGCATAGTGATTTTTGAACATATTTAAGAACAAATCACTGATGCTTAAAAAAAAAGCAATAAGAAAATCTAAAATATTTTCAGATTTTAAATACGCACCAAAGTGCTACATTTTAAAAGCTTATCATAAATCCATGCGTCTTCTCTATTTCCTTTCCTTATTCCATTGAGTCCTTTCCTTATTCCATTGGCAACCGTAATTTAGAATTAAAATGGCGATTTGAAAAACCATGTAAGTCCAGCATTCCGTTACATTTTTATCTATTTTGGTTGCCAATTAAAGTAGTTTTAATAATTAAGTGTCTTCAAATTCCTTAACTGATACGTTTATCGCTAATTCACTTTAGTTTTCATTTAGTTCTTTTGGGAACGTTGAAACTTGTGCTTAACTCCTAGAGACCCATGACTGCAAGCTCGCCAAAGTGCGGCGATTTTTTAGGTTTTCGAGAGTGCGGGCATTAAAGTAGGAACCCAATCTTTCTTGTACCATAAAACACATCTTTGGAATCGAAATCTATCTTAAAATCGCCTACTGAAACTGTTTTACAATCTTCGCCAAGCATATTCGAATTATACTACACCATTTTAAATGCAGCTTGGAATAGGCATTATAATCCATGAGTGTGCCGTGTTTGTCTTTCTTGTTCCATAAAACACACATTTGGAATTGAAATCTATATTAAAATCGCGTATTAAAACTATCTTACAATCCTTGCCAGGCATATTCTAACTATACTTTTCCTTTGTAATAATAAACTGTTTCGTTTGCCAGTTTCTAGCCAAATTTGGAAGCTATTGCCAAGCTTTATTCAGTTTTTAAGTTAATTTTTGGCACCAGACTTTGCGATCAGTTATCGAAAATTGCAAACCTTGTGCGCCTTTCAAGATTTTAATCTCCCCCCTACCTCCGCGTTATCTGGAAAACACATTTAAAATTCAGCGTGACATTCCGTGCGTAGACAAATTGTATCGACGTTAAAACACCTGCTTGATTCCAATACCACTCAAGTACTAACAATAACAACAACAACAAAAAATGAATACTGCTTATTTGAAACAGTAATATATACATCAGAGGCGCACTCAGGATTTCAGTTTAGGTTCGAAGTTACAAATAGAGGGTGGTAATAGTTAAACTTTCCGTAAAATCGGCATTCTTCAGCTGAACGGCTGTGCAGATGGCCACCCAATTTGACACATGGACTGTAAATGAAATGAGATCAATAAAAAAAAAAACAGAAAAGAAAATTAGTTCTAGAAATGTCCATTGCATGATGAGAACTTTTGAGATGATCCCAATTAGTTAATTAACGCTCAAAAGCTATTTAATAAATGGTGTAAATGAAAATTTCGAATTAGCCATGCTCATTGTTAAATTTGCTGTTTTTTCATGCAAAACACCACCTAATGGACATTTTTTGAACTACATTTTTAAAAATCTTTATTCCTTGAAAGCATTTCACAAATAGTCCATACATCATGTAAGGATTACGATGCGTTAACCCTCTTTGTCTGCAGAGTCTTTTTTTTTTAGGGAAAGTTTAACTGCACTCACCCTGTACAACTGAATCTAAGTGGCACCCCATTTTCACACCTCTTTTCAAAATTGGCAGGATGGATTTATCAAACAGGTCACTTTTTACTGAGAAAAGGGTTCATTTTCCATACGTCCGACTCGATTCTTCCTTTATACGGCTAGGGTTCTTTTTAAACAGCTACTTTTCTTCACATTCTTCCAGGATTGTACCAATTACGAAGAGAATTGTAGAACAAACTATAGTGCAAAATATATCTAAGTATTTTTTTTAATGCGGAGCAAGCTCAACTAACAGAACTTTTTCTAGAAAAAGAGTTCTTTTTTTTTTCTTTAAAATGTCACGATTTGTTAAAACAGGAGCCTAAAAAAGAGGCAAGGCTGTTTTTTAGGGCAAGACGCATCGACACTTAACCCTTTAACGCGCAGTGTTCCCGCTCTGGGAGCACCCAACTCTGATGTTTTGACTGTTGCCAGTCGCGAAGAATACATATGGTTTCTATAAAAATAGTTGCGGGTAACATAGCTCCACGATAATCCTTTACATTTTAGCACGTCATTTACCGTAAAAAAATTGTCACGATTATTTTTAACAGCACTGGCATCTGCTGGAAAATGGAAGAATGCGAGAACAGCGGGTAGATTGCCTAATGCGGAAAAAAGGGCAGCCGTTGCCATCGCTCGACTTAACTACCAGCAAGATAGCGGACGATCGAAACGTTCATCGCGTGCCACAGCTGGCTGTGCCCGCGCACAGCCAGCTGTCATAAAAAAAAGGGTCTCTAGATCTGTGGCACGCGATGAACGTTTCGATCGTCCGCCATCTTACTGGTAGTTAAGTCGAACGATTACAACGGCTGTCCTTTTTTCAGCATTGGGAAAAGGTTGCGCCTCAAAGGGTTAAAAGGAAAAAGGTTGCCACCGTCAAGAGGACATTTGAAACCACATACCATTTAGGGAGCCTGTACACCACATACACGCAGTGGTCTTTCAAGACACTGAACATTTTTAGATGGCTGAAGTGAGAGGGTACAGGATTCTGGCCTACCGCGCGGTTATCGATCCAGAGTTTTGGGCGTTTTTCTTCAAACGTGATATGCGTTAAAACCCCTTAAAAAGCCCTCCGTCCAAGGTGTACCAATCCTCTTCTCTTAGGCAGACAGCTCTCGTGTAGCTCTGCCAGAATCAACACAAATCACGGTGGTCTCTGGTTTTAAGGGGTAGGACGGGAATCGAACTGAACTAGCAACCGTCCGGTTAACAGTCTGATGCTTTAAACACTGTCCGACCGCGGCAAGAAAACATTTGTTGTAACAAAACCAACTCTGTCCTTAGGAAAACAAAACGTTTCAAGAAGCTGCTTGGTTATGCACACCTGTACAGAGCTGCTTTTTTCATACGGCCATAAGTCACTGAAAAACCTACCCGAGAGAAATTGCATTAAAATCTACAGATTTTTTGAACATCGGTCTAATAATACCCGGTCACGAAACGCACAAAAAACTATGCTCAAGGAAAAACACAGTCTGATACATAATTCGGCAAAATGATTAAGAAAAAAAAAAAAAAAAAAGATGAGCATAGTGACAGCCCTGACCCGAATGTAAACACAGCAGATGATCCTGTGCAAGAGAAGAAAAAAAAAAGCATCTCAAATGCATGATGATCCATTAGGAACGCTCCACTAGATACTCATGCAAAAGGGAGAGAATGGCCATGTTCTTTGATGATGCGCATTTATAAGCGCAGGGAAGCATCTTCAGATTTACAAATGTCCCCCTAAAACCCTTTAACGCACAAGTGTTCCCGCTCTGGGAACACCAAAGTCTGACGTTTTGACTGTTGCCAGTCACGAAGAATAGATTTGATTTCTATAACAACAGTTGCGGGTGACATATCTCCACGAGAATCCTTAACTTGTTAGCACGTCACTTCCCGTAAAAAAATTGTCACGATTATTTTTAACAGCACTGACACCTGTTGAAAAATGGAAGAATACGAGAACAGCTGGATAGATTTCCCAATGCTGAAAAAAGGGCAGCCGTTGCCATCGCTCGACTCAACTACCAGCAAGATGGCAGACGATCGAAACGTTCATCGCGTGCCACAGATCTAGAGACCCTTTTTGACGCAGCTGGCTGTGCCGGCACAGACAGCTGTCGTCAAAAAAGGGTAATGTCAATGTAATTTCTGCGAGCTGTGTGCTGAAGTTTGTTCGTCGAGTTTCTAGAGCAAAGAACATTATTGTTGCGTCCTAATCAACTGAACTAGAACTTTCCATATATATTGAGCTTTTAAGCTACGAAACCGAGAAAGAAGCAGAGTTTTCTGTAATAATATGTACCTCTCATCCGCCTTTCAGAGACAAACTAATGCTTTTCCATTTGGACGATATCGCAAATAATTCACATTCAAGATTTTTTTCTTCTTCTGCATGTTGCCCAAAGGCTGATTGCTTGTTTAAGTGAACGGTATTTTGAATGTTTTTGGAGTTTCATGCACAATCTGAATTCTTTAAAATCTGTTCGATTTACTTCACCTATAAAAGAATAGCCGTAAGGAATTTCTTTGTAGGGGGGGGGGAGGCTACAACGGCGCGTAGCCAGGAAAATTTTTCGGGGGGGGGTGTGGATCGGGGGGATGTGAGCTTATCTTATAAATAAAAATGAAATTCTGTTTGTTTGTTTGTTTGTTTGTGGATTTGATTCGTTACAAATCCACAAAAATGGACCTATCGGCCTGAAATTTAGCACAGATATGTAAAATAATATAGAATAAATCATAGTCCACTTTAAAACTTTGAAAGTCCACCCGTTCCCGGAATTTAAGAGATTTTTTATGCTCTTCACGCAAAATTCTTTCCGTAATTGTAACCCCTGTAGTGAAAAAAGTGTGAAATAAGGATCGTGGTTGCCATGTGTGGCGATTTTGCCGAATAAAATGTTTTAAATTCTGAAAGTAAAAATAAAAGAATAGTAATTATTTTTTTTTTGTTAGTTTATATTCGTAAGGTTATTTTTTTTAAAATTATAATATCGTGTGCATGGGAAATCAGAGCAGGAATGTAATGCTTTACACGCAAAACAATAAGAATTGAAGATTTCAGAGGCTAATGTGTAAATTTTTTTAGTTTGGCGAAAAAATAAAATGGCTGAAATATGGATTTTGAGTAAGTGAGTTCTAGCGGTTTGCACAGTTTTCGGCTTGGCGCAATTTATTGAGAGCTTAAGGAAATAGATTTTTGAAAACAAGTGCAAAGGTTTTATTAGAATACAGCGTTAAATTTTAATGATCCGTGAAGAAATAATGCAGTTATTAAGGAATTTCAAGCGATCTAACTCCAGAATTCCCGCCAATTGAGTACATTGATTTAAGTTGGGGGAATTCCGCCAAATTTCAGAAAATTGAAATCTTCTCATTTAGTACATCGGAGTAACGATGAATAAAACACATTATAGTTGATAATTAAAAAAAAATCGGCTGTATTAAGGGATTCCAATTTTCAAATAAATGCGTGCTACTCTTTGGCGGTCGAACCATTTCCCATATTGAGTGCTGCTAAGTCAATGCTTCGAATGATTCCCTGAAAAAACTCTTGCAAAATGGCGTATGTTGGCACTTTGGCGAGGCTTAGATTTGAAACTGGATTTTATTTGAGACTGGTATATATAATAACACTGGTTATAGATAAAAATGAATGTTGGTATGTGTTTATGAAGTTGAAAAACTCCAGCCCCGTTGAGCACCGTTGCACGATGAAATTTGGTTCACCTAATTCTTTTATGATGGAGAAGGTTTTTATGCTATCCGTTTTCCTTAAGTTGCCACTTGGTGCCGCAGCACAACGTTGAATTCTATTCCGTTTAGCCGTTTGCTATGCGAATATCGTCCAACCGATTTCGATGAAATTTGGTACACGCGGATATTAGAACACGGAGAATATTTTTCACTATCCATTTTGCTGTAACTTGCCGCTAAATGGCGCTGAAAAGCATCAACTTCTATACCGTTCGACCGATCGGCATAAAATTTTTTATACTTACACATTTGAGCACGAAGAATATATTCTAACTGCGTTCCTTTTGATGTTACTCACCACTAGATGACACTGCAATGCATTATTATTTTAACTCGCCACTAGATGACGCTGCAGCAGGCCAAATTCTTGACCATTTAAACGGTCGCTATGAAAATCAGTATACATAGCTATTTGAACAATGAGAATATTTTGGCGTTATCCATTTTGATATAACTCGCCACTTGACGGCACTGTAGCAAATCATTACTTTAATTAACTACTAGATGGCTCTGCAGTGTATCACTTCTTGACTGTGCAAATGATCATTATGAAAATTGGTATACATAGATAGTTGAACACGGTCGCTATGAAAATCAGTATACATAGCTATTTGAACAATGAGAATATTTTGGCGTTATCCATTTTGATATAACTCGCCACTTGACGGCGCTGTATACTTAGGTATACATAGATATTTGAACACGGGGAAGAGTTTGGCGCTATTCATTTTCCTATAACTTGCCACTAGATGTCGCGTCAACACATGAACTTCAGGACTGTCCAGCCGATAGTCATGAAAATTCGTATACATCGATATCTGAATGCGAAAAATATTTTCGCCGTATCCGTTTTGCTAAAACTCGCCACTAGATTGCGCTACGCCGCATGGCCTTCTGCACCGTACAAACGATTGCCTTGCAATTCGGTATGCATGATTATTGGACACAATATAACGCGATATCCACTTTGCTATATCTGTTTATTACAATGAATAGTAATCACCACAAATCGTAATATCAAAAAGTCCATTCATTCCCGTGCGAAGAACGGGTACTTCAGCTAGTATATGTATAAATAGACGGAATTTCATCACTAATCCAAAAATTTCGGGGGGGGGGGGGAATATCGAGATATATCCCCCTACTGGGGTATATCCCGATATAAACAAACTGGGATATATCCCCCTGGCTACGCCCCTGGGTCACAACATGCTTAAAACCGAACATACCATGTCAGAAAAATTTTAGACACCTCCTCTATAGATTGTGCACAATGAATCTCTGTGTATCTGACTCAACTCTCAGAAAGACATTTTGCAATAAAGGGCATAGCCTAAACTGGCTCACCCATTTAGGAAAATATCTGAAAAGTGCTGCCACGCTTAAAATTATTTTATTTTCACTGAATGATTCATATCGCTCATAGATTTCTCGTTTGTAAAAGAGTGAATTATAACAGATAGTACGCAAAAATTTTGTGGAGTCTCTCTCATAATTTCTTTAAAAAGGTGTAAAATTTGTATGATTGGGCTGTTGGTAAAGTAATTTCGTTTCTTCAAAACAGAGGACTTCATTGTATTTTCTCACAGTCAACTTCACACTTAAGAGGCATAATCATTACACATTTTGGCAGCTGATTTAGCAAGACTTGCTGGCGAAAAAGTTCGGTTGATTCCACACAATAATGTTACACAATAGTTAGGTATCCTTTCAAATATGGAAAGTGAAAAGCAGATTTTTTGGCATATCTTGATTTTCTACTTATGAAAAGGTAAAAATGCTGTTCAAGTAAGAAAAATTGATCCGAAGCGTATGGAGAAGATGTATTGAAAGAACGCCAGTGCCAAAACTGCTTACAAAATTTTTGATCTGGCAATTTTAATGTTGAAGATGCACCACATTCTGGAAGACCAGTTGAAGCCGAGGAGGACTCAGTAAAGGCCTTAATTAATGCAAACTGGCTAATGGCAATTCGTGAAATCGCTGAGAGATTGAATTCGTCGAATTCGACCGTTCATGATCATTTGAAAAGCCTAGGTTTAATCTCAAAGTTCTTCCTCATGCTCTTACGAAACGAAATTAATTTCCGAACAACATATTTTTTAAAAAGATCAAATAGCCTCAATAAAGCTGGAGAATAAAGACGTTCATGTGCTCCCTAAATAATACTGCGTATGGTAAGTATTGATCTCATCCAATGATCTATCTAGATTTTGTTCGCAAATAGTACACGTACAACGCAAAATAATGATGAAAAAAAGAAAAACAAAGGATGCCGAACATGCCATTTACAAAACAGCTTCAGTCAGCATACAAAGGTCGCTTTTGATAGCAAAATAATCCATAACATTTTTCATCATCTTCGTTGGAAAAGGTTAATAGAGGGGGAAAAAATATGTAAGTTTCACTTCCCACTTGCACTACAAACAAACTGAAGATTTACAAAAACAATCTGATGCTTACTTTTTTTTAAGTAACTGGCACCTGTTTGAAAGGTCACTTTTAATAAAGATTTCTCACATTTTCATAAATAAATTATATAAAACGAAATAGAACTCAATAAATTTTCATTAGCCGTGGAAAACATTGGATGGCGTAATCATGAAAAATGAATGAAGGCTTCACAAATTACTTGTAGCAGAGAATAACAAATGGAGAAGTATGGGCGATTAATCTATTTCTATCGTTTAATCATTTCGTGATTAGTTTTTCTTCAGGGGAAATTAAAAAGACATGATGAATCACTCATAGTGAACATTTATTTCATAATTTAAAATTTTTATTTTAAAAGAAGTACACCGAATCTATTAATTAGTTGGATAATACCCCACAAAACGGGATATAACCGGTCTGAAAGTATTGAAGAAAGCGAAACTATGAAAATTTATTTTGATTTTACAATAAATAAATAAAATCAGACAGTTGGTGCATTTAAAGGAGGATGAGGGTACCGGGGAGGGGGGTGACAAAGTAAAAAGGTTGAAAATATTTTTAATATGTTGTGAAAACGTTTAAAATAAGTTAAAATCAACGGTGAGAGGTTACGGATTCGATTCCGGAAGACCACCCAACCGACCGACTACCTACCTATATAATTCAAATTTAAGATATTAGAATCTCAATAGAAATCTCAATCATTGTATTTTGGATACGTAGTTCTCATGATTAAAGAGTTTGCCGACAACTAGACGAAGGGATCGGGTAAGAGAAAAGTGGAAAAATATTTCTGTTGCAGGATTGACAACTGACCTCTGCTTATGTTAAAAAAAAATAAATATGCAGATTTAAAAAAAATGACGATTGAAATTCTCTGAAAATATTTAGAGTACTAGTTTAATTTTCCTAGCCCATTGATTGTACGCCACTGCGTATGTGCACCTTAAATCTTTGGATCTGAAATTTCCCTAGGTGGTGGCTAGCAGTTTCCAAGTCGTGCTAATAGCCAAAAGTCTCTCTCATTCCGGTGAGAATCCAAATCGTGGCGGGAAATTCAAGGAAGGACGCATATTAGCTCTAAACGACACACGGGCAGTCCTCTCCTCTCCTAGCAAACAAATGAACAATTACAATTTGTGAGACAAGTTCTGGCTTAGCATTTCCGCAATCATACACTTTTATTCCAAGAGCCTATCTATGCTTAATGCCCGACATCTTTGACGTCTATAAAGAACATAAAATCCAACAGAAGAAAAAAAAAAAGGCATACTCTTTTATTGTCACTTTATTCGTGTAACATAGCAGCGAGATTCGGTCAGTTGCTTCCTTCCCGACCCGAAAAGAAAAAAAATCGCTAATGAATCTCCTTTATCAGAGAGTTTTTCCTTCTAGTATTTACAAACACACATTTCGCGGAGTGTGTAGAAACAGAAACATGTTTCTAAACCATCGCCAAAAAAGAAAGAAAGTGGCGGAATCTCTCCTAGTCTTTCTTCAACACCACTTTCCCTCCATCTTTTTGCACAACTGTGAACAAAAGATGGGAAGCTGAAAGAGACAGGAGAATAATAGAGAGCCAATGTTGCCAATGGAGTAAAAGAAATAATTTATATAAAAAAAGAGGCAATCTCCGTACTACACACAGAGAAACGAAATGAGGAAATGATAGACTCTCTCTCTCTAACCGAGTTTTCAAGTCAATGGACCTCGCTGCCCAAGTAACTGAATCAACTTGCAATCCCAGAAATTTCTTTTATTCGGAGAGAGATGGCCTTTTTTTTTCTTTTCCCTCCTAAGTAGGTCGCTATGGAAACACATACGCTTGTTTGGAGTTCAGAAGAAATTGAGAGGCTGTGGGCACTTCTATCCTAGGAAAAATTCCTAATATGTTTGCCAAGAATATTTTGAATTCATATAAAGCTATCGGAAAATTAAAGTTTCACTGATACGATGATTCTGCGTAGCACTTTTGGGGAAAAAAGGGCCAAAATTTCATTTAAATTTCTATTAAATGTAGCGTAAATACGAACGCGAGTGATTAAAATTCCTTAGTATTATTAGGTAAACTGACACTTTTTCTTTTCTTTTAAATAAAATAACATAAACATCAGTTTTCAATGCAGCCTTAGTATTATAATGAATGGTATATTATTTCCCAAAGAGCAGACATTTGTTCATCAGGCCTTCGCCACTATTAAGGCCTGAAGTATATTGATTGACCATTTTACTACGGGTTCGAGCAGTAGGCAGCCAACGTTACCCCGTATGAAGGGACAAACAACAGACACAAGACGGGAATCGAGCCCGGCCGGACCTAAGGATACAATTAGCCACTACACCATCTGGATGATTAATGAATTGTATGGATGGCTAATTATTGTTGCTTTGAGGACATGATCAGTGCCGAAACTGGAGTTTTCGTCAACCGGGCAAAATCTAATTTTGGCGCTCCCCTAAACACGGCGCCGCCCGGAGGACGTGCCCCGCTTGTCTTCCTCTAGTTGCAACTCTGGGGGCATGATAACTCAATGCTTTGATAATAGTGAAAAGAACACCTTGGCCTCCCCTTGTCTGAGCACTCCCGTGGCATGTGCACCGTTTGCCCTCTCCTAGACGCAGGGATGAGTCTGCGCAATTATGGACTCCAGCGGAGCATTAAAAGAAGTGTTTTTAATGGCAATTGCTGGTCCGTCCCACCTCATCTGCCATCGTACGTAACTGTACTGTCCGAATTTGATGTAGACTGGACACAATCTTACGTTTATTGTCCTTTCCCCAAATTTATGTATGGCAGAGTTTCTAGAGCTTTTTCCTCTGGTCGAGCACTTTGAGTGTTTTAAGGCTGGATGCGAGACGGGATAAGAGAGCGATTTACAGTTATTATGAGAGACGATACAGTTTTATTATTAATATGGAGGGAATTTACGAGACGAGACAAAGTTTCGCAAAACGAGACAAACAAAGCTTTACGATTGTTTTACGGGACGAGACAGATTTATTTGCACCGCGGTCTCGCGTCCATCACCAAAGATCTTGGCGGAGACCTAGCGTAAATTTGAGATAAGTGATATGGAGGCTAAATGAACAAAACATTTTACCTCCATTCTCGGAGCACAGCCTGAGAGAAATCCTGCTTCGGAGAATGTAACGTATCGTATTAAAAATTAATCTTGAAGTTTTACTCTGTACTGCAGGTTTCGTTCGAAGAGGATTTTGATAATGTTTAAGTCTTCCATCTTTTCAAAATTGGCGGGCGATCGACTTCCATTTCGGGCCAACAAATCACTGGAAAACTTAAGGTGTGGTGCCCGGCTGACGACAAACCCAGCCAGAAATCGCATTAAGTGATAGAGACTTCCTGGATATGCCCAGTGGATCGGAATACCACTTGTGTCGCTATTTATATTCCCTTTTTATTTAATTTAAGCCTATGTAGTCAGCCGGCGACGACTTATGGAAGAGTTTTTCCATTGCGCTAACCGTGAACTTAGATATCATATCTGTCAGTTTATTAACGGGAAAAGCAATCATGCCAAAAGCATCGATTCTAAGACACTTTTTAACACGATAGTTTTTTTTTCCCCCGCCCGATTGGGCAGATATGTCGTCCTCAAATTTGGTGAGATTTCGGAGATAACCTCAAAACAGCTGTACAGCATCATTAATGTAATTTTACGAGGCTCAGAAACGAACTTTAAGTATTAGTATTTCCATCTCTTTAAATGCAAAGTTGTTACAAACGTTTATATACTTTTGGTATTGAGCTTGAAAGGAATGAATGCCGCTAAACTGCCATAGGCGTAACGTGTTGGAATTCTTTTGAGGGCTCCTGTAGAAAAACTACAGATGCTAAAGACACTATTTTCAAAGGAAAGCATCATTCTGCAATCCATAATAACATAAATTTTGGTTTAATTTAAATAGAGAATATCTCTAACGTACGCATTAAAGGATGATTACCCATAGAATGTAATGGAATGGAATTGAATTCTTTTGGGTGTTAATGCTACATGCATCTTTTTCACTGAGATACATGGTACGGTGCGTAGGAATAACATGTAAATTTGGTAGAAATCGATGCCTTTTACTGCAGTTAGAGCACAGGCGGGCAGACAGAGAGACCAAAATAAATCATTTTCAACCTTGTTGGAAAGTGTTAAAAAAGTGAATTGTTTGTTAATGCACAGGTTACATCAATATCTGTCTAATCACTATGCATTCTATCTCGTGAAAGGTCTATCTTGATATAGCGTGCGGCTATCGTGCACTGCTCTACAAGCCTCACAACAAGGCGTTAGTGTTAAAGAGGGTGTATATTAATTTAAAGGATGTCATCCTGATTAGTCTGTTTTTGATATAACCTGTACATTGACGAACAATTCCTGCACTACTATGTTGTTCCTGTAACAATACTCATATTTCTATGCCAAAATTATTGCAATAAACCGACGTTTTCTCCAGTTATTTCAGATTTTGTGCTTGCAAATTTAATTTTGGACACCTGTGTATTCAGAACGTTCTCTAAACACACTTCTGCCCCCCATAAATCACAAAACGAACTCATATCCAGCCAACAATGAATGGCATTTTCACTTTTGTGTTCACTACTTCCTTCTTATACATGATGGAGAACATGCCCAATCGACATCTTCGAGCTTTCGAAAGTGATTGTTGCATCTTCCCACCCCCTTCTCTCTCTCCTTTTCTTGGAAAACAATAAAGGTGTGAAAATGAAAAATGCCTTTCTCATTATCCGCAAACCCACTTTATAAATGCCTTTTTCTTTCGTGTCCATATAACTCGGTCTGTTTGAGTCTTTCATTGCAAAATCCAATAATGGATTGCTTTTCGTCAACAGTGATAATTGAACAGTGGAGAAATATATATATATACATTTCTTTGTAGCAACAGAAAAAGCAAAGTTTACTTGTTGTCTTTTCTTTGAGCAGAAGCACATTTAGGCTGAATTTAATACGTTCGATCCATTTTCGATGAAAAAGTATAATAAATTTTCACATTTGTGGTTGAGTGTTTTAAACTTTAAATTCAGCTCTATCCAATCTGTAATACCAGCGCTTAAAATTATGATTTATATCGAAGATCTGGGCAGTGGTGGATCTAGAAAAAAATTCAAGAGAAAGGCGATAAGTAGGGCGATGCATATTAGCAGAAAATGGTCACTCTGCTAGTTCTTTAGCCTGATCAGTTTTAATCCTGAACTCGTGTTTAGACTGTTCTTGGGTTACGAGACTTATCATTAAAAAAGGCACAAATGAGGAGTTCTTTGACCAATGTTGATTTTCAAAATGATTCTTTGAATACTCTGCTGAGGCCCAGCGTTGCGCTTGAGCAATCGCTGAATTCCGTTGGAACATTCAATGAAACATTCTGGGATGCTACCCTGTCCAGTGGGCCCTGACAGACAACTACGGACAGTGAAAGCTTCTTTAGCACTGAGCTTTGGGAGGTTTTTGATACTTTACATGGTAGTCTTGAAAATAATTAGAAGATATACATTTTAATATTTTTTAACTGTAAACTTCAAACAGTTCTTATTTGGAATGAAGAAACTATTTAAAAGTACAAAGAGATTATATTTAATCGGAAACTGTGCAAAAAGCACTTTTGAAGCAAAGTGAAAAAAAAATCTACATAAGAAAATATCATTTTTAATCTATATATATAAAAGAGAAGAGTTTGTTTGTTCGCTATACGCATCCAGACATTTCGACGGATCTGCACTAAATTTGGCACGCTGACTAAATAGGACAAGAGAAAGCTAATGCCGTAAAAATGAAATTAATAGAATTAATAGTTTTTGAGTTATTTTATGTTTTGTAAGTTTTTTGGCCATTTTTTTCGCATTTTACGTTATCGCGAGCTAAATTTCTGTCCGAATACTATATTTTTTATATCATCGGAAACTACAGAGTTTTCTTTTTCAAATACAATTTGTTACAAAATCGTACTTACATTTGCCGATTTTTGGAAATTTTTTAAAGGAAATCCTGTTTCGAAGAAAATGTACTGCTTTTAAAAATATGCTATTTTAAAACTGTCGCATCGAAAAACCTAACGGTAAAAAATTTTCCATCTTTTTACAGCTGATTAAACATTTATTTCTCCCTCTTTTAAATTTTGAACCGTGCAGAAATGTTTATTAGATTTTTTTTATATTATTTTTTTTTTCTGAAAGCATCACAGGTTAAAATTCCCTTCCGTGATTGAAGAAACAGCAAATTTCCCCCCTTTCGTCCTGTGTGTCTATGGGTGTCGTGTGCAAGTGGTGGTGTGTAAGTGGGGATGAAGCGTTGCCAAGACAACTGACGGTGTTCTTTTTTTCATATGGCTTACGTTCTCAAGGTCGATCTAGCATTTAAAAGGAGAATCCGTCAGAAATAAACATGCGGGATTTATTTGAAATCGTTGCATTAGGAAGTATGACTCCTGAAGAATTTGAAGATAGTATTTTACACGGATTATCAATTCCCCGAGAAGATACTTACTAAATAATTAGAGCCTCATAAAATATTTATAAATAAATTAAGCCCACTGCCAACATTACATGTAAACAAACCTGGATTTTTAATAAAATAATTATAAAAACCTGGATTTTTAATTCATCTATCATTATTTTAGTTCTTATCTATTGTATATATGCCCAATGATTTGCCTCCAGTGATTCTTACTGGATTTGAAATAAAAAAATAATTTATGAGGAGCGCAGGTATTAGTGATAAATGACTATTAGAACACAACAGGTAGAAGGAGAGAAACCTAGCCACGTCCAATTCTCGGGAATCTCTGTACGCTGGCAAGTCCACTGTTCATTTCATTTTAGTTATTTATTTATTTATTTATTTATTTATTTTTTAGTCCGGTGTACCTTTTTTTTTATCATTGCAGCGGGAGGATTCACATTCCTTCCCTTTACAATCTCATACTGACGACTGGATTCTTTGATTTTTAGTAGTTGCTTAGGTATTAGGGATAAAAGACTGTTAGAACACAGACAGGTAGAAGGAGAGAAGCCTAGCCACGTCCAATTCCCGGTAATCTCTGTAAGCTATCAGGTGCCGTGTTCTCTTTGTTGTTGTTGTTGTTGCAGCGGGAAGTCCAATGTTTTTTTTTAATCATTGTAGCGGTAGGATTCACATTCAAGCCTAGCCACGTCTAATTCTCAGTAACCTCTGTACGCTATCAGGTGCGTACTTCATTTTTTTTTTTCGTTGCAGCTGGAAGTCCCATGTCCTTTTTTTATCATTGAAGCGTGAGGATTCACATTCCTTCCCTTTACAATCTATATATAAGGTCAATGGGCATTTCCCTTCCATTGCACGGGCAACGCCGGGTCATGCTGCTAGTATAAAATATTAGACTTACCCCAATAAAAATTTACCTAAATTCTGTACAAACAGACGAAAACAGGTTTTATTTGTAAATAAAAATTCAGTAAGATTTGATGAAACACAGCAAATATGGCTACCGAATATTCAAAAAGTGACTAACTCCAGGTAGTCTTAATACGCTTAATTCTGTTTTTTGCAGTCACATATATATATTTATATTTATAAATTATTTATTACAAATGCCAGGCTTTAACAATTAAATCATTAGTCTTATGTCTTCAATATTTTTGAACAATATAATTAAAACTTTTAAGTCCAAAACACTTGTCAATATGTAATATGTCCATTGAGGATCCAGAGTCACACAGGCAACAAACCGGAGATTCCTTTAGTCCAATTCTGAAAAGATGGGCACTGAGACAATCGTGTCCTGTTAATAGACGGAAAGTGGCAACAGCACAATTTCGTGGGAGGTCCTGAATAGATGTTTTACTATCAAAGAGATGTTATCAGACCTTTCCCCTAGCTAATGTAGTCAAATCCAATTTAAATTTTTCTGCAAATTCCATTTTGATTAGACGTACAGCAGTATGAAAAGTTAAAGGAAGATTTGGTCTCTGCAAAACAGTAGCACCTTCTTTTGCGAGGTAATGAACATATTTTTTAAATTAAAAGGTTCGTAGATAATACTTGCAATAAAAAGCGCATCGAGTCGGTACTTTTATAGCTCAGAGAGTTAAATGTTGACCCCGAGAAACTTTTTGGTTTAGGCCTCATTGTTGGAAATGGTTTCATAAAAAAACAAAAACAAAAAAAAACCCACCAACAACTTAGATCTGGAAAAAAGCAGAATTGTGAATGGAGCATACCTAAACGGTAAAGGTATAAAAATCGGGATTCCATTCGTTATAAAATCACACTGTCGGTTTAATAATTTGATAGCTTAATTTAAAATGCAACACTCCTCCCTTCTTTTTCTTGCAAGAAAATGGTTCATTCAGAACAATGAAAGGGATTCATTCTAAATGGCGACAGACTACGCTTAATGGTTCAAGTTAACTTTTAGCATACATGTGATCATTGGAGAACCCGAGAGTGGTAAGCAGCATTGGCGACCTATTCTCGATATGTTGAGGATTAAATAATTTTTTTTATAAATGAACGGGATCCAATAATTTTTCCTTTGGTGAGGAGGTTTGAGTAAACAGTATTTCAGTAACTTTATCTCCAAATCATAATAATTTTCACGGTCATAAAAAACAGAATATTTTATCTATTAGAACGCAGGATATTGTCTTAGCCCAGCACACGTAGAGAAAAATGAAATTTACAATGCTAATATTTCATACACTAAGATGATCTGTTCGTGGAGGTCAATAAAGAAATTCAACACAGCTCCCCCCCAAACCGCCCGCGTGGGATGAGGCAACGCAAGCCGCTTTTGCCCGGTTAAAGGGTGTGGTGCATACCGGTCCGTCTTTTCTGGATTCCTCTTGAATCGATTCCGTAAATTGTAATTGACAATTAGGAAGCATTCAAAATCTACGATTTAAAAAAAAAAAGGGGGGGGGGTACGATTTTAAAAAAGGAATTTAGAACGGCTCATCAAAAGATTATTTCCTGTTTTATCACTTTTCAAAAGAGAGACTCTCAGTTGCAGCTACCTGCTAGATTTTACTAAATATAATATTACATATCGATGATGAACGAACGAGTTGCGATTGATATTATTTTGATAATGTACGAAGTTGAATTTCTTTTAGACAGAACACACGTTCGGAACTCGGACTGCCTACCTTTTCACGCCTTAGGAGCGATTAGCAACTCTCTTCGTTTTAGAATGCACAAAATATTGGATACAGAGGTGTCCCAAAAATATAGCAAAAAAATCTTTAGGGGAGGTTAAAAAAAAAAAAAAAAAGAATTCAGGATCACATAGCCATGTGGGGTCAAAAATGTTGTTTTCATACATTGGTTAATAATTCCTCTACGAAAGGTGTTGTGAAGTGTTAGTGAAATTTTCTATGCTGGGCTAAAAAAATTATTTTTTTTTTCCTAAAAAATACTGAACTAAAATGGACCAGTATTAATAGAATAATAAAAGTATAAGAAATTATGATGTAAAATTCTGTAAAAATTAACAGAGGCTGCTGTTCTGCTGGTCCTGGGATTTAGCAGGACAGCTGGACACTTTAGGGACTGTGTCAGGCTTTAAACCAAATAGATAGGCCGTCCTTGAAGGTAGTATCCGGCAGTGTCATCCATTTTGGGGGCACTCTGTATATGGATACTTTTAAATACGGTACTTCCGAAATTACCAAGAGTATTGGAATTATAGCATGCCTCTACAACATAGCTTAGATTGCATAGGGTAATAATAAACAAGTAGCATTCGCTAAGCAGCATGCCTGTCTCGTTTGCTTTATCCAGATCTCTGTCACAAATATAAATGAGCACAATTATTACAGTGGTTGAATTGAATAGAGTAACAAAAGACTGCATTCCTATCAACTAATAAAGCCCTGACATTAGCAGAAAAAAAAGAACTATAAGGATTATTAAGAACTGGTTCAAGATTCGGGACAGTCCATTTCGGCTTCACGGATTACTGTATGAAATAATTCAAATCATTAACTGATTTTGCACTGCCTGCCCCTTACAAGTTCGACAGCTATTTAATATCCATTCCCACTGCTGTTCTTAATCTGTTTGCGCCTAGCGTTCTTCTTTTGGGACATTCAAATTTTAATATTCCCACTATTAGCCACAAGCATTTGTGAACGTTATTTATTTTTTCTTTTCCTTAATTCACGAGTATTAAATCCCAGTTTTACTAAATACAAGGTCATTCAAAAAGTAAGTTACACTTGTTCCTCCATGGATAGCAACATCGCGAAACAAGACCGAAGCTTTATCAGACGATAGTTCAGTTCCACGGCTTCCAGCGGTAGCAATTTCATTCAGATAGTGACAATCGTTGGTGCGTACCATGAGAAGGAAATGCCGCGTAAACTGGAAGCTTACTCCAAGGGGTGCCAATTCGGGACTGTAAGGTGGATGCTGCCAGACCTCCCATCCAAAGCTGCGAGCCAAATCCTGTGTTGTGCGTGCCTTGTGAGGTCTTGCATTGTCATGCAAGAGGACAATGCCTTTGCCTGAAGCGTTTTGCCCACAAAAACGTAGTGTGCCGCGTACTTCAACGTTGGAGTAAGCTTCTAGTTTACGCGACATTTCCTTCTCCTAGTACGCACCAACAATTGTCACTATCCCAATGAAATTGCTACCGTTGGAAGCCGTGGAACTGAACTATCGTTTGATAAAGCTTCAGTCTTGTTTCGCAATGTTGCCATCCGTGGAGGAACAAGTGTAACTTACTTTTTGAATGCCCCTAGTACTTTAGCATGACCGAGTGAGATTTAAAATTTTTACATTTTATACTTAATTTCTATAAGGAATTATCACTTGTTCAGGGAATGGATGTCAGAATTTCATCGATTATTACTGTTTGCATTGCCGAAAAACTGGAGAAAGTCATGCAAACATTCTGGGCATAAGTGGGCTAAAGCTACCGCACCGTAGTAATATCACTGTAAAAAGGATTACAAACAAAAATGATTGATATATCTTCCTCGTACAGAGACAAAAATGTCACCATTCTTTTGGATCCTTAAAAAATTGAAATGGAGCCCTTTCAACTGATAGGGCAAAAATATGAGACCGTTCTCACTTCATCTCAAGTTCAGGCTGAGTTAAACGAGATTGTGGGGGTAGTCGTTATGACGTTTGAGCTTTTAATATACAGCCATTTTAATTACTTTCTCCAGTTTTTGCAAATACTGTGTAGTAATTCACATTACTATAAGAGTAATTAATCCATTTTCGTAAAAAATATGCACAAAAAAACGTCTACACTCTTCCTTTTGTCCACCTTAAGCATTTCTTTGGAATGAAGTCTCTTAATACGGACATGAGGATGTGAAAATAGTGTGCGGGCGTGCGTATGTGTGTGTAACTGATGCTTACTTTTTTCTCTCCCCTCCCCCCCCCCCATCGAATACGAAAATGTTAAAATTAGACGATTTCTCAGCAGAAACACTGCACCTCAAAGGGTTCACCTCATCTTTGAAACGCTGCAACGGTTACGTTTTCTCTAGGTGACCTAAGTTTCTTCCCAGCTTGGTTTTTGAACGAACCGGGGAAACTAGGCGATGAGCATTGGCCAGTGAGATACTTCTCGCCCATTTTAGAAGTGATTTTTCCTACGGAAAAGAAACTGAAAAATTACTAGGCGATGCTTTTTCTGAGGAACGATATCGGATAATGGACGTTTAACGAACCAAGTATTTCCATCCCGATTGTTAAAAAAACGCTGCATACTCGTAACAATTTTGACAGCTGTATACAATTGAATTTAAAAAAAAATTACAAAAAAATGTTTATTCTTGGATACCATGGCAGAAAAAAAAAATTAATAAGGGGCGGCTTACGCTGTATATTTATTTATTTAATGAGAGAAGCATGCTTGGAAAGGTATCAAAAATATTTCTGTCTCTCTCTTCATTTTTAAAAATAGGTCAAAGAGTAATACCGACAGTTCTTTGCAATTAGCAGAATAATTAAGAAACAAATTTACATAGGAACAGGCAAAACTCATCCATGTACCAATGACATGAAAGAATCGGTCCGAGTCATCTCGACACGGCGGATTAGCATCGGAACAAATTCATTACCGGATTTTGCTCTACGGCACCATACACAACACGAGTCTAATTGATATCCACTCCCCGATACAACAATGATATCATTATCGCATCACCAAAGAAGAATAGGATCCTCATAAAAGAGACAAATGTCATGGCATTCTTCCGGGGCCATTGTGGCGACATAAAGACATACCCCCGCGTGCTTGAGGAAAAAAAAAAAATGTATTGGGCATTGTGTTGCAAATGTAGCCTTAATTGAAAGGATTGATTCTTGGGGCTTTGGCCGCTTCGGAAAGCAAAACTGCCAGAGTGCAATCGATATACCGATGCGAGTCGCCGGAGTGTAATCGGTATCTTGCCTTTGATGAATGAGGAAGAGATAAATACGCTGTCGGATAAATCGCCAGTTTCCAATATGACTTTCTATGAAATTAGAAGTTACGGATTGAATTTTGGCAAGAGAATTGGAGGAAAATGTTAATGTGAGTTTGTTAGCATCGATACTGCTAAAATTGCTTTTCTAGCTTACTATTTCCTCCCCGCGACAAAAAGACATTATTATAATTCATTTACAGTTATCCGATTTAAGCACATGGCCGTGCTTGTACGTTGTCCCTTACTCCAGATTTTTTTAAAACAATTAAGACCGATTTTTACATAAATACAGGGCATTCAATTTAAAAGAGTACCCGGATGTTTTTCCTACTATTACCCTGACGGATGTGGCAACTATACTAACACTGAAGTATGGGCAGTCGGTGGCAAAGGTCCGCAAGCGTTTTATTTTTATTATTATTTTTTTTTTTAATATTTAGAAATCTAAATTAGCCACACTCATTTTTTTCACAAGTTCCCTAGATGGCACTGGTTTTGCAAACAAAGAATCACGGATGAATGATGAGTCAGTTTTCATACTATAAGGTATTTTGATGTAGTTTTTAAAAATATTTGAGCGTATTTTTTGCTCGCAATTTTACAAATTTATGTTTTAAGGGTTTTTTGTATGTGAAACTAACCTAAAAATGGTCTCATTACTTTGTTTTTCAAGTGATACAACTTTTTACCAAAACCGCAGGAAAGCAATTTTCGAATGCGGCAAGAATCCGCATGTACGATTGGGGGTAAAGATCCGAAAGCAGGTCTTTGCCCCTTTGGGGGTTGTCATGGTTTTGTTTATTTGATTTTCGCATATTGCGTCAAGTCCTAAGCCTTCCAATAACCATCATCAATATGATGGTTATAGGAAGACTCAGGACAGGGATAAGTTCTGGCCCTTCTAATGATGATGTCCATCAGGGCTCGAAAAATCTGTTCCCCGACATGCTCAGGGCATGTAAAATTTTCAGCCGGGCATGTATTTTATTTTATTTATTTATTTATTTTCCCCGCTGATTCGGTTTTTGATTGCAACATTTACCTTCACATCAGTTCATTTTAGACATATGATAAGTTTTCCTAAGGCCCTCAAAGATTTGAGTACCTTTTAGTTCTGTAACAGCCAACTGTCTTCGCCCTATTTTGTAATTTTCTAAAATTAACTGACAGTGATTTTCCTTTTTCTCTATCCGTTTTTTCAAAACTACGTTTGTAATACATACGTTAGAGATAGTTATCATATTAAATTTAACTTTCCCATGCAGTTCAAAGTCAAATTAAAAAAAAAAGGAAAAATTTTGTTATACTCCACCAGTATTGAAGGTGCTCATAGTAGTCAAGATCACAACCTGACAAATAAAAATTTTGCATAAGGCAACTTTGCCAGTGGCTTTCATTCCGACTTTTGTGTTAATTCCTCCACTGCGGCTTTTACCCCATTAGATGGAGCAAAGATCGGAAAATACCAAAATCTGTAAAAGTCACTCTCAGTTTTAATACATTTATATTTTAGATAAAAGTGATCATTTAAGATGACAGATAAAGGTTTAAGCTATATTCTAATAAGAAGTTTAGGTTCACAACTTGTGGCAATTTTTTAGAAATGAGTTATAATTGAAAATCGCGGACCTTTTCCCTCACTTAACCCTAATTGTTTAAACCTTTTTTAAAGTGTGGGAGAATATATAAGTGTGTGAGAATATATATAACAGTTCTAACACTGTTAGACTGTTGCAACTTTTTTTGCGAGGCAAAACAGAAATGAATACGCACAATGCTATACTCAATCCTGTGAAAATTTTATTTTTGAAAAACATAATTCAATTCAAATTTTTTGCATTATCATTGATTACAGAAAATGTTGAAATGTTCGACACCATTTTGAATGCATACATGAACAAGTCGAACCAAGTTTCCAGAGAAGTCCTGCAAAATCGATGAATAAAACATATCATAAACCGAAGAAATCTCGTCAATAACACCAACAATGTTGCAAAGTTTGTCACAAAACTTTGTTCGACGTGTTCATTTTTGCATTCAAAATGTTGGCGAAATTTTTCAACATTTGCTGTAAGGAATGATAATGTAAAAAATTTGAATTAAATTATGTTTTTCAAAAATAAAATTATAAGATTAAGTAACACTGTGAGTCTTCATCACTGTCTTACCTCACAAATAAAGTCGCAACAGTCCAACATTGTTGGAAATTGTCTCCCACACTTGAACAAGGTTCAAACAATCATTTCAATGTTTCAATAGTTTTCACATCTGTTAGATTTAAGGGTAATAAGAAAAACCAACGGGTACTTTTTTTAATTAATCAGCCAGCAATTAGACGCACACTTTATCAACCCTTCCCGTCAAGGGCGGATTAAAGGGGGGCGAAGGGGGCGACTGCCCCCACCCCCGAGAAAAAAGAAATTAATGTAATCGATCCTATTTTACTTCCATAAAATGGATGTATTTGTCAATCTTCTAACTAACCCCCCCCCCCCCCCACCGACAAATTTGCAATAATCCGCCACTGCTTCCCGTACGGCTTCCTGCGCAGAGAGTTGAAAATACTTAGGAATTTTCTGGTGCATTTTTAAGGATTAATTCACATATTTTTCTTCTATACTTTAATATTCGACGTGCTAATTAAAGAAACAAGTATTAAATTTTGCAGGAGAATAAATTAATTATTCATAAATTCAACGTCGGAAAACCTACTACTGATTTCACATGCAAATAAATTCAAAAATATATAATTTAAAATAATAATTCTCGTGCCCATTTTTCGAATAATTAGCTTTCTTTAAAAATATGAATCGGAGGACAGTTTATAAGCCAAATATATTTTAGAATCTATATACGAAAAAAATACTTATCTATTATTACTGAACAAAAATCAGAAAATTCAATAATGATAATTTCTGTAGTCAATAGATTGCAGGTGGTTAGTATTTTTACCACGGCCTTAGAAAGTTTTAAACCAGCTTTCATAATTTAGGTTTTTGGATACTAAAATATAAAAACCATACTACATGTTATAATTAACGTATTAAATTATTTTTTGTCCTTTTCAGAAAGCTAAAATACCTTCACTCAGGAAAACAAAATATTTCATTTTGAACATTTTCATCAACGGATAACAGAACATTTTGACGAAAAGTACTTTTCTTGCTTATGCGGTGTTTGAAGAGTTCAAATATGAAGTGTCCGAAACCACGCATTCTGAAACGAGAGTAATGTTTAAAATGCTCACTACGCATATTTAATTGGTTGTTAGTGTTAGTTGAACACTCTAATGAATTAATTACAGTAACAATTAACTCTTTTTCCTATTAAGAAACCGGAAATATCATCCAGGAAAACAAACTTCACAATTTACTTTGCATGTATTACAGGAAAAAATAAAAAATTTAATACAGTTAATAATTAACAAAAATGCGTTAATTTATTTTATTATTATTACTAGCCGCCTCCGGCGACTAGTTGGTTCGCCATCTTAATAAATCTTGTATTTCTCACCGACTTCCTTGGCACTGAAATATCTCAGATTCGGAATGGAATTTAAAAGTAAGATGGTTACACACAGGCGCGGCCCAAGGGTAAGTGGTGCCCCCGATAACGTAAAAAAGATGCCCTCTTTAATGCTCTACTATCATTATTCATGAGTGTGATTAAACAAAATTAAAATTAATATTTCTAATATCCTGTTTCTAGATGTAATACATTAGAAATAGAAGGGGAAAAAGACGCGCAGATAAATGCATAATTCGAGCTGAAGGAAAGTTTCAAAAACTTATTTTTTGTTTGTTTGTTTGTGTAACATGCATTTAGGGTTTGTGTGCTTGGACGGTAGTTCGCTTATAAATCCACGTTAGAAGGGAAAACTTATTCAGGTGATTTTATTTATTAAAAACTGCGTATTTTATAAGTTGGCGCCGTCTGTCGACGGCTTGTGAAAAAAAGCTCAATTGCTTTCTCTCTTTTTCTTTTTTTTTGGATATAGTTTTTTGTATATTATAGGAACAGTGTTTTTTCGCACGGTAAAAAGTAGCCTGTTTGTTAATCCAGGACTTTAACTGTATTCCAAATTTCATCTAAATCCGTCAAACCTCTTCAGCGTGAAAGAGTAACAAACATACATACAAACATTGACATTTATAATATTAGTAGGATTATTTCTGAGCCCTTTTCGGGGAGGAGGCGGGGAGGTTTTGTACATTTCAAGACAAGGGACTAATATTTAAAAAAAAAAAACTAATATTATGGACTGAGATTACCTTTTAATAAGTATTAGCAACATTCATGTTTGACAACCGATATATAATGTAAGAAAATAAATAAGTTCAAAAAGTTTTGCTCGAAAGATGCAACTAAAAGAAGTTACAACACGCTGAAGACAGTAAGTTATAGAGGAGAGGAGGGTATTGTGGAATAGTCGGGAAATATGGAATACCGAGGTTTCTGCTCTGTTAGGCGCTGTTGTCACTTGGGAATAACAGGAACTACTCAAGAAAGATTGCAGTGAGAGTTGACCCCTTGTTGCTGCCGTACCACTCTCTACAGAACAAAGTGTATTTTGTGGTTTTCAAGAGTTTTTGCAGTTACGTTTTCAAGCACTTTAACCTACTAGTATACACGTGACTTGAACATGGATGTTACGCATGATGTACACTAAAAGAATTGTACTTTGTTGTACTGTTTTTGCTTTTTATCTGACAGTGTTTTCCCACCAGTTTAAAGCTTCATTTTCCTAGATGGTGTGTCGGGTATTTTAGAATACTAAGTAATAGTGTAATGGATTTCATGCCATCCACTAAAGAACCGGAAAACGAACACACTGAATGTATCTTCTGTAACGGAAAATTCTTCAAGAGGAAAATTCTTCCGAAGATCAATGAGGTGAAATTTGGATTCAATGCTTCAGATTTTCTCTGTGGGCTTATCTTGACTGTAACGGAGCAGAGAAAGAAGATTATATCTTCGACTTATGTAAATAGACTCGAAGCAGAAATGACTTGAGAATAGTCTTAAAAATATGGTTCATAGTTAAAAAAAACTTTTATGATGTCTAATTAGTTTTTAAACGGCTTAAACCACCTATTTTATACTACCCGACTATTCCATATTTTACTCCATTAGTAACTTTTATTTTAAATAATTTTTTCTATAGCAAAAGAATCAGCAGTATTCTTCGTTACAGGGGACATTTCATTACAATTAATTAAAGTACGTACTATTCATGATTTTGAGCATTTTATTAAAAACCTGAAAAGTTATAGTTAGAAATGTAAATGGTATTCCATAATACCTTCCACTCTTCTACTTTTTGAAACTAGTCAGCATTTTTATGCGATTCTGATGGTTGTTCTTCCTACGATTACCTATTTTTTAACATTTTGTGCTAAGATTTTTCATTTTGATAATATGCGTATTTTTACAGGGACATGAATAATTAACTCACCGCAAGCTGAAAAATGAAGGACACGCTGAATGGTACGCAAAGACTTACCTAAAACAGAAAAGAAGTATAAGTCAAGTGCAGAAAATTTACACGTAATAAATTTCAATATTTATTAATAACATATGAAATACTATTAATACCTGCATAGCATTTAATCCAGTAAGAGTATCGACATACTAACATTGAAATAATACGAGTTAGCTATAAAGCGCAGGAAATTTTCACACAAATTTAGCTATAAACGCAAAATCGTTTTAAATTCTTTCAGTTGTTGTGAATTTTTAATCTTTTTTATGTTTGGGTTTTAGTTACAAGTATCTATGGAGGGGAGGGGGGGGGATTTCGCATTGAATTATGAATTTGCACTCACGTGAAAAGTTTTTTCAAAGCAATTTTGAAAGAACTAATATTGTTGCATGAGTAACACTTCGAAAACTAAATTTGTTACATAGATAAACATACGTGGAGTTCAGGATGTTGCCATAAAAATCCTTGATAAACTACTGAAAAGAAAAAAAAAAAAGCCTAGTTGCCTATTGCTTTAAAAAATACACTTGTGTTATCTATTAGTTCATATAAACTTGTTCTGGATTAGAAATAAATTTTATTCTCTTCTAAATGTATATATACATACATTTTTTAAAACAATTCGCACATTTTTACAAGTAACTTTTCTTTAAAAAAAATTTCTGAGCCATCTTTTGTATGAATGAGCTAGTTGCTTTGTACATTTCTAGGTATGGATTCTTGCAGAAAATTCCAAGTAGTTTTTATAAGTATAAAATTTCAGAATCAAATGGTGCTTTCCACATCGGGATTTAGATCCAAGGTGAGTCCAAACTATGTACAATTAAAACATTCCAAATGAAAGGCATCTTTTCATCCCTATTTTCAATTTTGAAACTATAATAGCTTTTGAAGGATAAGCATGCTAGTTTAATGAAGACATTTTACCAGGAGAAACAAATGGCAGCCCTACAGCAATAAAATTCTTCGAAAATGGTCAAAATAAAAACTAAAGGAGCTTTGAAGTATAACGCTAACCTATTATTATTTGAGATAATGGCATATAATACACCTTGACGTTCTTTTGTAAGTATAATTAAATCATGTATATAGGAGCAGCATTAATACTTTTTAGTTCTTTTACAAACAAATTCATGTAAAATGCTATATTTAATTGCTTTACATTACATTAACAATGAAAGTACTCAGTGGCGCACACAAGGGAGGGGTTATCAACTTAGCTTCGTTATATCATCGTGCAGTTTTGAAATTTTATTATATTATGTATCAGATGTATATTCTTATTTTAGCTGTTCAGATAAGTAAACAAAAACACAATTCAAGTGCGAGGAGTCTTTATAAAAGGTGGTCACGAGAAAAAAAAAAAAATGTGCCATATTTTTTCGGGTGGTTGGTGTCACTGCTTTATACGCTGGACCCCTTCCAATAGAAAATCCTGTGTGCGCCACTGAAAGTACTATATCTAATTTCCAATCTAAAATTAGGTGTTCTAAAATTGTATGCAGAGTCTCGTATAATATTTTTTGAAACTAAGTGTTGAAAAAAAGACAGTAAAATAGAGAAAAAAAATCAATGAAAATTTTAATAAATAGTAGAACATTTAAAAAAATAATAATTAAGAGTATACAGCTTTTAAAAAGATTTTTTTTCTTCAAGGTTAATGGATTAAAAGCTAAAGAACTCTTCAGGTCTATGGCATGCACTCGGTGATTCAATCGACCGCCGTCTTGCTGCTACTTAAATCGTGCGATGGTAACGGCTGCACTTTTACGACACTGGGAAATGGCTGCGCTTCAAAGTGCTTATTGAATATTAAAATGCATTAGTGACAAAATCTCTTAAAAACATGTTACTAAAAAATTAGAAAAACCAGAGTCTGCACACCCAGTCCTTCTCACTCCTTGCATCGCACACAGCTGCGTCTTGTTAAGACGGACGCATGTACAAGGCAAAATAATCATTAGAAATCTGCGACAGGAAATTCGCACTGAATAGATAAATGAAGAGAAAGGCGCGTTTTGTGTGTAGGAGCCTCGTTTAGTTCAAAGAAGGAAGAGGATGATCATTCACGTCTACCACAAAGATCGAAGATGCGAAATAAATGTACTGTTTATGAAGAGCCAGAACTGGGAGGGGAAAAAAAATGGGCTGTCTGTGCCGCTCTTCATGAGGCCCATGAAGTTAACTGGTTTCCAGTAAAAGTCAACCGATGTCTGAATGCGCATTAAAAAAATATTTAAAAGGATAATCAATCGTCATTAGGAGGTAGTACAAGGCTAACATTTATTGCACGAAATGTGTGAAGAGCAAACTCACCTCAACCCTTTCAGATTTCATTACAAAAATTCTCTTCGAATTAAATATTTTTTTTATAATGATAGAGATTAAATTTATTGCGAAAACAAAATCAATAGTCTACATTATTAAATGTTTGAAGAACATTGGCTTTTACTGAACTGACCAGACATTAGGACATTTTCAGTATACGATAGCACAGGACATTTTTAAGTCATCCACTGTCCACCATTGTGGAGGCAGGTTCCGAAACTGTTAAGACTGTCAGTTTGCCAAGAGAGGACTGCATGCATCTTTACAGGAGTTTAACGCCACAATTTATATCCTTATCAGAGGAGGGATCTTCTGAATAATGGTAATCCTGGGAAACACTCCGAGGGGACTTTCGGAACTACGGATTTAACCCTTTAAAGCGCAGACAATTCCCAAATGCTGAAAAAAGGGCAGCCGTTGCACGCAATGAACCGATCGACCGCCATCTTGCTGGTAGTTAAATCCAGCGATGGCAACGGCTGCCCTTTTTTTTCATCATTGGGCACTTTATCCAATTCTTCTATATCAATCTATTTTCCATAGTATTCTTATAGTTCTCATCAGATGCCAGTGCTGTTGAAAATAATCCTGATAATTTTTACGGGGAATGATGTGCTTAAAAGTAAAGGATTCTCGTCTTCTTCGAGACTGACAACAGTCAAAACGCCAAGAGTTTTGTATCCTCATGGTGGGGACGCTGCTCGTGACGGGTTAACGAAACGTGCACCGTACACCGCATGTATTCGGTGGTCATCAGCTGTAGGTCAAAATCAACCCACGACCTCGAATGCATTAGGATTGTTCCCTTAAGAAATAGTACAATTCTTTGAAAGTCTTTAAAGTAATTTATTTACGGACGAGATAAATTCAGATTGTTCTCTTTATAAGTCATTCTTTCAAAAGATGAGATTTATGAGACATTTTGGGAACTTTTTTTTTAACATAATAGTCTTTTGGCAAAATTTTCCTAAATAACCAGGATTACATCGGACGTTTGAATCTGAGCCCACCCGAACCCCTGGAGCAGCTACAATCAGAGAGCTAGAAAAAACGGAATTGGTAAAACACTTGATGCATCGATGCCACACACGACGACAGTTCATTCGTACATCAAGGCCAACAAAATCAAAATACTTCAACGTCCCAAAAGAGTCTTTTGAAGAGAGCACTGGAAGAAGTGACAAGGGAAAAAAAAAACAATCCAAAAACATCAGATAAGTTTACCAGTACGGGAGAGAAAAGAAAACAAGAATTTGTACTGCTTACTTAGCTCGCTGCAAATATATCAGCTCATAAAGATTAAATTGGTTTTCATGCAAAATGTTGACTCAGCATTTTGTACGTATGTATACGTTTAACCCTTTAATGCGCAGTGTTCCCGCTCTGGGAACATTAACTCTGACGTTTTGACTGTTGCCAGTCACGAAGAATAGATCTGATTTCTATAAAAATAGTTGCGGGTGACATAGCTCTACGAGAATCCTTTACTTTTTAGCACGTCATTTCCAGTAAAAAAACAGTCACGATTATTTTTAACAGCACAGACATCTACTGAAAAATGGAAGAATGCGAGAACAGATGGATAGATTGCCCAATGCTGAAAAAAGGGGCATAGCAGCTGTCGTCAAAAAAGGGTCTCTAGATCTGTGGCACGCGATGAACGATTCGATCGTCCGCCATCTTGCTGGTAGTTCAGTCGAGCGATGGCAACGGCTGCCCTTTTTTCAGCATTGGGAAAGGGTTGCGCCTCAAAGGGTTAAAAGGGGGGGAAGGCTGGGCTGATTTGCACCTGTTGCAGTTTAAATGCCCATGTCACAAAAATACAAGAATACACCGTTTTCTACAATGCAGCCCCACAATTTTTTTCCCAGTTATTTACACACTGTATGAATGTGAGAATGTGGGATTAGTTCTTAACAAGCCTTCCCCCCCCACACACACACAAACTCCTTTTACACACATACATACCACCCAAAGAGCCCGCCTAAAAGCCAACATGAGGCCTGGGGCAAACGTATAGATCTTTGCAGCCCTTTTCATACTGACATAAGCATAAGCACAGGGGGGGGGGGGGATTCAAAGACCCATGCCGGGAAGCAACGATATATACAGAAGGGAGAATTGCTCAATCTGGCAAAGAAAATCGGTGACCCTTTTCAAGTTACGCACAGTGGAGTATTCGTATCAAAATCCTGGCCAAAAAGCGAAAATTTTAAATTTGTTTAAAAACAGTAATATATATGTTTTTGGATAGTCTAGTAACTGATGCATCATGAGATGCATGTTTCTCGACCATAATTCATATCCAAAAGATGCAGCACTCGGTTTAAAAGCAAGTTTCTTCATTTACGGCAAGAGATTTCAGCGTTTTCTATTACTTCGTCGTGCATATTTTACGGGCTCTTTAAATTAATTTAATGATTTGAAACTTAGTATAATTGTAGTAAAATATATGTATTTTAATTATATTTATCTATTAGCTTTAAAAAAATACGACTTTATTAAAAAAAATTGTAAACTGTTTTTTTCTAATTTTTTTTTCAAAAATCCACATTTTAAAAAACTTTTTGAAGGGGTGTCGCGGCTTGTCGCGCCTAATTTCAACTATAATCGTAATTATTACAGTATTGAGTGTCTATTCCAAGAAAAAAAATGTTCCCCCAACATCCACCATTTTTATAAAAAAAATTATTTCTATAGCGCCATTTTTATTTTTTCGATAATTTTTTGACGGGTGATCGCAAAAGGGATACAAACAAACGCGCTTGTATTTCTCATAAACTATAAATTATGTGCAAGTGTTTGGATAAAGGTATATAAAGTTTCATTTCAGTTAAGATTTAACATCAGTATTTTGAATTCAGTATGTAATTTATTTTTCTGATGTAAATTGGCTATAAGAAGAAAATTTCTCCAAAATTGCCCTAACTTTGTTCTGTAAATAGTCCCATCTATTTACAGCTTAGTTTTCCATTTATGTCGTAAATTGTGTCCAAAGCAAAAACTCCCCAATTTTGGTTCTCAAAGGATGACAACTGTGACTTCGGGTCATGGAAGTGTGAGTGTGTAAACAGAAACACGTGCTATGTCTTTAGGTCATTTTGAAGTGCTCGCTTGAAATAAATTACTTTCTCCTCGAGCTTGGAATGAGATTTTATGGGTTTGCAAAGGGGGGCTTCTTTTAAGCAGTGCCCTTATATGATCTGCTCTAAGCAGCTATAGAGCGCTAGAAGGCAATGAAAAAGAGCAAGCCTTTTAGCAGTGAGACCCTATAACTTCTTCTTCCACAGGGACCCGATGGTGGTGTGTGTCCTCTCTCTCCCCCCCCCCCCCCCCAAAAAAAAAAAAAAAAAAAAAAGGAAAGAAGGAGAAGAAAAAGAAAGTGATTCTGAGTGAAGACGAATATCAGAGTTCAAAAGAATCGGAATGAAAAAGTTAATCTTCAGACGTCATTAGAAAACTAAGCTCCATCTAGTAACTACATTTAGAAAAGTGAAAAATCTGAAAACTTTTATGATAAAAATTGATTTATAGATAAGTAGTATTATATTTATAAGTATTATTATAAGTAATGCATTACATTTATATATTTTTATTGTGGTTAAGGCAGCGTTTCTCAACCTCTGGGGCGCGCCCCCCAAGGGGGCGCAGAGCGTTTCCAGGGGAGGCACGAGATTAACCAAAGAGCAAGTAATGATACACGATTTTAAAAAATCGCCAAATTTATTCTCATTTTTACTCAGAAATATATCCATTTTCGCTTAAAATGTTCATTCAAACTTTACTGATAACATTATCTTGTAGAAAATTCGACTAAATGTACATTGTTAAAGATTAAAAAACTGAATATATGCTGAACAATGTGAAGGGAGGGGGACGCTACCGTAAGTTAGCCTTTGTTGGGGGGAAGGCGAAGTTAAAAGGTTGAGAACCGCTGGGTTAAGGCACGGCTATTTTCCTTACGGGAAGGTTGCCTTGGCGGAGGGCTTTTTAAGAGGCTCTAATGCGTATTCACGTGACATCTGGAGAAAATCGCCCAAAACTCCAGACCGTTAGATCGACAGCCGCGTGGTATTACATTTATAAGCGGTATTATACAAAAGCAGTACTTCCCAGTAAGGGACACTCCCCGGACAAGACATTTGTTAGAAACCAACTTCGAGTCGTTTAGCGATATATCGCCAAATTTGGAGACAACACGCTTTTTTATATAATTTAAGAAGTATATAATACTAAAAAGTAAGTCAAAAGTCAACAGTAATGATTTTAACGTTAAAACACATGAAAAATATTTTTGGCCTGGATTTTGACACAAATACTCCACTGTGTGACGGTCCATGGCACGTGTCCTTAACTTACACGTTAGTAGTGGTAGTTTTTAAAACACTTCTACAAACAGTAATTTATATGTCTGAAAATTTGTGTGTGTGTGAGAGAGAGAGAGAGGGAGGGAGGGACGGGGGAGAGAGGTTGAACCCCTCCCCCCCCCTTCCCCCGAGAAAAAAACCTCCCCTAGCCCATGGCCGCAAATGACATGTGTGTAAACACCAGATAAATTTTAAAATATTGGCACAGTTCGGAATTTGAAAGGAAAACCTGACCCACTTTAAAGGTATAATAAAAAGGCGGAGTGCTCACCCATTACTTCCAAACAACGTATCCCAGCCCCAATTTCACGCACTAAATTAAATGTGTTCATTGTTTTGCAATAGTAAAATGACTACTGCGCGGACTATGACACTTATTATTAACGTCTATTTTTAAATATTCAGTAACAATAGAAAAGTGGAGCCAAGCCCTCGTCGATAAAAACACTTTTACTGCCGAGTTATAAAAAAGTATCAAAATGAAGTTCTAGAGAAGCTAGTTAGCATTTTATATTGTTCCATAAATGTAGGGGCACAAAAAGGGTGATTGCAAAAGGGGCGTCGATCCAAATAAGGACTCGAAAGTGAAATTTTCAGAGCGGGTTATGCTTCTTTCAAGGTGAATAAATCTTGTCGAAAGTATCGATTATAAAACACTTTTCATTTGTGCGCATACTACAGTCACTTCGCGATAAGTCGAAGGAACCAGCCAAATATTTCAGAAGCTCGATTTATCGGTATTTGCGTTCTTTCTACTTTTCTATGCAATTCTTTTTTAAATTATAAACAATGTTTAATCGATCTTTTAATACTAAAATATTTAAAGAAAATGAATTTTTAGTATTTTAAATAAAAAAGAATTTTCTGAAAGTTCCTTTCCCCATTTCAAATCATTACTTTAAAGAAGGGGGGGGAGACATTATAGAATTCCCCTCCCCAGGGACGTAGCCAAGGGGGGGGGGGGAGTCAGGAGGGTCATAACCCGCCCGAGAAAATTTTTGCCATATTAAATGTATATTCTTCATGTGTATTCCTTCCATATGCACTATCATACACACGTATATATATATGAATTGTAGTAGTCGTAACCCCCCTCCCCTATGAAAAATTTCTGGCTATGAAAAATTTCTGGCCCCCGCCCCTCCCCTTTAGTTTGCAAGCTTTCCCCGAAATGCAATTGAAACTTTGATTTTAAGGAGCAGGTTTTGAGATTTACAGAAAACTGCATTAAAAATATTAATTTTTTTTTTTGAGACTCCATTTACGAGACTTAGAGTGATCACAGGTTGACTGAACTACAACGTAACGGAGAGTTAACTTGCTTTCTCCCTTCACTGCTAAGATGCGACGGCCGAAAGTTCTCCCTTCTGTACCCACCGTTACTTTCTGGCATGGATCGCTTGAATATCCTCAAAGGGCCCATTGGAAAAATTGTGTTATTATTTTGGCTTTCGGTATAAAACGTTACTTGTGTCTTCTAAATCATTAAAAGTCATAGTATTGATTAATTTTTTAAAATATTTTAAAAAAAATCTGCTTCCATTAAGACTAACAGCAAAGCAAAATTATTCATCTAAAATTGATTTTAAAATGTGTAATTGACTAAGGTCTTGCACTAAATCTTCATTCATGAAAGTAAAATAGATTAATACAATGAGATACTATAGCCAACATCATGGTTCATGAACCCTTCATTAACCGAGAAAAAAAATAACTGAGGATTTTTATATGCTTCAGTTAAATTAATTAATTTTTTTAATTTAGAGGGTTAAAATGCACTTTGTTTCACGGGTGTGTGTGTGTGGGGGGGAGCGTTTAACTGGTAATACCAGAAGCAAATGAAGTCGGGATGTAAACAACCCATAGATCTTCGTTATTATGCACCTCAGGGGAAAAAAAGGCTGAAACTCTGGGTTCAAAACACGACCACGCCTTCCATTTTAAATGCCACTTTTTACACGGATAATATGTTTTTCAAAAAGAAATTATTACTCCGAACGGGCTTGTTTGTATATGAACCCATTTTTTAAAGCATTTTTTTTTTCCGTCAGAAAGTCGTCCAACGGGGGCAAACAAAGCTTATTGCCTCTTCAATTACGATCAACTAACAACAGCCCTGTTCGAGAATTACGGCGATTGCTAAGGGCGACAAACGGAGCCTACACGCGCAAAGAAAAAAAAAAGGCCCAGGGCGATGCAAAAAGGTATAATGGTCTAGATCGCACGTGGATGGAATCAATAACACGTTTTCTGCTCGCATTAAATAAAATAAATAAATCGGGGAAACGAGGTGAGCTTTTTTTTTCTTGTTTATTGTCAGTAGGAAAACACAAGAGAAAGTGATAAAGTGTTTACGTGCAGATGCAGAAAGCAATAAAGCAGAAGAAAGTGAAAATTTAAAAGATACGGCATGAAATTGACCAACTGAAGGCGGCGAGTGCATATTCACATTAAACAAACAAAAAAAAAAAATCTGAAACTCATATTTTAAATGCGCACTAAAACGCTACATATTAACAGCGTATCATAATTCATGCGTTGGTACTAGTTGTCTTCTTCGCTTCACTACGTTGGAACGTGTATCATAATCCATGAGCCTCCCGGCCCCTATTGCCTTTCTCGCTCCGATACGTTGTAACGTGTATCATAACTCATGAGCCCACTTTATTTAATTTTCTCGTTACACTACGTTGAAACGTGTATCATAATCCATGTGTCGGTCCTATTTCTCTACTTTGCTTTTTTTTTTTAATGTATCATAATCCATGTGTCAGTCCTATTCGTCTATTTTCTTCTATTATGTTGGAACGTCTTCTTCTATTATGTTGCATAGTCCACGACTAGGCTCTATTGGCCTTCCTAGCTTCAGTTTGTTGGAAAGTGCATTTTGTTGGGAAATGCACCATAATCCATACCATGACCCTATATGTTCCTTGCAGAAAATATTACAGAATTAAGGGGAAAAAATGGAAAAATACCACTCAATACTGTCCACACATTTTTCAAGTTTTAAATAAATAGCATTCTAGAGCTTGATAAATAAAAAAGTTTGTGCTCATTTTTGAAAGCCAGAGCCCAAGGACTAGTGTAATGAAAAGTCCGACAAACTTAGTGAATCCATTGGTGTTTAATAGGAAATTTTGCTATTCTTTTTGGGCCAAATAGTAGCACGGTTGGCAAGACTTCAGATCGATGACCCATGTTTAAATAAGTTGATGAAAGACCATCTGTACATGTTGAGTAAGGATTTCTTGGATTTATTTTTAAAGCCATTTGAATGCAAACAAAATATGTTTAAATATGACTAAAAACTGCGAACTGTCGGACATAAGTGCATACTTGAAAAGTTAGCACTTACATACTTGAAAAGTGCATATATGCAAAAGTCACATTATCCACTTTTTAAGGTAATGAGTTATTACCATAATTGCGTTCGTATTTTTAAGGCGAAATGGACTGTCACAGATTCGGGCCATAATTAACATATTAAGGCTACAAAAAAATTAAAAAGCCGAAAATCTCGTTTTCATGCATAACTCACTGCCCCACCAGTGGCCGAGTGCATAGCGCTCTAAACTGGGAGACGGAAGGTGTCTGGTTCAAACCAGGTCGCGTCCGCCGACCCAACCGTTCGGAGTTTTCCATGGTTTTCTCCAAAACATTGCGCAAATATGGGTTAGGACGTTTTAGAAACCCCCCCAAGGAGGGCATTCCCCCGCCCCCATCGGCCTAGATCCCTAGTGTAGATAATTAGCCGTATTACCACAAACTAACAAACATAACTAACACTTTTCAGTTTTAAGTTAAAATCCTACATTTACCAAAATTATTACAGATTTATTTAGGCGCAAGTAGTTCTTACATTACAAATATAGCACCCCCACCCCTCCCCGAAAAAAAGTGTCACTTTATCACGTTTGTTAAAAATAGTCGGTTCTGGGCATTTTTCAGAGAAGTGAAGAGTCTGAGTTTTGCATCTTCGCTTCAAAATTCCCAAATTGAAAACTGAAAGTATCAACCATCTGAAAAGTTCATCAACAAATTATTTTATAGAAATTCGGCGAGTACGCATAAATATTTTATTTCGCATTCAGGGGTCGATCCAGGAATTTTTCCAGGGTCCCATTTTTGTGAATATTGCTTATTATTGTGAATCTCAATACTTAATTTTATGAATTTCAATATTTATTTTTATGAATTTTTATAAAAATAACTTTTTTGTTAAAATAATTCATAAAACCGATTAAAATGTAGGGTAAAATGCCAGTGAAGGGTCGTTTTAATCAATTGTAATTTTTGTGAAGGGGCCGCAAAACGGTCCCAAATTTTTCTGCATGGACCCCCGACATTACATAGTAAAATTCACATGAATAAACAATAGTTAATTTGTGCAGGGGGCTAGGATAGGGGCGTAGAGCAGGGGCGTGAGGAAAGACGTAGAACACTCCATGAAAACCGACAAGATGATATAGGAGGGGCGCTACAAATTACTTTTCCAAATTTTTGCACAGCATTTTGTTTAAGTTCATTGAACATTTGAATATTCTCCAAAAAGTTGAGTAAAAGCATTTTTAAGAAACCAGACATTTAGTGGCGTATAAAGCTCAAATATGTGATGTATAAATCAAATTTAGAAGGGAAATTTAGTCTAACAATTAAGAACTTGATTTGTTTATAAATTTTGCTATCGAATGCAGCATAATTTTAATGTATAAATATGTAAGTTTGTTTGCTTTCTACAAGTGTCCCTTAAGGATGGAAACATGCTTTTGTTCCTTACCCATTAGATAAGTGGAGAGTGTAAATTCTTAAAAAATGCTCAAAATAAGGTAGGAACAAATATTACAGTATGAAAAAATCCCGTTCCTTAAATTTCAAAAAGTGACAATTTTTTAATTTGCATATACGAACCCCGTATAAAAGGAAATCCTAATAAGTAAACTATGCCCTATACGCTAATAAGGTGATGTACAAAATTTGAGAATTATATCCTAAAAATTGTCAGATATGAAGAAAAATATATGCTGACATAAGACACTTTCCAATGATTCTCGAAGAGATTGGCCGAAGTGGATATTGGCCGGAACTACGGTTTTTATTATTAGGGGCACTTCGTGGTCGGCCCACATTACGGTATATGTTATCACCCAAATTCAAGCCGGGTATCGAACCCTGACTTAAGTTTACAAAATGTTTCTTTAGCCACTACACCATTTTTTACGGCGGCCCCAGCGTAATAATTTCATGAAGAATAATTTCCATTATAAGTACATTTTCTGTGAGTTAAGATAGAGTAAGAGTAAGGCTTTTATAAAAATGATAATTAAGATTGCTACGTTAGGAAGATGAGGGGCAGGGAGATCAAGTGACAAAATGCAACACAGGGCAAGAGAGGATGGGGTCAAAATTTACCGATATAAAGTGTTACGTAATTTATGGAAGCTGCCCTAAATCAAGAAAGTTACTCTTAGTCCAAAGACTGTAGCCAGAAAAAAAAAAAAAAAAAAAAAATCGGAGGAGGGCTCATATGCAGCATTAAATTTTTTTCACCTTTCATTGATCTCTAGAATCAACGCAATTAATAAGCTACTAATGCATTGACTAAAATTTTGCTGGGGGGGGGATCAAACCCCCATGTCCCCTGTTCCTTGCAAAGAGCATTACTTTTGTAGAAAAATTTAGCAATGACCTAGGCGTTATTAAAATGACAACAATAATAATACGTTTGTTGGAGTATTTTAAGTAAGAATTATTCTTGCGCGAAATACTTGTATATTTCTGCTAATGAATAAATAATCAGGACATCTTCTAATGCACCTTCTAGTTACAGTTACGCAAAACGAATCCAGAGAAAAATGAAACGGGAACGACGTTACACGACAGCAAAGAAACGTTGCGGCATCCCAAACAAGTCGGCATTCATTTGCCGTAACTAATTGGGAAAAAGAAAACAATAATGAAGATCCAGGCAATCTATTCATCAACTACACCCCTGAAAGCACTGCCGGCGTTGTACGTACACGCTTTCCCGCCATTTCGACGGAGCACGTGGCCCGTGAATTTAAAAAAAAACTTTTTTTTTCTTTTTCCGTTAACGCTGCTGTACAGGCAGCCTTGAAAGAAGCGTCGGTGGTCAAGGGAAAATAAAAACAAACAAACAAGACAATGATGCATGGAGTAGCCAGACTTCTTTTTCCTTTTCATTGTGTTAGTTTATACGTTCACTTTACTCATCACCTGCAGCGCGCGCTTGAAAAAAAAAACACTTTCGCCTGATAAACCTGCAGTTGTTATTTTTTATTCTTCTTTTAAAATTCTGTAGAATTGAAAATAAAATCTTCTCACGTTTCTTTTCTTTACTGATGTTGTTTTGTTTCAGATTGAGGTTAAGGACGTGAAGAAATTCGAATCGTAAAAGAATATATCCGAGAACGTTTACATACCAAATAATGCAAGATCGTGCGGTTAAGTTAGTGCGATTGTTTGTTTACAGGGACAGGGCAGAGCACATCACTAAATGTGGCATTCAGAGCTTCTTGCGTCCCGCCCCCCGAAATTAACGGAGAATTTCGGGGGGGGGAAAAAAAACCCATGCGATTTCAGCACTTAACTACGAATAAACTTATATTATGCCAAGTCCCTCCAGAATTTTTAGGCTACCTCTTCACAAGTTGTTCTATACACAGTAAAAAATGATAAACCTGTATCAGGTACGAAACTTCCTTAAATATCGAAAAATTAGCAGGATCTATCAGTCTTCGAAAATTTTTGCTGTGCAATTTTATGTTTACGAAACTTTTTTGAAAATCCTTCAAGGACACTGCAGTTTCATTTATTATGGTGTGTAGTGCAGCTTATGAAGAATCATCCTGAATTTTTTCCCGTATCCCCGACGAAACTACTATATTTACCTTTGTGTATAATTTCGTGAGGGAGATTTTGTTTCTTCGAGTGATAATGTGAGAAATCTGCTGTAGTGGTGTAACTATACTATTGGGTCCAAAGGCGGATCCAGGGGGATGGCGCAGGGGGAGCCCGTCCCCTCCGAAAATAAAATATTTACACTAGATAAATGGGGCTTTCACCAATATTAAGTGGGCTTTACACTAGATTAAATGTGTATTCACGATTTGCAGCCCCTCCGGAAAAAGTTTCTGGATCCGTCCTTGATTGGGACCCAGAGCAAATTCATCTGATGGGGCCCACCCTCAATCTAATAAAGCTCACCCAAAGTTTCAGTTTCTCTCTATTCTAAAAAAAAGTAAAGGCCGCTAGCGCAGTCAAAGCATGTTGACCTAACTTCTCCTAAACCGTAGGGATTTGAGTTTCGACTAAGGTGCCCACAGATTCGAAAAATTCCGAGGGACCTGCTAAGCTGATTTAAATTTCGAAAATCTAATTATTTTAGAAGATATTAATAAAAAACTAAAAAAATAATCCGAATGGTTGCCAAATTTGGCATAAAATCATTCATTCCTTTGAAACAAAGCGTTTCCAAGTATCTAGAATCGCGTGAAATTTACAAAACATGAGTTAGAATTACGTCCATTTTTACGCCAAAATAAAAAACTATATGAAATAAGTAACTCAAAATGTGTTACACAAAGTAGACAATTTTTCAAATAGTAAGTTTGCTTAGACAACAGGAGTTTAGAATTAGCGATTATTCGTTTTTCCAAATCAGAATAACTAATATCTTGAAAATGAAAAATAATTAAAATGCAAATTATTTTAAAGCCGGTTCTCGTCCAGCTGAATTGTTTGCTACCAGTAGAAATATTTGGCGGCGTTAACTATGCCATTATAGCAGTTACAGTACACTTTGGATATTTGCTAGCGCGAAGAGATGGTATAATTCGTGGTGTTAAGTACGCCAATCTGCAAACGATTATGTAAATGAAAATATAGATAACGGTTTTCCGGTAACCTCATATGAACAGTAAATATAGGTTGTGAGCATGTGTAAATCGCCAAATAATGAAAAGTCGCCATGGGTGGCAGGCTATTCTATCTGTTCCGTAGCTTTTATTAACTTTACATGTACGCAAGTCGCCAAATAATGAAAAATCGCCATGGGTGGCAAATTCGCAAGGTGTCCAATAGGTTTTACATTATTAAAAATACAGCTGAAACAGATGTTCTGATTTTATTACGCGTTAGCTCCTAATTAATATAACTTTTGAATGGCAACATTAAATATCATTGTGTTTCTGAGGAGTGCAAATAATTTTTCCAGCGATTATAAGCGGAGTCCGCACTCCAGGTGGAGTATAGCTCAGGACCCGTACAACACGGATTCCCATTACAAAATATCTTCGATGCAAGAACCAAGCAATGTGTAGCTCAGTAACATTCTATCTGATCCAATCTTCGGGTTTTGTCTGTTGAAATTATGTCTTTTTTACGAATAAGCCTGATTAGGGGCTGAATGCCTCATACGAAAAGCGAGCGTAGCTAGTCTGGGGGCCTTGGCCCCTAGTCTTTTTAATAAATCAGAAAGTACGTACAAAAGGGTATTAGTAATGCATATATTTTACTTTAATTTTCTAGTAACTTTTAATTTAAAGAGCGCATTGGACTGAAGAAAATAAATAAATTTATTTAGTGGGTAACTTAATACAAAGCAAATTACATTTTGTAATAATAAATTTCAGGGGTCCTCCTGTGCTCGGGGCCCACTCGAACCAGGACCCGTGGCATCTTGTCCATTTAGCCACCCTTCAGTTACGCCACTGACTGTGGTGCAATAGTGCACCTTTGAAATTTTAAAATAAAACAGAAGAGTGCACGGGCACCGTAACATGTGGTCAACAGTGGTCCGATATGAAATTTACTACACCTTGAAACTCACCTAAATTTTGGAAAAGACGAGAAAATTAAATTTCGAAACGTTAACGATGTAAACTTTCTTCTTATGTGTTTTAATCATTTTTATATTAGTCTTGCGTATACCCCCCCCCCCTCTCCATAATCTCCGCGGGAAAAAAAAAAAAACTGATAAAGAGTTTGTTAATCGATATGCAACTGGTGTGCTTGATTTTTCGTGTTAATGTTTCTCTGTGGCGAATTTAAGGAGAGGGGGGCGGTTGGCGAGGAAACCCGTGCTTTTACTGAAAATGTTTTATAAAAATGTTTTTAAACAACAGTTATTTCAAAACATTTATATTAATCCTAGTAACAATAAGATTTAAAATACTGGATCGCCCCTCCCCCCCAACCGAAATGGAAAAGTTTAATACGCTTCAGACGTTTCTGATCATTCACAAATCTCTTGTTTTCACTTTCCAGCATTACACCATAAACATATCCTATAAATAAACTATACAAAACAAGATTTAAATAATAAAAAAAATGACCTTCTGAAGGCTTCTGGAATTAAATCTTACATCGTTTTTATTCAGCCAATACTCGCGTTTGTTTTATTCTTGGAAATTGCAAAAAACGAGGGACAAAAGCAAGGCCGCCAGGCAATCGATCTCGCTTTTATAAGAAAGAGCAAGGCGTTGAACTGCGTTAACAAATTGACGAGACAATCACGTGTTCGACGGATCGGAAAATAAATAAGTAGACTGCATTAGAAACAATTACTTTACCGTTGAGCTTTAAGATGGGGCGATAAGCAAGTTGGAGGCAATTTTTTTCCTACTGATTTCAGGATATCCGAGAAAGCGCGCATAATTTTAGGGTGGAAAGGGAAGCTGAGTGACACTGCTTTTAGTTATCAAAAAATTGACGAAACTAGCGAGAGTCGAGAGAAAAATACAGCGAAACCTGTTTTTAAAGACCGCCACTGGGACTAAGAAAATGTGGTCTTTAAGGAGGGTCGGTCTTTGAATTCAGGTAATACGATACACTGACAAATTTTAAGCGCACTTAGTTTTATCAATAGAATTGGAATTTATTTGATAATTACCCGATTATCACTGAAAAGGCTTTTATATAGATATAATGCAATAAAAAGCATCTATGTATTTCCTTTTTTTATAAAATTTAGAGAAAGACAGTGAGTTTTATATATCTTTTATATTTAGTTTTATATAACGATTCAAACACACACACACACTGTAATGTCTAAATGCATAAAATTCTATTTTCAATAAATATCCTCCAAGAAGCAGTAACACAAGTAACTTCGTGCATGCCGCTATTGCATTCAGTGACTATGTGGATTATTTAGTGACTGGAAGCTGTGTTACAACTCAACTAAACAAGTGTCAACTTTCGTTTTCATCATACCGCATGATTGCGGATCATCCAAACATCGAACTTACTCAAATAGAGGTAAATAAGAATTTTTTTTTAAGAATTCGCGGTCGTTAAAATAGGATTTTAAATAAATTTGTTTCTTATACATAGCGGTCGTTGGTCGCGTCAGGCAGGTGGTCGTTCAATAAGGAAAATAAAACCATTATTTATAATTATATGGTACTTGGGACCGCTAAGACATGGTCGACAAGACCAGGTGGTCGTTAAATACGGGGGTCGTTCAACACAGGTTTTACTGTAATAACCTTTATGTTGGGCCGGTTCTGCCATGTGTACGTACAAGGTGCGCACCGCACGCAGGCGCCAAAAACCCGTTCGCTATTTTTATTCCATCGATTATGTAATATCTTCGTATTTTATTACTGAATCATTACTTCAGTTATAATTTTTTTAGTATTAATGCATAATATTTCAGTGTTATATTGCACTTTGTTGAAATCTAACAATCACTAAAATTCCTCTGTAATAGAAACAAAGATAAAGAATAACTAAACTAGGGATGGATGCAAGACGAGAAACGGGGATGTCTCGTCTCGTGAGTCTCGCAAAATTAAGGACTGTAATTTTGTTACCATATATTTAGTAACATTAATACTATTTTATTGAAAATTAATATTAATAACTAGCTGAAGTACCCGTCCTCGACGGGTTAGTGAATGCAAATTTCCAAAAAGCAAGAACTTTCGTCAGCATTGTAGGAGTACACAGAATGGATGTAGTATGTTGCCAAAGTAAAGAAAGCGAAGTTATAATTTTTATGTATTGTTAAAATATTACAGGTTAGAGAGTAACTAAGTAATATCATTTCATTCGCTTTAGTCGTAATTATGTGATGCGCGAACGAATATTTACGCATATTGAAATAATTTTCGCAAAATCTCAAAATTTAATCAACATTTTTGAAAAATTTGAAGCCTAGAATTTAAGTTGAGTGACAACCTATCATGTCACCCAAATTCGTTTCATTCCCTGCAGTCTTTATTTCGTGATGCTGGAACAAATTTTCAGCATTTTAAAACGATTTTCGCAAAATCTCAAAATGTAATCAAAATATTTTAAAAATTCAACGCCTATAAATTAAGATTAGCAACTACCTATCATATCACTCAATTTCGTATCATTCGTATTAGTCGTTATTACGTGATGTTTGAAGAAATATAAACGTATTTTGAGAGAATTTTCACAAAATCTCAAAATCTAATAAAATGTTAAAAAATTGGACTCCTATAGTTTATGTTGAGCAACCATCTATCGTGTGACCCAATTTCATATCATTCGCTTTAGTCGTTATTACGTAATACGGGAACAAAGATTCACTCAGTTTTAAACGATTTTCATAAAATCTCGAAATCTGATGGATTATTTTTAATTAGATGCTTAATAAGTTTAAGGTGAGTGACCACCTATCATTTCACCAAATATCATTTTTTCACTTGGCCAAATACTTTGGACGCAAATTTCACAAGATTTTACGCCATGTTTAATGAGGATTCATGCCAACAACATGCTCATTTTCAGCTACACAAATCGCAAACTCAAATCGACTAATCAAGATTTTTAAAAATTGGACGCCTATGTTTTAAGTTGAGTGACCACCTATCATGACACCCAATTTCATATCATTCTCTTCAGTCGTTTTTACGTGATGCTTAAACAAAAAAAGCGTCAACAGAACAGAATGACAGACAGACAAACTTTTTTTTGAGGGTCGCATCGGATTCCCGGGTGCTTGAAACGGATAGAAATCGCAAAATTTTTGAATTCCAAGAAATGTAGAGACAAAAGTCTAATTTTTATTTATATAGATATTAAATTATTTTAAAAGAAAATATGAAATATCCATAAGATTTAATTGCATACGTATTCATCTATTTTGATGAAATGTAGCCAATATTATCTATATAAATAAAATTAGACTTTTGTCTGTACATTTCTTGGAATTCAAAAATTTTGCGATTTCTATCCGTTTCAAGCACCCGGGAATCCGATGCGACCCTAAAAAAAAAGTTTGTCTGTCTGTCATTCTGTCCGTGACGCTTTTTTTGTTTAAGCATTGTGTAAAAACGACTGAAGCGAATAATATGAAATTTGGTGTCATGATAGGTGGTCACTCAACTTAAAACATAGGCGTCGAATTTTTAAAAAAAACTTGATTAGATTTTCAGATTTTGCGAAAATCGTTTCAAACTGCGTAAATTTGTGTTCAAGCATCACGCAAAAACGACTGAAGCGAATGATATGAAATTGGGTGTCATGATAGGTGGTCACTCAACTTAAAACATAGGCGTCCAATTTTAAAAAAATCTTGATTGGATTTTGAGATTTTGCGAAAACTCACTTTTCAAACTGCGGATAAAATTGTGTGTGTCGCACACATCACGTTAATAAATTGGCTAAATGGTTTTTTGAAAAAAATGGATATTTGGTGAAATGATAGGTGGTCACTCACCTTAAACTTATTAAGCATCTAATTAAAAATAATCCATCAGATTTCGAGATTTTATGAAAATCGTTTAAAACTGAGTGAATCTTTGTTCCCGTATTACGTAATAACGACTAAAGCGAATGATATGAAAATTGGGTCACACGATAGATGGTTGCTCAACATAAACTGTAGGAGTCCAATTTTTTAAACATTTTTATTAGATGTTGAGAATTTTGTGAAAATTCTCTCTCAAAAAAATTCGTTTATATATCTTCAAAAAAAAAAAAAACATCACGTAAGAACGACTAATATCGAAGGATACGAAAGTGAGTGATTATGATAGGTAGTTGCTAATCTTAATTTAAAGGCGTTTGAAATTTAAAAATAATTTTGATTACATTTTGAGATTTTCAAAAATCGTTTTAGAATGCTGAAATTTTGTTCAATGCCTGCGGACGGGAGAAAGAGGAAGTACTGGGGGGGGCAGGGAATGAAACGAAATTGGGGTGAACATGATAGTGTTGTCAACTCGAACTTAAATTTCATAGGCTTCAAATTTTTCAAAAGTGTGTTTGTATTAGATTTTGAGATTTTTGCGAAAATTATTTCAATATGCGTAAATATTACCGTTCGCAGCATCACATAATTACGAGTAAAGGGAATGAAAGATATTACTTTGACTTCCAGCCAGCCACGATACATCGAAATTAACGTTCGCCGTCGACGTAATCATCGACGTTAAAAATCCTTGGATATGTCCACCGTGTTTTGCCCGGTCGAGCGACTGAACTTCTCGACGGCGTATTACCCGCGAGGTGGGTTTGACCGTGAGAGATAACAATCCTCGCTTGCGGCGGAGCGTGCGGTCTGAAGATAATGGAAAAGGGTGACCGCCAGGAAGGAGAAAAGTCCCCTGATATTGGTGGAACACATCGTGCGCTATAAAACGGCGAAGGGAGACAGATTCCTTCGGAATTAGATTATAAATTTCAGCTTATAGTGGTGATCTTACGTTATACCTTGTCGAATCGCTCCAAACAGGACAGGATGAAAACCGGCTTATAGTCGTCTAATAGAAGACTTTCTTTAAAGACTTCGCAGAATTTGTCGAAGTCTGCCCATTTATAAACGTAAGTAATTATATCCGAGCAAAAATTTTTCCAGACATTCAGAGAATAGACAAAATACCATTTGCATACGCCGTGAAGAGAATGGAAATTCAAACTGTTCTGATATTGTGAACTTTTGGTTTGCCGTTTAAAAAGGAAACATTTTAGATTTCTATATAGGATATCATACATTAATATTAGTTTGTGTAACTAATAAGAAAAGTTATTTTTTAATTAAATAGTGCAAAAATTACAAGTTTTTTTTAAATTAACTTCGAGTCCGTTTAGATGAAGTTGTAAATAAAGATACATTCATAAAAAATTTGAACACAGAGAAAAATACATTAAAGAAAAAGATAATCTTGATTTTTTGATTTAATTGATCAGTAACTTGCATAAATAGCTTCGGTCTTTCTATTTTACATTTTAAAGGGTTTGACTTTTTTCCCACCCGGTACATTTTGATGAATTTGTTTTTCTGTAGGTATAATATAATCAAAGTGGAGGGTGGGTAACGCTGTTTTTAATTCAATGTTATAAACAATCTAAATATCTTCATATATAGGTGAAAGATGGTGAAAAATTAAACTTAAATAATTAAATAAAATATTAGTAAATTTAGTTAAGTAAGGATATACAGTTTAAAATGCAATTTTACTAAAAGTAAATATAAATTTACTTATTTTATATAAAAAAGATTACTTTTTAACCAATATATGAAAATTGTTAGAGTAGTTTCATAAGAGTAGATTAAAATAATTTTTTGGCATCCCATTTATTAAAAATACCTAATACAGCCAAAACGAGAATAAAATGTACTCGGGGAAATAAAATGGAAAACCCTTTAAAATGTAAATTAGTGACATAATTGTTCGTGCGAGTTTGTTCGAGCGAGTTACTTCTCTGTATAAATTAAAAATCAAGATTAATTTTTTATACTTTAATATAGTTATTGGTATATGTTCAAACTAACTTTATGAAATATAAATTTTATAACTTTATCTAAACGATTAGAAGTTAATTTTAAAACTTGTTATTTCTAATCATTTTAATGTCAAAATTGCCTTTCATTAGCTTAACAACTAGTAGTTATAATGTATTATATTTAGAAATATAGAGTGTTTTCGTTTTAAAAACGGCATGTGCAACCCGACAAGAAGTTTGAATTTTCCATGCTATCACGAACGTATGTAAATGGTAATGTGAACTGACAAATTCTCGAAATGTCCTGGAATTCCGGCATAATTAACTATCGTTTATAAACTGTCAGGATTCGATGAAATCGTCAATTGCGAACGCACTGGAGCGAGCGAGACGCTGCGACAGAATAAGCCTGCTTTTTATTTCTCCAATAGTTTATTATAGTTTTCACCTGTAATAAAAGATGAAGAAGTTTTCTAATCTACAAATCCCCCTACCCCCACTCTCGACCCTCCCCACGAGAAAAATTTTGTCTACTTCCCTTACACAAACAGTTTTTCTATTTATCTCTCTTAATTCTTTGATTTTGTTCCAATTTCACTACTCCAAATAGTGTTAAATTAACATACAAAATGGTCACACATATTAGTATATACAATTTAAAAAGAAAAAAAAACTTTGCATAAATGCTTTAATCTGTTTCAATTGGTAAGTTTATGCCAGTAATGCAAAAATAATGTTGACTTTTTGTTAATAGTAAGTTTAACATTAAGTAAATTTGTGTGCTTATAATGAGAGAATAAAATATTTCATATGCCTTAAGGTAAACAGTTTGGAATTTATGCCAATTGTATCCTTTATATTTCACTCTATAATACAAATAAGAAAGACTTATAATTAGCAATTAAAAAGAAAACTGAATAAAAAGAAAAACAAAAGCACAATAATTAATAGTTAAATAATTACTTAACTCACCACTAAAAATTTGATGTGCTGGAAAATTAAAATTTGGTAGTTAACCCGATAAACATTAATACACATCACACGGCCAACACAATTTAAAGAGAGCCAGACAAACTTATTAATATGCCAAGCGAAACGATAAATCCGTGTTAGCATTGGAACCTGAAAAAATATTCCAAGAGATACTTGAAAAATATCCACTTTTATAGTTTAAAACTATGGAAATTTTACTGTTCTGTGTAGCGCATCTGAGCTCAGCCATTGACTACACGCTGAAGCGAGTTCTGCCCTTGCATAAAAAACTGCGAAGTACGAGCCACCCGAACCATGAACGAATACACACACAAAAAAGAAAAAAAAAGCATCTGTTTTCTGAGAAAACGGTTGGGTGGACATGTCAAAGGTCGTGAGAAAGGACCCTGTAAATTCTGTCTCCCCTGCACTGTTTATTCGACGTTCAACTGACTATTAACTAAGCTGAAAAATTTTCTCGATGCTCATCGCGTGTTTCTTCTGGCTGGCTGGGGGGGGGTGTCTCTTAGACCGCCAAAGCATAAGCGGAAATCGGCGATGTTTGACGATCATGACTCCTGAGGGCGACCAACATAACAGTCGAAATAGCGCCTCACTGACCAAAACGAACGGCTCTTTAAGACGTCGACACCACAATGTAGTTTGATCTCTTTAAACGCTATTTTTTGCTGTAATTTTTCCTCGACCTATTTTTCGACATTTCGACATCGGGAATACGTAATTTAAACGTGTGTGCGCTTGCTGGGTTAGTTACTCTCTAACCTGTACTATTTTAACAATACATGAAAATTATAACTTCGCTTTCTTTACTTTGGCAACATACTACATCCATTCTGTGTACGCCTACAATGCTGACGAAAGTTCTTGCTTTTTGGAAATTTGCATTCACTAACCCGTCGAGGACGGGTACTTCAGCTAGTAAGTAAATAAAAAAAATCACAATTATTAGTACACAATTAGAGCATAAAATGTCAATAAGCATACTTGCATCGACTATTTAAAAAAATGTAATAATTATAGCCAGACATTCCAACTAACTTTAAAATTTTTTCCATGAAAAAATAATAATAGCATACTTGAATAATTTATTCATAATTCTGGATTATGCGTAAATATGAATTAGACATTAAAACTCACTTGAAATTAAAACCTCATTTTTAAGCTATCTCAATATTTACAAAAAAACAACAATCATCAGAACTATGAAACCAAACATCTATGTTGACATCAGAGATCAGTTGGGGGAGAGGAGGGAGACTAATTAAAAGAATAATCCTAAAAAAAAAAAAAAAAATTCTCTAACAAGATTATTAATCCCTTTGGTTTTTATTTACAAGCAACGATTACTCTGCGCAAATTAATAAATGAATGGTTTCTGTAAAAAATCATTTTGTAATTATTATATGCAAATTTATACATGGAGTTTTTTCCCCCATAAAATTATCTAGATAGACATAACAATATATATACAGTGAAGCCCACTTATACAACCGACAAAACACACGCACACACACGTGAGTGTGTTATAAGAACTTTCCCAAGATTTGATCAAACATTTTAAGTGGAAAACGTCTTAAATTATAAAGCACTAACCATAAATGCTAAAAATATGAACTTATTTCTTTTATAAAGGATAGTTGAAGTTTTATATTATAGTTTTATCGTTTCTTAAAATGAAATTTCAAAAGTACGAACAGGAGTGTCACAATAGCCATCTCTGGACATATGTGTGTCATATAATAGCCCATCCTGATTTAGCGTCCATATGAGCTAACGATGCAAAAGGATTAAAAGTATTAAAATAAATTTTAAATGAAGCTTTCTCAGATATATGAAAGTAATTTTAAAATCCAATTTGGGAAATCTTCAAAAAGCGCTACATTGCGAAACTCAACAGCGGTTAAAACTGACCCAATTTTCGTCTGCATCGACCCCTTGCAAAGTAGGAGAGTTGCACAGGGACCAGCATTTTCATATGATAATCAAAAGCTGAAACTATGTAGATGTGACAGTGCTTTTTTCTCTCTAGAAAGAACTGTTGACGCTCATCTCTTACAAACCAGTATCTACAGTACAAAGCGATGGTACGTATCAATTTCGTGAGAATCGATACACATTTATGACACGGACAGATGGGCGGAGAAACGCTTCAAAGGATAAAAAACAAGACGGAACATGGTGAAACTGCGTGTATCTAGTCACAATATTGAAAACCTAATCCAATACTCGTGACATTGTATCAGGAATTTATTCAGAACGCGTTATGCACCTTACTGTATGATTTTGTTGCATTAGCAATAAAAACATACCTGTCATCACAAGATAAAGGTCACTGCAGACAGCCAAGAAACCTCTTCTTATAACAGCGTCATTTTCTTTTTATGACCCTATAAGCTTACTTAAACGTTATCATTGGAAAAGAAGCGAGGGATTTAGAAGCGTTCGCGCCTTTTGCGTAAATGTGTCATCTTCCATAATACGTGCCGTTAATACGCCTGGGCTATTTCCAATAGGAAAAAAAAAATGTGCCAAGGACTGATACTATCACAATAAATAATAATAATAACTAGTGTGTCAGTAATGTAAAGGGGGTCGGTGCTAAATGAAAAGGATTATACATTTATATTATAAAGCGATGACTCGAAGGATTCGGATGAAGTATAATAATATGATTGTAAACTGTGAAAGGGGATTTTAAATTCGAGATATTTCCTTCCCTGCAGAGCATCTCTACTCCCAAACTATTCCCAACCATGGACTAATACTTAAGAATGGGAATCCCCCTAGTAAAAAAATGTCCAAAAATATCCGACACCAGAGGACTGATTAACGCAGTGGTGTATTAAACTTAAGTGCGCATGCGAGGCTGATCGATCTGCGAATATAAAAAGCATTCTCATAGCAACAAAATAATTATACTCAATACGTTTCATTTTTGCAAACTTAAAAATAGAATCTGAAATTATTTATTCTAACATTACTACAGTCTCCATAGTAATGGAATCCATTGTTGCCACTTAAACTGTTAAATTCAACTATCAAATGAAACTGAACTGATTTCTACAGTTCTTAAACTCAGAAAATGAAAATCCTAACATATAATTACGCTCATCACTGACTGTCACAATTCTGGTTCACACTCCTAAGATAAAACTTTTGCCGCCATTACCCCAGAAAAATTAAAAAGTTAAGCGCGAAAAACTTAATAAATTCACACTTGTACGATTGGCTTTAACTTTTTAAAAATAATTATGTAAAACTCAGAAAAATATCTAGGCTACTTTAAAAACTGAAAATACACACGTTCCCTAATTATAAAGCGATGACTCTTTATCTTAGCTCCATTTTCTTTTCAAGAGTAAAAAAAAAAATAAAAAATAAAAAAAATGTTAATCATCGGGATGAGGAAATTCGGTATCGCAAGTAAAATTTGCGGCATATGGAACTCAAGGTTATCAGGCTTTGAAGGGAAAATTGCGATTCAATTCGTTTAAGGTAGTTTTTCTAGATTATCCTGTTTAACTTTTTTTTTTTTTACAAATAAAATGATTTCCTGTGCATGAAGCACTTGGAAGCACTGGAGAAGAGGGGCTGTTCTCAGCGAAATGGGATATTTCGAATGCGAAAACTACGCAAACACAAAGAGCACGAATTCCAATTTCGGTATGCAATAAAAAGTTGAATATGAAGTTATTCATACTGAGTGGACAAAGATCAGATGCATTGTGTATAGAGATACTTTTGTCATGTGTGTTTTCTAGAAGCCGTTAGAATTGCCTCCACGACGGGCTTTACCTTCCATCACATAAATATTAAAAAAATTGAACATTAACTTACTGTCGCTTTAAAAATACTCTGAATTTTCACGTAGTTCTAGGTATTTCTCATTTTATTTCCTTCGCATATGTGACATCATAGCCACTAGCCCATTACTTGTCTGTATCGCCGGCAGATGATCCGAGGCCGTACTTGCCCTGCGTTAACCAGAGTCCTCTGATGTCGGATTCCTTAAGTACTGATCCATGCTCGCAAGTTATCTTTTCTCGTGGATATTCTCATGATTTCTTTGTAGCCAGGCGTGTATCGCTAATAAATGGGATTTACAGTAGACCGCCTAATAACACGGTAGATGCGTTCCGTGTTAGATGAATCCGTATTGTAGGAATCACTTAGATCAGCGTTTCCCAACCGGTGGGGGGCGCAGAGCGTTTGTAGGGGGGGCCGCGTGAGAAAAACAGACGAATGAATGTTTTAAAAAATCATCTTATTTACTCTTATTTTTACTCCAAAACATATCGATTTTCGCTTAAAATGTTTATTCAGGCTTTACCAAAAATTATTTTGTCGAAAGTCGACTCAATGTTTATTGTTGAAGAAAAAAATACTGAATGTGTGCTTAAAATTGTGAGGTGGGGGCGCCGCCGCAAGTTAGCCTTTGTTGGGGGGCCACGAAGTTAAAATATTGGGAATTGCTGACTTAGATTATACAACACATGAGTATCATCAAAAGCCTTAGCAGGCAATACAGAAACATCTGTCTCATTGATTTACTGTGTTGTACGAGCCATTTTTAGGGTGTTATAGGGAAAAGAATGCACATTTTCTCGCGTGTTACACGAATCCGTCTTATATGAGCCCGCGTTATAGGGAGGTCAACTGTATGGGAATTTGGTAGAGTCAACCACACGTGGCGAGTTTCTATGGAACGTCTCAAAAAACCACGAGCTTTGAAGTCGCCCGAGTTTTTCCAATCGCTTTGAATGACATGTCAACACGTAATGACACACTGGAATTTATTCGAACTTCAATGATGAATAGTATTTACTAAACTAATGCTTAAAGAAAATTGTTTCATATGCATATTTAAAGAAATAGTAGTAATAGTTGATTGACCGCCATCTTGCTGGTTGTTAAATCGTGCGATAGCAACGGCTGCACTTTTTCGACGTTGAACAGTATATCTAGAGGCCCTCCTTGAGTATTTAATTGAAATCAAATTTATTCTTCATGGATCAAAACAGCCAAGATGTCAGAGTCGTGTCCTCACAGCGAGGACACCGCGCTTTAAAGAGTTAATACATAGGGAGGTCGATAATTATGGAAAAAACATATTCTATATCAACGTCGCCAAGGTTTTGGATAGAAACTGGAAAAAAAAAGGAGGGCGACGAGGAGGCGGAAAGCCCCACTGTGTGAGCCAGGGAACACGAAATCAAAACGAAACAGCATCAACAGACACGGATATGCAAAAATAAGCCATCTGATACGAAAGTCTTAACTTGACTAATACTTTTACAGGATCGCTGCGAGGTTCGGCAAATTGATTCAGCGATTCGAGACGCAGCTTGGTTTCAGAGGCGCTTACAAAGTAAGATATATGGGGTATCTATCTCACCTCCTAAGAATATTTCATGAATAACTTAATGGGGAAATACGTTCCGCATCATTTCACTCTTTACATTTTCAGAAGGCATACATTTTCTTTTATATGAAGTCTAATCCTTTGTTTCAAAATTTCCTAAAAATGAACTCAAAGGTAAAAGAATACAGTGACTTTATCAGGACAAGGGGCCCGAACGATTTATGTGCACGAATGAACGAAATTAATCGATTATTAAATTCATTCGAGCTAATCAATTTTGAAAAATTCGAACGCTCAGCACACAGCATTCCAGTAGCAGATGGCAGTCGAAGAGTACTCAGTACTGTTGCTATTTATAAATAGTTGCTATGCAGTAGTCTGTCTGCAAACCTGAAAAGCTTGCCCCAAACTTACATTACAAACCCAAAGACAGCAAGAATTAAAAAAATTTACAAAAAAGTTTTTCATAAATAGACGCTTACCGTACTTTTCACTTCACGTCTAAAAATCCTCCAAAGTAAATATAAACCAATGTTCCCGCTTCAAGGGACACTACTATTAGGGTATCTGTGACAGCAGGTACAGTAACTATAGAGGGCGAGAGAGATATAACAGGATTTTTTTTTGTTTTTTTGTTTTTCGACGGGCATTTTGAAGAGTTTTCTGAACATCGTTGACCTGCCATTTTTTTTTCGTTGGATGACTATTCTGATCTTTTTCACGCGCTGCTTGGAACCTCTCAACCGTGCTTCGTGGTTATACCGAAAAATAATAGAAAAGAAAAACCTAGGCAGAGAGAGATTATGAAAATTGTAATAGTGATTTAATTATAGAGCTAAGTTAAGGCTAGTAAGTCTGGAAGAAGCACCAGAGAATTTTAAACCTTTGAACATCTTGGAGAACGTTTTTAAAAAAGTATTTTTATGGTTTTTTTTTTATATTTTCTTTGTAAATGTACCCAGCAAAATTTTCTCCCGAAAACGGTTGAAAGTATATTAAACAGTGAAAAACTTATGTAATTTTCGATTGAAAGCATAGGGTAGCTTGGAATATAGTCAGAAGGCCTTCCACCCTCTTTAACCTTCGAAAAATTTTCTGCAGTCTGAAAAGGAAAAAAAAAAAAATCTTTTCATAAAGGTTCTAATAAAGGGTTGTCCAAACTTTTGTGCAAGAGGCCACTTAAGAATTTTTACGTAACTAGCTGGCCAATGGGATGTAAGTTATTTTTTTCTTTTTTTTTGGGGGGGGGACTACTTATGAAAAAAAAGTCTCACCCCCCGCACACGAAAGCCTTTTTTTTTTTCGGAATGGCATGGACACATTCAAGGCCCTCGGTAAAAGAAGGGTGGGGGAGTCTCATCCACCTAACACACGCAAAACTCTATTAAACTAATTAGATGCCTAGTTGGAAAACTTGGTAAAAAAAATTTTTTTTTACGAAAACTATATTTTACTTTCTATTTCTGGTACACTTGGTAAAATTACGCAAACCCAATTGGCAAAAGTAAAAAGGTGGTAATATAGTTGATAAAAAATAATTAAGATGCTAAAAACCGATATTTGACTTCACAGTTTATCGATATCACCCCCCCTCTAAAAAGTCTTAGCAATATGGCTCTGGACACATTTCATTTACTCCTTGACATCCGGACGTACTATGTGTACTTCCCGATTTTACCACATAGATGTCTAATAGATGTACCATTGTGTAAAGTTTCATTCGTATCAGAGCTATCATTTTCTAGTAAGACTCTCCCTTCGCCATAAAGACGCCTGGTTATGTTAGACCTGTCATCCAACTAATTTTTGATTTGACAACAGGCTCTCACTAATTCGAAACTAATTAATTAAATTTATACTGAACGCAGGTATTTACGCACGTATTTCTAAAAACATTTAACATCTTGACAACCCGAAGTCGGGTTGTTAAATGTATCTGTGAAAGAAATTTAGAGGGTGCCCTAAAAAATTTCACGGAAGAGGTTTATGGTGTTAAGGTGAGGACATTAATGGGAGGCAATAAATTCTTGGCTGAAAATTCCTCACAAGAAAAGAAAGCCCATTGGACATTGGTCTTGAAATTTCTGTTGTGTCTTTTATTACAGAATCGCCAATTCAGGAGATGGGCAGCTGAGTTAGCCACTTTCCATTGGCATTTGGAGCGCTAATGCAATGTATAGCACAATTAAAATAATAGCGACTTTTTTTTAGGAGAATTTAGGGACTTTTTCAACTGAATCTACAGCGATTTCGGCAAAAGAACATCTGGCACCAAAACTCAAGACGTGACGTCAGGTCTGGATTGCTTTTGCCAATACAAGTAGTTACCGTTTGTCTACACACTTTATGTAGTAATTTCGCAGAATTAATTTTTCTAGATTTACAGGTTAACAGGATAAAGCTCAGAGAGTAGCTCACCTTTTTGTTTCTATGCATTTTTTTTCGGAGTATTCCAGCTGTCGAGCTAAACCCCAGATCAGGGCCTGGTCCATGAGAACAGCAAATTTTATAATTTTTTCAAATAATTTCACACTGTTTTAGATTGATATTTTACATGGTGACAGTTATCATGATATTCAATAATATTAGAATAGAATTTTGCTAACAAAACTACAATTTCAGTCAAATTTTGAAACAATAGCTAATGAATTCAGAAGACTTATGATAAAAGAAAAGAAAGACTATGGAATATATAATAAACAATAAGTAGAATAAACAGCTAGTGGTAATACAGTAGTTTTTACGAGATAGTGAAGTCAAGTCAATATAATTTTATTTTCTTTATTCTGAGTCACTTAATATTGGAGAACGTCTAATTGATATTGGTAAAATATATTTTGTTTTCTTATTTTATAAATTTTCAGAAAACTCTTTACTATCCGGTGATTATGTAAGCGACAGTTCTGTAAATATTTCTGCTCCGCCATGATACTAAAAACATGTTTCAACTTTTAATATAAACCGCTTCGGACAGTCCTCTCTCTCCCTCTTCTTTCTTCTTTTAACGGAGGGTCGGATAATCGCGAGTAGGGTAGTCGGGAGTTTACCATACTTCCTTTTCCTTTTTTAAATCCACCATAAAAAATCGGTATTAGACGGGCCTAATTCAAACCTTTTGCCAGCGGGCCATACATTGAACAACCCTTTAATCCTACTATATAGTTACGCTGCTCCCTGACTGACTGATTCACCGACTCTTTCACAATTCCGGTTCAACCACTCCAAATCAGGGGCGTAGCCAAGGGGGGGGGGTTAGGGTATACATATATAAGAGTTGTAGTAGCCGTAACCCCCCCCCCCCATGAAAAATTTCTGGCTACGCCCCTGCTCCAAACCAACACTTTTACCGTCATTAACCGAAACAGATTTAAAAGTTATTGTCTAAAAACGCAATAAAATTCCCAACGTTGGTGCGACTGGCTTGAAGTTTTCCATAATTATGTAAAAAATATTTAAGAAGAAAACCGATCTGCTCTATTTTAAAAATCTGATAATCCACCCGTTCCATAATTTTAAATGATTTTTCGCTATTTTAAGCTCCCTCCCCCCGAAAGTAAAAAAAGCTTTTCATTTGCATCACAAATTAGGTGTTGCAAGTGACATTGACGTCATATTGAAGTTACGGTTATCAAGGGTTTGAAGGGTGAATTACGATTCCAATTCACTTAGTTTTTCTAAATTACCCAGTTTAACTTTCACAAATGATTTTCTCTGCACGGAGCATTGATATACGAGAGGATGTTCCCACCAAATGAAATCTTTCAAGTGCGAAAAGTTTCCAGAGTATGCAATTCCAATTTCGGTATATAATAAAAACTGAATATAAAGTTATTTATTTCAAGTGGGCAAAGATTAAATATACTAAACTTAGATATATATTTGTCAACTTATTTTTTTTTTTTTTTTTTGCGCCCTTTGTAATTACCTCCACTAGGAGCTTTATCCTCTAGCAAAACATATCATTCTGACCGTTTTAGGAATGATGCCTTTTTTCATTTCCGTATGATAACGGTGTAGCGTGCAGTCACTTCCTCTATGTTTTTCTAAACGTAGCACGTTCTTTATGGGCGTAGTTATACCGGTACAGATAAATAGTATGGCCCAAGACGTCTGGAGACTGTTTCGCTGTGTGCATGCATACACGGCGCGTTTTCTGGACCGCTCCCCTCTCGAGTAGGCGCATGCCTTTCGGGAATGCGGAGGCTCGCCCTTCCAGATGGCTGCCTCTCAGCCTCAGTGTTAAGTTCTCCAAGAAACACACGCACACATCTGAGAGTTTGATATGTTTGATGAATGGACGGAGAGAAAGTTCATCCAGTTTCTTTATGAATACGACGAGTTACGCTACCCGTCCTGTATACGGGGCATTCCTATAGAGATGAGCCCGAGCCCGGGCCCGAACCGGCCTCGGGCTCGAGAAAAATTTCTCATTTATTGAACATACTCCTTGAAACAGATTTTAAAAATTGATTCGTGAGGAAAATAAAAGTACTTATATTAAAAAAAAAAAAAAAAAAAAATGCGGCACGGCCGCCTAGAAGGTGCGTGAAGCTCTTTGGGTATTTCAAAAAGGTGGCTTATATTGCTTGGTTAGTCATCAGATCGGACATTATTTGATAAACATGGATATAAAGAATTAGAAAGTGCATTGAGAGTTTGCAACTATATTTGTCGTTAGTTTGCAGGAACAGCAAAATTTACTGTATTCTATCAATGAAGTAATTGAATTTTTTTTTTATCTTTAGCTGAAATTTCGGGCTCGGGCCCCGACTTAAATAATATTACTCGGGCTCGGATTAAAAGTTTTCGGGCTCGGGCTTCAAAAAATGAGCCCGAACTCATCTCTACATTCCGAGGAAATGATACAAAATCATGTCCCTTGTTTTCGATGAAACAAATTATAATATTATTATTATTTTTGATTTTGCTGTGGGTACATCGATAAATATTGTTTACATAATAAAAAATAGTTTCAAGAAGCACAATAAACCAACATTTGTAAAATAATGTTCTTTTTTTAACACTTTCCAAGAACGTTCAAAATTTATGTTAATGTATGCGCCTGAATGATAATCAGGGACTGGGTAAGGTCCTTGGAAGGGGGGAGGGGGAAATTTAAGGGGAGTGTCCTCTCCCTTAACATTGGCACATTCTGTTACATTTTGCAAAATTAGAAACCTAGTAGGCAAATTTGGTAAAAAAATGTTTCACACCATTCCCTTTGTTTCTGATAGACTTTACAAAATTCCAGCTTAACAGGGACTATCATTAAGCCTTTCTTATTCCAATAAAGGCGATACTGTATTTCTAATCGAGGTATACTTGAAAAAATTTGAAAACCAGTTGGGAGAATTTGTAAATATTTCTTTTCCTTCCAAAACCGAGATGTTTAACAAAATTACAAACTTAATTGCAAAATTTTGAAATAAAAACTATGATATACTTTCTACTCCAGGTAGACTTGGGAAATTTACATGAACCAAGTTGGCAAAAGTTTGAAATAAGTTGATAAAAACTGATATTTCGTATCAGTAGTATCTGTATCTGCATGAAATACAAAGTTCGTGGGCCCAAAGTGACCGTGAGATAACATGGGGACAAGGGCCTTGAATATTGGTCGCTTAAAAGAACGGAGCTTTGCTTACCTGGATCCGAGTTTGGCGGTGACTTTGAGGTAGTATCTCCCGTAAGGTGAGAACGGCTGCAGGTAATCCTTGGTCATTTTCGGAACACCTCCCGCACAGGGGGATTCGAACCGGCAGTGATTGGGAACGTCTCCTACGAAAGAGGTAGGGGACGTCACGTACACTGCCTCCTGGTACAGGACGGCCTCTTTGTCTAATCCGAACATGGTTGGTGAGATATTATTCACCACACGAGCATAACACAAATGGAAGAAGAAAGATCAGTTCATCCTATAGCAGGTAGCTCAGTGTAATATCAGCTCAAAAGTATGCATAAATTCCGTGCATATAAGTTACGTAAACCCGATACAGGTCGTTTTCCAGTATACACCTAGGTTAACTAAATGTTGTAAGATTATCGTCAGTGTTGGTAATCTAATTATATTTCGTAATCAGGGCGAATTTATTTATATTAGAGCAAATGTGCAACAAGGACAGCCATATTCATTTTTTTCCTCTGCGTAATTCATATTTTGTAAGGATTCTATTAACAATAACTTTCCGTCAGAATATTAGAGGTATATAAAATGTATTGAATTTTATGAACTCTTTCTCAGTTATAGGTATCATACATTCAACAGCCCAATATCCTCTAATGATCGAAGATCCAACCAATTAAGAACATTGCACCAATGAACGGTTTTTTCCAAAGAAGTGTAGACAAGTTTAAACGTTGAAGTGCACTCATTAAACTAAAAGCTAAATGATGTTGCATCTGCCTTCACGATAACGATTATCTCGTTTAACACATATATTATAACGTTTATACATATCAGTTTCTCATCGTCATAAAAATCCGATGAAATTTCATTACACGCACATTATTTGACTTAAGTGAGCTGGATCTACGAAGTATGATCGAACAAAAGCACTTAATATCTATAAATATAACCTAGGCTGTTTTCTTCAACCGCACCACAAATATTATATCTATTCTTTATCAGCACAAAATTCCGAATACATAAAACTCTCTCGCACGACCACTTAGGAGCGAAAACACGTCATAAAATATTCAGCAGTATACTTGGGTAGTATCTATAAATAACGCACTTCTGCAGCAGAACTTTGAAAGATCGCCGACTGTAGAGCAATCAATAGTGCACAGCTGGAGTTATCGAACACATACCCAGAATGTCTTAAGATTGTAGTCGAAATATAATCCATTTTCTTTCTTTCTTTCCTTTTTTTAATTGCCAACATATTCAGTGAAATTCAAAAAAGTTGTCGAGCATACTCCGTAACTCCCGAAGATGTGAATCAATTTTCTTGATGAACCCTAGCATCTGAAGATATCTGCAGAGTATCTGAAATATTTTAGCCAAAGAATATATATATATTTTTCCTTCTAAATTGCTAATATACCAAACAACGCAATACGGAAATGGTTGCCGTGCATATTTCGCAACTTCCGAAAACGTTAATTGAAACGTAAAAATCAATCTCTTTCACTCGTCACATCTTGGCGTAAAGAAAGATGCAGATAGCACGTTCCATCCCGAGCATCACGAGAAGAGATCGCGGTAATCGTCTTCTCCATCTCTGTTCTCACTGAACAGAACCTGAGAGAATTGTCTCCCAAAGCTCTCCTCCAACATCCAGGAGGAAATAAGTGGTGCGTCGTCAACGGCGCCCTCTGGCGGCTGTTACCGCTGGCCTCTTTTTTTTCTCTTTTCTTCTTTATTATTCTTATTACTACTTGTTCTTCACGTGCTTATTTTTATTTATTTCCTCAAATTTTTCTTTCTTTTCGTTCTTGCCTTATCGCATCTGTCTCCTCAAACAATTATTATTACTGTTATTATTTGAATTTAAAAAGAAAGGGAGAAGAAATATGAAGCTGATTACTCGACTTCGATTGCTCTTTTTGTTTTCTTTTGCAGCTACTGTTGAGTTTAGTTGGCTCGCTACTACAGTTGATTATCATCTCGCCAGGTTTCTCTCTCTCTGTTTAAGCGTAGACGATAAGTTTGTTTTAGGGGAGAAGAAACTCTGGCAAGTTCAATCTTTTCAATTAGCGTGAGAACTGGGTTTAGACTTAAATGTAGAGATAAGTCTCGCGCTGATGCACTTAAAATTTAAAAGAAAAATGCGAGAGAAATTTTCGAAATGAATGCTTTTAGCGAAATTGTGCGGTTGGATAGCTTATTTACCAGCGCACAATTATTTAAATTAAGTTGGGAATTTTCAAGACCAGGATTTATGATCGCACGTTCCCCTTGACTTACACACTAAAAATTGCAGTTAATCTCTGTCGTTAAAACAGTGAACTGTCGTATTAAATTAGATGCTGTTACGTTTAATACTCTTAATAGCTACCTATCCACTCTAACGCCTTTTCACCCCTGTCCTAATATATATGCTGATCTCTGAGACTCTGTCACTACCAAAATAAAACTTTCACCACTATTACTCCCAAAAGATGAAAGGTTATGCTCGAAAAACGTAATACAATCTACACCGTTGGTGTGATCGGCTCGAAAATTTTCATAATTGTAAATATAGAAAACAATCTGCGTTAGTTTAAAAATTTAAAAAATCCACCAATGTCAAAATATTAATAAAAATTAGAAATTTTTATTAACATTTTGACATTTTTAACTGCAATAAATTCCTCGATAGGTGTAGAAATATTATATGCTGTCGCAATTACATCATAGTCGAATTGATTCATAATTTTTAAAGTTCATGAAAAGTTTTACTCAAAAAATATAATAAAATCCACAGTATTGGGCGAATCTGCTAGCAAATTTTCACAAATATGTTAAAAAATATAGGGGAGGGGGGAAATGCGCTACTTCAAAAATCTGAAAATCCTCCCATTCCCCAATTTAAACTTCGGAAAATTGTTCTATAAAAAAAAAAAAAAAAAAATCCAGTTCGCCTGAAAAAGCTTCTCGAAACTATCCATGTTATCGTCCGTATAAAGCAGTGTTTCTCAATCTGTGTGCCTCGAGGGTTCTTGAAAAATTATTATAACTGCGTAGTGTCGTATCGGCTATATGACATTTTCTATTTATCATGTGCTGTCTTGTAAATTTTCAGTGAGCTATACACTATGAAGAACGAAACTTATTTTATAGCATGGAAAACCGTTCTGCCGATTTTTGAAAAAGCTGTTTGCAGCAAGACCCATGCAAAAACAGGCTCACCCCTCTCACTGATTTTTTTTTTTGTAAATCAATAATTTTTTTATAGTTATTTATCAATTTTTTGTATCATACAACTTTTTGCAAATTTTATATTCAGGTGTGCCCCACATAATTCTAGATATTTCCAGAGTGCCGTCAACTAAAAAAGGTTGCGAAACATTGGCGTAAAGCGTTGAATTTATAGAATTTCGCGTAAATGTTAATATTGCATAGTTTTTTTTTGGACAGTTTTAATTTTTTTAAATTAAAGCTCTCTAATCTATTATCTCTAAAATTATAATGCTAGAGAGCTGTCGTAAATAAAAATGTTTTTCAGACGACAACTGGGAAATGCTGTTCGCTATTATCGGCGAACGCCATTCTGATTTTCTTCAAATACAGTTCCAATTAACACTAGAACAGCCGGAGGGGAGGTTCAAAATATCCCTTGTTGTTTGCTTTAGGTATTTCTATAATTATTTAGTTCACTAATTAAAATAGAAATGTAAAAATTCGTCACAACACGTTTGAAAGAATTTTAAGAAAAGTAGAAAAATGAGCAGCGGTGTTAAACTGTATATGTTGAAATAAAGCATGAGATATTGGGAAAAGGGTCAAAATGACCCCAAAGGCGATCTTAAGTGTTAAATAAAGCAAACTCCGACAGCTGAAACGTTTTAGCGAAAGTAATACCAGTCAAATATCGCTATCGCTATCAGGCCCTGACTACTGCAGGGGGACTAAGGGTTTGAGTCCTGGGCCTACATGCCAAATAAACACCAAAAATTGTGTTCAGACTAAGTGAACATGGGCATAAAATTTATAGAGGCTATATATAAGGTTACAAAATTTGAAAAGAGCCCTGGACACAAACATGTTAGAGGGTGAGACCACAAGAGTTGGGGGAGGGGTAATAAGAAGTCTGACATTAAGCATTTCGGTTAAAATAAAAATATTTAAAATCAGCAGATTAAATTTTAATGTTACATTAAAATTGCCAGAATTCGATGATATTTTTTTAATAGGGACTAAAACAAAGTAGAAAGTAAGAACTAAAACTAGGAGTCCCCCCCTCCCCAATATTCCTTTCTCACTGAAAAAGGCATTCAAGATAGGCTCGAAAATAGGATAGCAGCAGGAATTCTTCACTTAGAACAGAACTTCCATATTCCACATCCTGAATCTTTCATACAAAATAGGTACGATTCATTATAACTGTTACAATATTGTAATGTTGTTTTCCTGCATTAATGTGTGTTGTTGGAAAGAGAGTTGTACAGGTATTCCTGCAAGGAGTATGAGTATGTGGCTCCTTGACCTGGCGACTGCTCAAATGACTGGGCGACAAATTTGACGATCAAAAGAAAGTTTTCGAAAGTAGTGGAGTTTTGGCTTTATCTCAATTTTTTCTTCCATTGGCGATTAAGGTGATTCGATTTGTCGAATGGAGTACTCTTTTTTGAGCTTGCTGGACTACTTTCATGTATACTCATTTTGTGATTTTCATAACATTATTGTGATGCTCACAAATATCACTAAAACGCATAGTTAAAAGTTTAAAAATAAAATTTGAAACCGGATCTATAAGGTAGGGGCTTTACTTCTGAACGGCAAGTGTATGTTCATGTAATATGTGACACGTGTGACAAGCAAGGGGAGGGGGGCCGTCAAAAATATTGAACAAATGTGTGACATCATTAGTCTTCAAACTTTCAAGAAACATTTTTAGGACTTCATTAAACATCTAGCAGCAGTCAGGAAAAATTTGTTAATTTTTTGATAAAATCGATGATTATAATTCATTTGTAGAAATGCATTCCAGTTAAAGAAGAAAATTAGTTTGAAGCAGGTTGCGATATTTTATTTATTTATTTTTTTACTAATAAGTTGATGTATTGCTTTTCACCGATTCTAAGCTTGTAAGTATTTTCAAATGTAATTGCAAATAAACCCGTAATATTTGAGGGATATTTTTCAAAAACATTTAAGGAAAATATCGCAACACGAGGGAAAAAAAAAGACACTTGATTTTACAATTCGGTATCCATGAATTGAAGTGTATTTTAGCGTCCTAAATTTTAGTCAACAACAAAAATAAAAGGGCCCCACCTGTGGCCGAGCGCATTTGCGTTCTCAAATGGGAGACGGAAAGTGCTTGGTTCAAATCCAGGTCGCGTCCGTTGACCTAGCTTTCCGGAGATTTCCGTGGTTTTCTCCGAAACTTCGAGTAAATACAGGCTGGACCCCTCAGAAAGTCCCTCATGTATCCTAAGATGTCCTTTCAAGTCCTCATCTTCTGTGACGGGAACCTCGGACCAAGCCCCCCCCCCCTTCCCGCCTCATCACGGCCTAGATCCCTCGCGAAGATAACTGATCGTAATCCCACATTTCATTTCATTTCGTTAATTTTAGTTGAGTTGGGTGGTTTTGTAATTTGCCCATTGAAATAAAAATCACCAGATTCTATTCTTGGGCCAAGCAAATCTTATTTTGTTTAATTTGATAAGTTTTGCTACATCACTGTCTTTATAATTTTTACAAAGTTCGTTTTTTGTTTTTCTTTTATGACTAACTTCTTTAATTCAGTCAAAAATTTGTTCTCAAAATTCTTTTTCTATTCACAATTGGCAATGCTTGGCCTCTTCTTCGTTTGACGGAGTCCGAGCCAAGCGCTTACCTTTATCTCGAATCTAGCAATTTGCCAACTCGTGTGTCGGAGCTCCCATCCAACAAATCCCATCTGCCCTGTTCTCACTTAGTGTCAAAAGAGGAGGCACTGACGCTAGCTACCACAGCAGCAAACTCGCACGCCCCTGTCTGACTGCGGCCGCCGAGATTCGGCTCGCAACACACAACAATGGCTACGTAACAGCGAGCAATCTTCCTAATTAAGTCAAGCTTAAGTCGCCCCGGGACAAGAGAAAAACCTAATGATAATAACGAGGAATAATGAGGGGATGATGAAGAAGCCACCGAAACAAAACAATAAACAATGGAGTGGGCGCCTCACTACTTGGCAATGGATGGATGCTAGGAAGGGATTAGGAACGGCCCTGTAGCGACTCTGAAGGCAGTGGAAAGCGATAGGCGATCTTCACAGTTATCGTAACTCTACAGGCAGATTACATTACTTATTCCGAAAAGCACAAAACAATGCAATTTCGTCTTCATTCAATAGTTGGTAGTATAAGAAGTAAATGCAGGGGGAAAGATAAATCATGCCAAACCCATCGATTCTAAAACATTTTCCAACACAACAATATTTTTGCGCGAAATCGGGCGATGCATTGTCCTCAAATCTCGCGAGATTTTGGAGATACAATTCTTAGGAAAAAATAAAACCCTGTATATTACTATTATGCAATTTTGCGCTATCCTGTAAAAGAACTTTAAATGGTATTTCGATCCTTAAACTGAAGAGTAAACTGTTATAAACGTTTATATACTTATTGTATTGAGCTTGAAATGGATGAATGCCTCTAAACTGCCACAGATCGTTGTGTATTGGAATTCTTTTGAGTGCTCCTATTGAAGAACTATATACGCTACAGACATTATTTTCAATCGGGATCATTACTTTGTGATTCTTAATATCACACATGAATTTTGTTTTCTTTGAAATTGACGAATAAAATATTCTTTAAAGAATGATAACCATGTGTAATTTATTAGAATTCTTTTCCCTGTTACTGTAAAAGAGCTATAAATGCTACATACACCCTTTTCAGTAGGGTACATGGTTACGTATACTGGGATTACTTATATAATTTCTTACAAATCGATGCCTATTTACGGCAGTTAGAGCAAGGACGGATAGGCAGACAAACCGAAACCAAACACGTTTCAACCTTGTTGGAAAGTGTTAAAAACGAATTATTTACTAAATAGTTATAGATACATTTTGGATGATGAGATATAGAGCGTTATAAGTGAACCTTTACGATAGAGGCCACTTATAAACTCTGTATCATTAAGATTTGTTGTTGTAATAAATCAGGCGACTCTTGAACAGCTTTCTAAAGAATCTGATTTTAACAGACAAGAAAAATTTTAAGATTGTTCACTGTCTCTTTACTAGATACTACTACATGATTACAAACAGGGAACCTACAACAGTTACCAAACATTCTGGAAATAATTTTAAACTTACGAAATTTTGCAATCTTTCAGCCCATTTTTGAACGCGATTTTTGTACTTAGTTTTTTTTTTTTTTTTTTAAGTTCCTTGTATGAAGTAAAAGCAAGTACAGTGATGGCGAAAAATTTCAAAATCCAGATTTTCATGAAAAAATCGCTTTTGTCTAGCTCTAAATTTACTTTAGTTAGAGTTTTTGAGAGACGTCTCAAAGTACACATGCATGCATGTATGTACGTATGTTCGGAAAAATGCATGTATAATCCATTTTAGCCAACCGCAAGTCCATTTTGACTATTCTTTTTTTCCTGACGTCTGTACGTAAGTATGTATGTGTCTACATAGCTCGATTATCTCAAAAACTGTTAGTCGTAGAATGTTGAAATTTTATATTTAGGATTGTTGTAACATCTAGTTATGCCCCTCTTTTTTGGGAGCATCCGTTTCAACTGATTGGACAGTTTATTTACAAGAACAGCAGGAACTGCTATACAGTAATGTTTATGGACATCTTCAATGTATCATGTCTGCAGTCAGTCATCGTTTGGGTCATGCCAAGATCTCGCCGTCATCGACCTTTGCGGGTTTTGCCGAAATATCGCCAATTTCGAAGCCAAAAATAATTACGTATTTTGCATAACTCTAAAACGTTTAACCGTAAGAATGCTGAAATTTTGTATTTGGAACTATTGTAACATCTAATTGGGTATATCTATTAATTTCTTAATATTTATCTCTAAATCATAAACACCTTCCAGCAAGGCTGGAAGATGTTTGATTTCATCTTGTTTGTCTGTCCGTCCCACAGTGGAGTATTTGTGTCAAAATCCTGGCCAAAAATATTTTTCATGTGTTTTAACGTTAAAATCATTACTGTTGACTTTTGACTTACTTTTTAGTATTATGTATTTCTTAAATTATATAAAAAAGCGTGTTGTCGCCAAATTGGGCGATATATCGCCAAACGACACGAAATTGGTTTCTAACAAATGTCTTGTCCGGGGAGTGTCCCTTACTGGGAAGTTCTGCTATTGTATAATACCACTTATAAATGTAATACCACGCGGCTGTCGATCTAACGGTCTGGAGTTTTGGGCGATTTTCTCCAGATGTCACGTGAATACGCATTAGAACCCCTTAAAAAGCCCCCACCCAAGGCAACCTTCCCATTAGGCAAATAGCCGTGTAGCTGTGCCTTAACCACAATAAAAATATATAAATGTAATACTTTAATAATACTTATAAATATAATACTACTTATCTATAAATCAATTTTTATCATAAAAATTTTTTAGATTTTTTACTTATCTAAATGTAGTTACTATAGGGATCTTAGTTTTCTAATGACTTCTGAAGATTAACTTTTTCATTCTGATTCTTTTGAACTCTGATATTCGTCTTCACTCAGAATCACTTTTTTTTTTAAATTTTTTTTTTTTTTTTTGAGAGAGAGGGGGGGGGGGACCACCATCGGGCCCCTCTGTTGTAGGGTCTAGCTGTAGCGAAGTTGTAGGGTCTCGCTGTAATAAGGCTTGCTCTTTTTCGTTGGCCTTTGTCTAGAGCAGCTAAAAGGACACTGCTTAAAAAAAGCCTACTTGAAACCCATAAAATCTCATTCCAAGCTGGAGGAGAAAGTAATTTATTTCAAGCCAGCACTTCAAAATGACTTAAAGAGCTAGCACGTGTTTCTGTTTACACACTCACACTCCAATGACCCGAAGTCACATTTGCCAACCTTTGAGATCCAAAAAGGGGGAGCTTTTGCTTTGGACACAATTTACGACATAAATGGAACACTAAGCTGTAAATAGATGGGACTATTTACAGAAAGGGCAATTTTGGAATATGTAGAAATTTTCTTCTTATAGCAAATTTACATCAGAAAAATAAGAAATTACATACTGAATTTAAAATACCGATGTTAAATCTTAACTGAAATGAAATTTTATATACCTTTATCCAAACACTTGCACATAATTTATAGTTTATGAGAAGTACAAGCGCGTATGTTTGTATCCCTTTTGCGATCACCCGTCGAAAAATTATCGAAAAAATAAAAATGGCGCTATATAAATAATTTTTTCATTTTCTGCCATTTCGGCTTTTAAATCTGTATATTTACTTTTCCCTGTATGCACTATTCTTTTTGTCCTGCGTCTCTTCAGACCGGTGTGCTAAAAATAGATTATATTACGTCCGTTTGCAAAATCAACGGCCTTTGTGGAGTTTCCTCTTGGCATCCTGCTGGCGTAAGTTATTTAGTTGTTCCCCTGTGACGACTTTAAAATTATTTGCTCGCGATTACGTCATTGTAATTTTATTGGATTAACTGTTAGGGTTGCTCTGGAATTGGCGCTATTAATCTCAGCCAAGTTATTGTTCTCGCCAATGTGTAATTCTGTGCTGGCGTAATTTTTAAAATGATTCCACCTTAATTTCACTGTCCATATAGGATGTATTTTTATTTTCGCTGAGCCACCACCGCCGTTATAATAATATTTCAATAGTATATGTTTAATAAAATAGTTTTTCAGTATTTAACGTCTTTTATTTAATTGCAACATAAGTGCATCGAACCTGGATTATCATGTATCACAACGCAGCCTTTAAATTTAAATCAGCCCTTCTAATAACCTTCTTCCAAGTTTATATGAGGGAGTTGTCGGAGGACGATTAAGAGAGACGTTCCCTCGGCCGCTCACATGACGTATAGTGTACAAAAGGTATTTGAGAAAAACTGACGGACAACTGGAATACACAAAAAAGCTGCACTTTATTGTAGGTATCTTCACAAAACAGTTATTATAGAAACAAGTTCAATTACACACCGCACATTGCTTCATAAAAAGAACACCAGGAATATATCTAATTGTTCCGGCCACACGGCATGCCGGAGTTCCATAAAAAAAACGAACACAACCTCCTCTGACGGAGAGCAATCGAGAAGTCTTCTCAAATCTTCCTACAAAACTGCCAGCTCTCTACAGGTTGGCGAGTAAAATATGAGCACTCATAAGCCACTGCCCCACGTGACAACCACCGTCCGGTAGGCGTAAACAATATAAAAATTTGAAACAAACGGATTAAATGATTAATGCCAATACAGAAGTGCCAGAATTTGGCGGATGCCAATACGTAAGGCTACAACCCTGTGAGAAAACACCGACGGAGACCGGGAGGCGCTAAGAACTAACACAGTATATGCTAAAGCGAAATTAATTTAGAAGGGAAACCCCGAAAAATCCCAGACATAGCTTCGCGCAAAAGGAAAGAATATTTATCGAGGCGAAAAAACAAAGTGGAGAGAGATTAATACGGAATACGTAATTTTGATTTAGAAAGACGAAACATAGGAACATTATTTTAAGACGCGAAAAATATGTGAACTTCGTCACAGTTGGGGGAACATTTTTTTCTTGGAATAGACACTCAATACTGTAATAATTACGATCATAGTTGAAATTAGGCGCGACAAGCCGCGACACCCCTTCAAAAAGCTTTTTGAAATGTGCATCTTTGAAAAAAAATATGAAAAAAATAGTTTACATTTTTTTAAAATAAAGTCATATTATTTTTTCAAGCTAATAGATACATATAATTAAAGTACATATATTTTACTACAATTATACTTAGTATCAAATCAGTAAATTAATTTAAAGAGCCCGTAAAAAATGCAGACGAAGTAATAGGAAATGCTGAAATCTCTTGCCGTAAATGAAGAAACTTGCTTTTAAACCGAGTGTTGCATCTTTTGGATATGAATTATGGTCGAAAAACATGCATTACATGATGCATCAGTTACTAGGCTATCCAAAAACATATATATTACTGTTTTTAAACAAATTTAAAATTTTCGACTTTTGGCCAGGATTTTGATACGAATACTCCACTGTGCGTCCGCCCGTCATCTAACTTCCGTAAATAGGCATAGATTACTTCGAAATTTATCAACGTTATTCGTATGTACTGTACCCTGTACTCTTTTGAAAAGGGTGTATCTAGCATTCAATTCTTTAATGGAAGCTCCCGAAGGAATTCCAACATATTAACTTCTAAGAAAGTAATGTATTAGAAAAATACATGAAAGTCGTATTTTTATCTACTTTTCTAAAACGTTTCAATGAAAAAGCATAAATTCCAGTAAAACAATGTTTAAAGCATATTTTAGAGGTATTCAGACAAAAAGAAAATGGTATATGTAATTAAGTATAAAAAAATAATTAGCTGCGTGCCCGTTCTTCGCACGGTAGGAAAGGAAAAATTTTTAGATGTGCAATTCGAAATGATTCCAATGATGTGGAATCTAAAAATAAGCAAACTTATTTAATTCTTGAAGTAAAGTTACTCAGGTCATTGAAACATGATGTCACAAAATACTATGCCGGTGTCATTCGCGATCAGAATGACACCGGCATGACGGTTTGCAGCGAAAACTCTTACTTTCAAAATATCTTATCTCTACATCATACTGTCTTTTAGGTTTAAGTTATAGCATTAAAACATTAGAGACTACGTGATCCGGACACTTTACTGATTTTACTCTCACTTACAAATGAGCTTATTAAAGTTAATTGGAGATGTTGGGGTTATTCCTAGCTAATCTGCATTTCAAACATTTTTCGGGGCTATTTTGCTAATGACATAACTTTTGTGTCAGAACTTGCTAGTTGCTGGAATTCAGCAAAAAGAGTATATCTGATAGGGGAAGGGAAAGGTAATATGGCGAACTTAAGCAATTATAATTTTTACTGACCACTGTGAATGAGTCTAAGAACTGAGATTTATCAGATAACTTCTTTCGTGTTTTGCCTTACACACGAACTTTTTCAATTGCCTGTTTCAACTTTTAAGTGGCGAAACACCGGTTCTCCTAAAAAAGGGTAATTTTCGCCATCTTTCCCCAGCCATGGGGTAAGATGTGTGTCGGATAGTGTAAGATAACTCACGGATAGGGTAAGATAAAAATAATATCAGATAGGGTAGATAACTAACCCCAGAATGTGAATTAACATTCATGAACACTTTATTAGCAAATAACTTTAATGGGAAAATGCCCCAAAACTGCTATTTTTAAAATTGTGACAAGTGAAGTCCGGTTGATTAATATTTAAACGCCCCACTCTCTCCGAGGTGGCGATAACAATACATAAAGCAGTTACCCTTTTTTGTGTTTATGTAGCAACCGAAACTTAGGATTAACACGGCGGTTTGGAACAACATGAAAGTGCATTACTTTATATATATTATTATTATTATTTTATTTATTTATTTTTGGGGAGTGGGGGGTTGCCAGTGAATGTAGTTTCAGTAATTAAGTGTCTTCAAATTCTTTAACTGGTGCGTTTATCGCTAATTTTTCCCATTCGTTTTCATCTAGTTCTTTTGGGAACGTTGAAACATGTGCATAACTCCTCAAACCCATGCCTGCAAAACTCGAGAAAGTGCGGCTATCTTTTAGGTTGGCGACGTGATTGGTGATTGTGCTCAATTGATTCAGCATCCGACATTCATCAAATTGATGCTTTCAGAAGAAAACTGCCAATTAATACAGCTATTTATATCATTTCGGAAAAACGCATCATCTGCAATTTTAAACTCCTGTTATCCACGCGTTCGTATTAGCAGTTTTAAAATTTGTGAACTTCAAGAAATGCATTTCGACTTAATTATTTCTCATGTTTTTAATTTGTCATGAAATCGACGAATGTCTTATGAAATGCCATACTTATGCGTGAAGACAGGCTTTTATTCTGGTTACTGATTGGTCGGGGAGAGTATGCGCATGGTCAAACTGCAACAAATGCGTCTTCAAGAATCTGCCTCGAGCTGCTGTTGCGTTTAAAGATGTATAGATGCTCTCCATCAAAAACTTTTGAACAGAGCACTTACACTTCTTCCACACAAGAGCACTAAAAAGAATTTCAACATTCCTTTCTATGGCAGTTTAGTGTCATTCATCCGTTCCAAGTCCAACACAATACGAACGTTTATAACAGTTTACTCTTTATTTAAAGGATGAAAATAGCATTCAAAGTTCTTTTACAGGGTATCGCAAAATTACATTAATAGCGATAGACAACTTTCTTGAGGTTATCCTCAAATATCGTCCAATTTGACGACGATATATCAACCAAAGTGGCGAGGGGAAAAAGAAAATAAAAAAATTGTTGTGTTGGAAAGTGTTTTATAATCGATGCACTTGGCATGATTTATTTTTGTTTTTTAGCACTTGAGTGCTATTAATTTCAGACAAGAACTTTTAGTCTACTGAAAAAAAAAAAAAGCGGCGTACACTTTGTTAGGGTTTCCAAATAACAAGAGAACGGAGGGGTTAATAAAATAACAAAACTCGCCACAGTTGGCTATTTTGGGTGATTTATTGCCATGTTTGGAGCAGAAAAATAAGTCTCCAAAACTGAGCCCAGCCGCGACTGACGGTTTCTCTAAGAGAAACCTGTATCGCGGCTGCCCCTGCTCATTTTGGTGGTATCTGCTATATTGGTAAGAAATTACCAAACCGTTTACTATTACGGTTAGTGGGAATATTAATTCGTATCTGTAAAGTTGTCAATATTAGCAATAAAGGTATGTTTAGAATACACCTGATGAAGAATGAAGAACAGTTTTAGAAGGCGATTTTAATATGGATTTCAATTTTGAAGAAGTGTTTTATGGAACAATGAAGACAAATATGGCACATTAATGGGATTATGGCGCACTTTCCAATATAATGGAATAAGGAAAAGAAATAAGGACAACACGTGGATTATGGTACTCTTTCTAATGCAATGAAACATGAAATACAGATGGGGAGGACATGTCGATTATGATATGCTTTTAACGTATAGCACTTTAGTGAGTATTTAAAATATGCGAGTTTCAGATTTCCCCCCCCCCCCCCCCATAACGCTATCCGGGGACCCCATTTTCTGTTGCTGTGTCTCATTCTTTGCTAGTAAAATTGCTAGTGTTTATTAGTAAAGAGAAAATCCCAAGGGACTTTCAAAACAAAACAATAGACAATGAAAAGAGCTTCCAGTTCTATATTCAAATGAGTGCATGTTGCAGAGGATTAGGAATACGACCCTGCTGACGCATTCTGTACAAGCAGTACTGCTATACCAAACAAAAAAATCTTATTTCTTGACCAGCGCCCATAAAACGTTTGAAAATTGCGTTATTCTTTCGAAAAACAAAGGGAAAAGAGATAAGACGGCATGTGCTGGCTCTGTGTTACAGGATTTTGTATCATTTTGTGCCGTTGAAAAACAAAAAAATATGAAGAGCAAAAGTTTAGATTTCGTTTGAAACGATCATGTTAGTCATTGGTTGGAAATAGCCGGTGCAGTCAAGAGAATTATATAGAAAAATGTAGATAAGGTCAGCAGTCAGCACATTACAAAGATCAGGGCCAGATAATGGTGAGTTTTGAAAAAAAAAATCACGCGGTTTTGTGATTAAGGTAAAGCTACACAGGGGCTGCGTGCATAAGGGGGAGATGCTTTGGGCAGAGACTTTTTCAGACGTTCTAGCGTTACATCTGGAGAAAACCGCCGAAAACTCCAGATCATTAAATCAACAGCCGTGCTGTAGGTCAGAACCCAGGACCTTCACACTTCAGTCCTCTACCATATCCAGTGTCTTATCCACTCAGCAATGAGGAGGGCCCCTTTAAGAATTAAGATGTTATTAAAAAATAGTGAGGATTTCAAGGAAAAGATCTATTATCGCTAAAACCTAATTTTCTATTAATTTTAGAAAAAAAAAAGCAATCAGAATAGTGAATTTTGGGGTATTTTTGAGATATACAAGAGTGAATTTTGAAAACAAGCACGTGATTTTGTGATTAAGGTAATAATGCTACACGAGGACTATCTGCATAAAGGGGAGATGCCTTGTTCGGTGGACCTTTTCAGGGGTTCAAGCACGCATTCACGTTACATCTAGTGAAAATTCCAGACTATTAGATAGACAGCCACTCGTAGGCCCGACCCAGGGCCTTCACATTTTGGCCAGTGTCTTATCCTGTTTGTTCAGTGTCTTATCCACTCAGCCATGTTTAGACAGATTTTGGCACATTAAATAAGAAAAAAAAAATAATATAATCTTAAGCAATTATAAATATTTTTGGATTGTCTATTTATAGGTGTACTATTCACTGAAATAAACGATAAACTTGCATCAGTTACGAAACTTTTAGAAAAAGTTCTTAAAATTCGAAAATTTTGAAGAATGTGTCACTCTTTGACAAGTGTCGCTGTGCAATTCCATGTTTAAGATTTTCTCCTGAAGGTTTCATAAAAGGCACCTATTTTTTATCCATTTCAGTGTGCAGAGCAGTTTATAGAGAATCATCTTGGATTTTTTTTTTAGTCCCTGGCGCACTTATAGTTTAAAATTATTCGACATTACCCAATACTAAAATATACGAAAAAAGTTGCAAAATATTGAATTATATGTGTTTATTTTTTAGAATTACTGGTCAAGCCTATTGTCGGCAGCTGGCCGGCCATTAAAGGGAGAGAAAAAGAAGTAAAACTCAGTATAGTTGGTGTAGTGTTAAACTTTACGTTTCCGTTAAGAATTAAACAAATAAATTTAGAAGAAAAGAATCGCCATATTCGCCCGTTGTTTCGTTAAATGTTATGAATAGCTCAAAATCTGGAAGTTGAAGTGGAAACGAAAAAAGTTTTTTAAATAATGATAGAATTAATAAATAAATTTTTGACGGAAGATGAAGGTATTGGTAAAAAAAAAGGTGTGGAAGGAAATACAAAAAAAAATTCAAATTAAGCCAATGGGATTTCTTATAGGGGCTGCCTTAAATGGTGTCACGCTTGGAGGGGGTGGGGGTTAAGGAGATCGTGAAATTGTGTCAAGGGGAGGAAGTAATTAAGAAGTGTGACATCACCCATTTTGGCTAAATAAAAACACTTAGAGTCAGCACATATAATTTTTAAATTACGAGAAGTTTAGGAAGATATTTATTAGGGGTTAAAATAACTTGTTATGCTTACAAATGTCATTAAACCACATAGTTAAAGTTTTAAAATAACATTTGAAATAGGATCTACAGCGTAGTGCTTTGTTTCTGAGCTTCAAGTACAGTACAATCTGCATAAATGGAGATATACGAGACCAGACAGCCGAAGGATTACCGACAAATTCTGGATAATCAAGATAGTATCTTGTTTTGACACAAAGTCATATTCTTTCGTTGGGTCGGCATTGCAGTACACTAGAGAAATGCATTACAAAATACTTAAGGTAAGCTAGAAAATGGTCGGAGGGGGTATAGTGAAATGTGAGACTTAGTAACGCAGGTAGGGATGGACGAGAGACGACTTTTTGCGAGACGAGACAGACATTTTTAGCATTACGATATAGGGATTTTGCGAGACGAGACAAAGCTTTTAGGATGTTTTGCGAGACGCGAGTTTTCCATCTCGCTTCCATTACTAAAACGGTATGTCATATCGATGTTCATAAGTTATATTGCATTCTAGTTTTGGTGTTCTCGGCCATTACGACATCATTCATGAACGACCTATACGAGAAATTTAATAAGCGGGTTTTCCATTGTAAAACTTTGCTAAAATCCATGGAAGCAGTAATGGAATAAGTCCTTTGGACGTATGAGGATACTTTCATTTTTTAAATGCATGCAAAACTCGAGCACGCAGGTGTTTGCTTTCGAAGAACACGCCTCTCACAAATGAGTTTAATGATAACTAATGAATGAAGGAACGTTTCTGTAATGAGTCGAATTATTAAACTGTGCAGATGCGTGTGTGACGTAAATTGAAGTCATCCGTAACCACACAGGAGCTCCGTTCCATCTGGTTCATCACGAAATTCATATAGGTATACTTTTGTTTATCCGTCCCGTCGCAGATGTTTCGAGACTGCCGAAGCGTACTGCAGTCTCGTCAAGTGGTGTCTATGCTGGCGTATGCGTGCATGGAAAACGAGCATAACTAGGTTATTATATTGTGTGAAACACCCTGTGAAAGCGCGGATTGAAACCGCGTATCGTTCCGCTATCGACATCGTTATTATTATGTCCTCTGGGAAATTAACACTTCCTTTTAATTTCAGTAATGTGTGCATTTTCCCGTTTTTAACACATCTGGGGTTAAGAGGTGCTCCCATGATTTTGGTTTGTCTGCCTGTGTTCCCACCCGTCCTCTCTTACTGGAATAAATGTGTGTCGGTGCCACGAAATTTTTGGACAAGGTTAGGGCTTGACTGCTGAGCAGGTCAACTAGGCGTCTGCCTAGGCAGGGGTGGCCAAATCGTGACGCATCTGCCAAACAAGGGACATTGAATGATTTCAAGTGGCGCATTGCATCCTTCTGCCTACTTATTGTTTTTAGATAGATTAAAGAGCCGCCCAGGTGGTGCAGTGGCTTAAGATATATTCTATGACGCTTTCGGTCCGGTTCGAATCCC
>JAWZYV010001786.1:0-16914 GCA_038373885.1 Cheiracanthium punctorium
AGAAATCTATTTTCCCAATTTTTACTGCATAAAGCATTAACATTCCGGAATTCACTTGGGAATACGGGTTTTTCCGTGTGCTGTCAGTCAGAACGCGTTTTGCCTAACGCTCTCAGTTAGAACGCGTTTTAACTAGTTCTTTCGGGTTTTGACTGTAACATATTTGAGACGTCAGATATTTCAAGTAAAGTTCCAGAGTTAAGGCAGGTAAAACGGTTTATTAAACATTATCTTTAAGTTACAACATAGAGTGAGAAGGGAAGGGAGACGGGTACAAAAATCAGCTTGGACTCATTAAGCCGTTCCAGTGGCAGAAGTCTCTCGATTTTCGATGTGCGGGAGTATTTACGTTCATCATACCACGTGGTTTGCGAAGACGTAACTCCGCCTCCCTCTTATCTCTAATCGAACCACACACATTTACCAACATGACCCGCATCCGGGGCTACAAGGGCGTGGGGACACGTGTACATCTAAAGAACTCAGAATCGACGGCCTGATGTCTGACAAATAACAAAATAAATAAAACATAGCTCCAGAGCGCGCGTGGCAAGTATGACAGGAAAGCAAAACTTACAGTAAAAGTACCCGCTTGAACAATACCCGAACTAGTAAAACCCAAATTACCTTTTTATACATTACATATACATTAAATTGATTTTCTCCTCCGAAAGCGACTGTGCTGCCTCGAGTAGTCGAGAAATACTCGTTAAGTTGCCCCCTTTAGAGGCCTCTAAAATGCGTTCTATCGGTCCAAATGAGATAAAATTGGAACTATCTACAGATAATGCAAATGATGCACTCGAAATTCATTAAATGATAATAATAATAATAATTGCAGTAAAACCTCGCTATAAAGATGTTCAATACAATGAAAATACCTCTCTAACGCCAAAATGGTGCGGTCTTTCGAAATTCCAATATAATATAATTTCCCCTCGATAGTACGATACATCCTTCTAGAACGATTATTTTATTGGGTCCCTTAAGTATCATTGTATCGCGGCTTTACTATGTAATTAAAAAAAAAAGAAGTACCAAAATGTGTCAATAGGTGGCGCTATAACTCAGTCATTATTTGCATATATTGAATATATAAACTATCATTTGCAATCAATAGTCAAATGTTGAAATGACTTGACTAGTTGAATAGTCAAATGTAGCTTTTAATTAACAATAAATATCAATTATAAGTGCATAAAGAATGTTTCAGAAGTAATTTATTTATGCGAATTTTAGTGAAATTTCTGATTTTTATTTGCGAAAATTCCGTACCTCTAACCATCGTACAGTATGATTGTCCTGCACATGAAGAAAAACCAGTTTTCTTCAAAAATTTAATAGCCAAGATTTTTTTTGTTAATTGCAAATTTAATCTCCGTTATCAAAAGAAATACTATTTAATCAGGTCTGATAGGGTTAAACGAATAAAAAGAAGAGAATTCCGGTCTGAATGCATTGAGCGCACACTGTTCCCGTGTCGACTTGTTTATATATCGTGTATCATTTCTCAATGGTGACACTGTTACATGATTTATAGTGCTCTAACAGCAACAGTGTATCGTTGATAATGCAGTTAATTATCGAATTTATCCTCGAACCCTATAAATCATGGTCTTATTATGTCACTGTTCTGTTCATTAACATAATGCTAGCCTTCGGGTTGTTGCTTGATTCCCGCCCCATATGTTTTACGAGGTAACATTTCTTATTGGTCATTGATCGAATAAGTAGTCAGTTCGTGGGTTTTTTTTTTTTTTTTTTTTTTACTTTTAACCAGAAAGAGGCGAATTCGACAGGATTGGCGCCGACTACGTGGGTACTTCGGGGCTCAAGCACCCAGGGTCGTATCCTCGGGGGAAGCTGAGAGATCTGCAGTCTCCTCCTCCCCCCCCCACCCGAAATATGACCCCTTAACTTAGAATTTGATATTTAGCTTACAACTGAAACAGGGCTTACACTGTGATACCGCCCCCCCCAACGAGATAAAATCCTGGCTACGCCACTGCAGCACCCACAGAAAAAAAAAAAAAACTCACGAGGGTGCGGAGAAAATTTCCAGGAACAGTTTAAGTTACTTTTGTAGAAAAAAACTCTATTAAAATTCAGAAAAAAAAAAATCGGAGAGTTTTCTATGGAAAAAGGATTATTTATTTCATTATGTTTTCTATGACTGCTTGTCACAATGTGAGCAAAGTCAATCACTGGAAGACAGAGCTGTGAATGTCAAAATAAATAACTTTGTTTAGAATACAAAAATAATTAAATTTTGATTTTAACCTTATAGGGTGCTTGGAACCTAAGTGCGAGCAGAAAAATTAAATACGCCCTTGACCGACACCTCTGAACGAAATCCTACGTTAAAAGCTGTAAAATACCTTGCAATTTTGTTTAATTTAAAACAATAAATTTTGGATGAACTCGATTTCACTGTATCTATACGAGTTCAAATGATAGCGTTGCTAAAATTCACCCTACACAATCTGCACTCAAAGATGTCAGCGGGTATATCGTATTCCGCATTTATTGAATCGTTTTGAATTCGCGGAAAGGAAAGAGTAAAATATTAGTTTTTCTGTAGCGCGAATTGGCTGCAGAAATGCTCACGGAAGTAATAAACAACGATGATGAATGGAACCCCATTTATTTCCAGCCATGGCTAATTGAACATTTTACTGTTAAAGAGAGACTTGCGCCATTTTCTTTCTTTTATATGTTCCTTCCTCTAAGTAATTTTGTTGGAATAGGAGAATCAGCACATTATTTATTTATTATTATTTTTTTTTTTTAGGTTGCAGATTTATTTGATTTGTCTTTTCATTCTTAATGTATTCGAGCTTAAATTGTTTGATTAAATGTTGTTGATCTCGTTCACGTGTGGATTAATCGAATTTTTGTAGCGGTTTGTTTGTTTCCTACTATCCTTTCCAAAAAATATTTTACAATGACTTCATTTTAACTAACAGTTGAATGACTTTGAGGTTCAGTTACATTTACAGTTATTATTTAAAACTCCTCACGCAATTTTCAGAACACATTTCTGTTGCGTAATAATTCATGGAACATTCTGAAAATCAATCACTATTTTTAAGTTTTCTTTCCATTAACCAAAATTTTATCTTTTATGCTCTTTTAAAAACTATAATTTTTCCTGTCAAAACGAATGCTAGACCTGTGCTGAAACTCCGACCCCCCCCCCCCCCAACCAAGCTAAACAACAACAACATCAATCAATCAATCAATAAATATATAAATACAAATTTTAACTGGAATCCGTTCTATTTTACTATCTATCCGACGGTTCGTCATTGCCATTTTGATAGTTTAGACACCGTTAACTTATGAATATTTTCGTGGGTTCAAAATGTGTCTATGGTTGAAAGCTCATACCCTTTCCTTTATTTTTTTTATCATCTTTGCACTAGTAAAAAGTTCTGGGAGTGAAATATTGAAGTAACTTATGAATATTAATTTTGAACCTTCAATCATTCATATAAATTCTAATATCGTCTTATATTACTCCAATGCAAACATTCAATACAGTTAACCTCGAAGTTAAATCTTTAGGATGGGACACTTCCCTTAGAGAATGGGATAACGCATAAAGAGGTCGAACACCTCACTTGGTCACTGCTGGTGTAGCCATCGAAGAGAAGATAATATCAGGTTGTAACGAAAGTTTTCCGCCATATCTGCCTGAAAAACTAACTTCTAACTCCTTAGATAACTGATTTTGAACTTTCGGTACCAAACCTGCACAGTGTCACAAGATACAACAATAGTACTTAAAGCTATACTCATAATTTGTTGATATTATGTAGCTGACTTTTTGCAACACAAATGGAAGTCAATGATGGTTCTAATCCTCTAGAGTGATAGTTCCATTTGGGACACCTTATACTTAATGATAACTCTATTTTTTACAGATTTCACAACACAGTGTTGTAAAGTAAGCCTCTTTCTTTCAAATGCCAAAAATAGTTTGACAAAATAGGAGCCAATACGCCAACGCGAACTGTGTGCTGGCGATGTTTGCGGTGGCGGGAAACTTTCGTTACAACCTAATACTTAAAAAGTGTTCATTTATGATGGCGATCACGCTTAAACAAACAGCATTTACATTTATTTCATGCGGTGATATGCTTTAGCACAGCTTTAAATTCCCGCTAAAAATCAAACTCATTTTAAAATATTAAATTCTTATCACATAAAAAATTCAGTCATAAAGCCATTTTCTGATATAAATATACGTTGCAGCAGACGAAAAGTTCTTTTTCGCCAGCCATGATATGCGCACTCGTTAGAAAATATAAACTTAATATTAATCATCTCAAGATAGAGCATTTTTTCCTCAAATTAATTTGTTACTAAGGCTACCACGTAAGCAAAAGTGAAAAAAAAATAATTAAAATTGAGTGCTGGCTTTCTTAATTTCGCTCACATACTAAGTTGGGAAATTAAAAAAAATTTAAAACTAGTTAGCAGTCAGTGCGGGGAAATGTTTTATTCATTTGCCGCCAGGATTGCTGCATGTTACTAGATTGCCATGTTTACATTATTGAAACTTAGTTTGGGTACCAAAAATTCAACAAAGCAGTCTATGAAAAGTGTCAGAGTGTCCACTCCTATAATATATCTCCGTGTAGTTGACTTTAAAAAAAAAAAAAAGAAAGAAAAAAGTGTTATAAGAGCTTTGGTAAATAAATAATAATAAAAAAAAAAAAAAACGGAATGGAATTGCAAAAATATTTAGAGTGACACGTTCTAAAAAGTATTCCATTTGAAGAAGTTTTTTTCGGAAAATTGGATAGCTCGTATGTGGGTTTATCGTTTACTCTTAAGCTGTTGTCGCCTATTAAAGTCCTTAAAAGATACCTTAATTTTAAAGGTTCATTACGAGAAAATGCGATTTTTGTACAAAATAAATAAATAAATAAATCTGTCAGCCCCCCCCCCCCCGCCTCTTTCTTGATTTGTACCATACGAAAGGGCGTAGAGGAAACAACATTTCTCTTTTCATCCTTATAAATAAAAATGAAATTCTGTTTGTTTGTTTGTTTGTTTATTTGTTTGTTTGTTTGTTTGTGGATTTGATTCGTATACAAATCCACAAAAATGGACCTATCAGCCTGAAATTGGGCACAGATGTGTAAAATAATATAGAATAAAAGATAGTCCACTTTAAAACTTTGAAAGTCCACCCGTTCCCGGAATTTAAGAGATTTTTTGTGTTCTCCACGCAAAAAGCTTTCCGAAATTGTAACCCCTGTAGTCAAAAAAGTGTGAAATAAGGATCGTGGTTGCCATGTGTGGCGATTTTGCCGAATAAAATGTTTTAAATTCTCAAAGTAAAAATAAAAGAATAATGAATTTTTTTTGTTAGTTTATATTCGTAATGTTATTTTTTTTAAATTATAATATCGTGTGCATAGGAAATCGGACCAGGAATGAAATGTTTTATACGCAAAACAATAAGAATTGAAGATTTCCGAGGCTAATATGTTAAAATTTTTTAGTTTGGCGAAAAAATAAAATGGCTCAATGCCGAGAAAGTGAGTTCTAGCGGTTTACACTGTTTCCGGCTTGGCGAAATTTACTGAGAGCTTAAGGAAACGAATTTTTGAAAACAAGTGCAAAGGTTTTATTAGAATACAGCGTTAAATTTTAATGATCCGTGCGGAAATAATGCAGTTATTAAGAGATTTCAAGCGATCTATCTTCAGCATTCTCGCCAATTGAGTGCATTGATTTTAGTTGGGGGAAATCCGCCAAATTTCAGAAAATTGAAATCTTCGCATTTAGTACATCGAGGTAACGATGAATGAAACATGTTATAGTTGATAATTTAAAAAATGAGGCTGTAATAAGGGATTCCACTTTTCAAAAAAATGCCTGGCGGTCGAACCATTTCCCATTTTGATTGCTGCTAAGTCAATGCTTCGAATGATTCCCTGAAAAAACTCTTGCAAAATGGCGTATGTTGGCACTTTGGTGAGGCTTAGATTTGAAACTGGATTTTATTTGAGACTGGTATCTATATTAATAAAACAATGTGTGTAAACTGTTTGTTTGTCTGTGTCTCGCGTAGCTCGCAAACGGGTGATCGTAGACCTACCAAATTTTGAACGGAAATTCTCCATGACAGGTCCCGACACACCTCGAAGCGATTTTTTCAAAATTCGAACTATTTTAGGAAATATCGATAAAAACGTATCGCAAAAGGCTAATTTTTGCTTTCCGCCATTTCGTAATTGTAACCCCACAGTGCATTAAGCGACAATTAAGCTTATATAGGTTGCCACATTCGGCAGTTCATTAAATGATTCAGACTCTTGAAGTAAAATTAAAAGAATAACGATTTTTTTTTATTTTGACTAGATTATTTGTAAGGTTGTTTTTAAATTAAAATATCGTGTGCATGTGAAATCAGAGCGGGAATGAAATGATTTATACTCAAAAGAAAAATAGAATTTGGAAATTTTCCGAAAATAAATGTGCAACTTTTTAATTGGGCGAAAAATAAAAGGGGTTGATGTCCGATTTTGTGGAGAATTCTAACGCTTGGCGCTATTTATCGTAATTAAATCGTCTGCTATTTGGGTTATGAATACACCTGCGTATAAGTTTTTGAAATTTTCATTCAGTTGGAATTGTGCATTTTTCTGAGCAGCTTTTCTGCATCTATTTCTAATATATTACATCCAGAAAAAAGGATGTTAGAAATATCAATTTTAATTTTGTTTAATCACACTCATGAATAATGATACACTTTCCAACTTAATAAAAGAAGGAACGAAAATAGGGAAGACCCATGGATTATAACACTTTTTATATATAGCACTTTAGTGCGTATTTAAAATCTGAAAGTGTGTCAGATTTTCTATGATTCTAGCGCTTGGCGCAATTTAATGAGAGGGTATTTTTAAAAACAAGCGTAGGTAATCTTATAAATAAAAATCAAATTCTGTTTGTCAATTTGTTGATTTGGGTAGTATACAATTCCACAAAAATGGACCTGTCAGCCTGAAATTTTACACAGATATATGTAAAATAATATAGAATAAATGATAGTCCACTTTAAAACTTTGAAAGTCCATCCTTTCCCGGAATTTAAGAGATTTTTTATGTTCTCCACGCAGAAAGCTTTATGTAATTGTAACCCCTGTAGTGAAAAAAGTGTGTGAAATAAGCATCTTGGTTGCCATGTGTGGCGATTTTGCCGAATAAAATGTTTTAAATTCTTAAAGTGAAAAGAAAAGAATAATAATGATTTTTTTAGTTTATATTTGTAAGGTTATTTTTTTAATTATAATATCGTGTGCGCATAAGAAATGAGAGCAGGAATGAAATGTTTTATACGCAAAACAATGAGGATCGAAGATTTCCGAGACTAATATGTAAATTTTTTTAGTTTGGCGAAAAATAAAATGGCTGATAGGCCGATTTTTAGAAAGTGAGTTCTAGCGGTTTGCACAGTTTTAGGCTTTTTGGCGCAATTTACTGAGAGTTTAAGGGAATAGCAATTTTGAAAAGAAGTGTATAGGTTTTCTTAGAATACAGCATGAAATTTTAACTATCCGTGCAGAAATAATGCAGTTATTAGGGCATTTCAAGCGATGTAGCTTCAGAATTCTCGCCAATTGAGTACATTGATTTAACTTGGGGGAAATCCGCCAAATTTCAGAAAATTGAAATCTTCGCATTTAGTACATCGAGGTAACGATGAATAAAACATGTTATAGTTGATAATTTAAAAAATGAGGCTGTATTAAGGGATTCCACTTTTCAAAAAAATGCCTGGCGGTCAAACCATTTCCCACTTTGATTGCTGCTAAGTCAATGCTTCGAATGATTCCCTGAAAAAACTCTTGCAAAATGGCGTATGCTGGCACTTTGGCGAGGCTTAGATTTGGAACTGGATTTTACTTGAGACTGGTATATATAATAAGACTGGTTATAGATAAAAATGAATGTTGGTATGTGTGTAGGAGGTTGAAAAACTCAGCACCGTTTCACCGATCACCATGAAATTTGGTTCACCTAAGTCTTTTATCATGGAGAAGGTTTTTATGCTATCCGTTTTCCTCTAACTTGCCACTAGCTGGCGCAGCAGAACGTCGAATTCTATTCCGTTTAGCCGTTTGCTATGCGAATATCGTCCAACCAATTTCTATGAAATTTGGTACACGCGGATATTAGAACACGGAGAATATTTTTCACTATCCATTTTGCTGTAACTTTCCGCTAAATGGCGCTGCAACGCATCAACTTCTATACCGTTCGACCGATCGGCATAAAATTTTTTATACTTACACATTTGAGCACGAAGAATATATTCTAACTGTGTTACTTTTGATGTTACTCACCACTAGGTGGCACTGCAATGCATTATTATTTTAACTCGCCACTAGATGACGCTGCAGCAGGCCAAATTTTTGACCATTCAAACGGTGGCTATGAAAATCAGTACTCATAGCTATTTGAACAATGAGAATATTTTGGCGTTATCCATTTTCATATAACTCGCCACATGACGGCGCTGTAGCAAATCATTTCTTTAATTAACCACTAGATGGCCCTGCAGTGTATCACTTCTTGACTGTGCGAATGATCGCCATGGAAATAGGTATACATAGATATTTGAACACGGGGAAGAGTTTGGCACGATCCATTTTCCTATAACTTGACACTAGATGTCGCGTCAACACATGAACTTCAGGACTATTCAGCCGATCGTCATGAAAATTCGTATGCATCGATATCTGAATGCGAAGAATATTTTCGCCGTATCCGTTTTGCTAAAACTCGCCACTAGATTGCGCTACGCCGCATCGCCTTTTGCACCATAAAATCGATTGCCTTGAAATTCAGTATGCATGATTATTGAACACAATATAACGCGATATCCATTTTGCTATATCTCTTTTTTACAATAAATAGTAATCACAACAAATATTAATGTCAAAAAGTCCATTCATTCCCGTGCGAAGAACGGGTACTTCAGCTAGTATGTCAATAAAATTTGCGGGGGGAAATGTTCAAAGTTATTATTACTATTTTTTGATTCCATAGTATTCTTTATTCTTTGAATAAGTTTTTTTAAAAGCTCCGTTCCTTCCGGATAAAAACACGTTAGGCGAAGAAAGGGGGAGGAATGCTGGAAAAACACGTTTCTGTCACCATCTTGATCTCCGAGATACGATCCGAGAATAGGAAGGCCGAAAAGCTCAGAGAGGAGAGATTTACGATCTCCGACAGCAGACAGGAAATTAGAGGATTCTGCCGAATGTGGACTTGTAATTTCCTTTTGGTCACATTCGCTCAATGAAATGTCTTTTTCTTTTTCTATTTTCTTTTATTCCTTTTCTATATATATATATATATCTTTTTCTATCCTTCGTGTTGCCCCTTCCTTCGTCGTTTCGCCGAATATCGAAACGAAAACCCGAAAATAACACAGCGCCCGGAGCGATGTCCTGATCGGTGCACTTGTTCATTTCCTCGCCCTGTCAAAGTTAGACTTTTTGACGGGCTCGTTTTAGAAAATAATCTGTGTATAGCCCACTGTTTACGTAAGCGTTTGTACGCGTGGTAGTAAATCGCAAGTACAGTGCGCAACGGTTCTAACGGACTTGGGATATAACGTACTATCGGTTATAACGTACTTAGAAGCTAGGTCCCGATTAAAGTCCTTACATAGGCGCACTCACGGAGGGGGCTATGGGGGCTGAAGCCCCCCCTAAAGGTAGGAAGTTAGAAGCGAAAAGCTTTAAAAATGAAAATTGTCGCTAATGTATTATAATTTTTTCTTTTTTTAATCGTCTTCAAGTTTTTTCTAACCAAAAAAGACATTTATTTGAAAAAGTTTTTAAATAAATGCTTACAGTTAGTTTATGAAGCACTGTTAATCTCGGTTACAACGTCACTGAAAAGATCAGATAATTATTTATGACTCCATACCGAGTTACATTGCTTATGAGCTTGTGTTCTATGGGACAATCAAATGGTACCGGATATGTAGACGTTATAAGAGAGTTGTAACTAACCGAGGTCACTATAACAGAGTTCAGCAGTATTTGTATGTCGCCCAGCCCCCCCCTAAACTAAAATCCTGGGTGCGCCACTGAAGTCCTATATTTATAATGTTATTTAAATTCGGTTCAAAAGTACGTACGTCGGCTATAACGTACTTTTTATACCAAAGCCAAAAATAAAATGTTGCTTCTCTTAAGAATTTTATGTCCTTGTTCTCGGAAATTCAGTACCTTCAAAAACGCTCGTTGTCCGTTTTCAGATTCTCTAGCGAGATGAATTGTGTATGAAGGAAGGGAACGATCTTTTATCTTTTTCGCCTGCTAGGTAGGGCTAAGAACAAGACCCTGTTTCTTATGTGTCATTCATACATGTAAATGCCTCCTGAGAAGCCCTATCTATTATGATTCTGATAATAGTGAATAAGAAACAGAGGAGAGGAGACTACACCAAGCCTACCCGACGCATTCAATGCTGCAAAAGCAGGATCACGATTTTTCGAATGCCGCAGTGATGATGCTGAGGCTCTACAAAGGTCTATTATGGATATCCAAAACGGTATTTTTAAAGTAGCCTCTGCCCATTTAAAACGAAAGAAAATGACAGATTATTGATCTCAATAAAAATTTGTAAGTCATAAAGAATTTTCTCTGTTTAATTTAAATTTTAAAAAATCAGACATGTTTAAAACACATTTTACAATGAAACTTTGAACTCACTTTTTACTTTCCGAACATGTACCATGTAAGGAAAGTATTGTCATCATAAAAAAATTCGACTTCGAGATTTTGGTGTTTTGACACGTTTTGAAGGCTTCTGAATCCATTTATGCTATTTTTACGAGATGTATGTATGTATGTGTGTGTGTGTGTGTGTATGTGTGTTTGTGTGTATGTGAGTGAACACGATAGCTCCTGAACGGAGCATTCGATTGAGCTCAAATTGGATATATATGCCATAAACCACCGTCGCAAGACCGGTATTGATTTTGGTGTGTATAGGAGTTATAGTTTTTCTACAGGGCTACGACAAAGATTTCTTTTACATTATGGCCTATGGGGGGAATTTCTTGAAAGTGCGCTAGCGTTTAAACGATACATTCGATGGAGCTCCAATTCGGTATACATGTTATAAACCACCATCCTAAGACCGGTATTGATTTTGGTGTGTATAGGACTTATAGTTCTCCTAAAGGGCTACGACAAAACTTTCTTTTATGTTATGGCATAATGGCCTATGGGGAGACATTCTTGAAAGTGCGCAAGCGTTTAAACGGTGCATTCGATTGAGTTTCAATTTGGTTGAGTTATTGTTTGAGTTATTCATCGATTAAAATTTATTTAAGTGCTTGGTAATGATCTTAATCGTAAGTGTTCGGAAAGTCGAGTGGAGTCACTCCAGATTTTTTAAAATGTAATATTAAATCTTACCGCGGTACTTTTTATAACGTACTACTTTTTTAGGTCCCGTGAGAGTACGTATATAACCGGTGTCTACTGTATTAGAAATCCTCTGTCAGTGGAGGTGGGGCAGTCCCAGTGCCGGCCCAAGGGGCGTGCGGGGCCCCAGGCGAAGCGCAAGGCTTCTTTTCTATCATGTTTTATATAAGTTACTACGAGCACTGCTAGTACATATTAGCTTTATTTCTCGACTTTTTTCAGGATATATCACAACCATCTACCAAGCTCGCGAAAAAATGGACCAGGAGCGGGGCCTCTTTAAGCGCGGGGCCTTAGGCGATCGCCTACATTCGCACCCCCCTTGGGCCGGCACTGGCAGTCCTCTCGCGCTCGGGTTTTCGGTCGTGGCAAATCAGTTTCTAGATTTTTGGAATGAAGCTTATAAAATATAATTCATATAAAGTAGTTATAATAGTAGCTTATAAAATAGTAACAGTACTAGTAAATTACTTCATTACTAGTAAATTACTCATTGGCAAGAATAAGGCCCTTTTTAAAAAAATTAGGGGGGTTCTGACCCCTCCCCACTCGCTACCCCACTGTTCTTTCGGTCACAGTTGATTTTCTTAACTGACACTTATTCTTTTTTTTTTCTTTTTACATCATTTAAAGTGAAGAATTTACTACACAATTAAAATATTTTTCCTTTTCCCTTAGTGCATTGCTTTTGTCATTTTCCTTTATTGACGCCACAGTGTTAAGAGTCCAGAAACTCCCGTTTCGAGATTGTTTAACCCTTTGAGGCACAACCCTTTCCCAATGCTGAAAAAAAGGACAGTCGTTGCCATCGCTCGACTTAACTACCAGCAAGAGGGCGGACGATCGAAACGTTCATCGCATGTCACAGATCGAGAGACCCCTTTTCGACGACAGCTGGCTGTGCGGCACAGACAGCTGTCGTAAAAAAAAAAAGGGTCTCTCGATCTGTGGCACGCGATGAACGTTTCGATCGTCCGCCATCTTGCTGGTACTTAAGTCGAGCGATGGCAACGGCTGCCCTTTTTTCGGCATTGGGCAATCTATCCAGCTGTTCTCTCATTCTTCCATTTTTCAGCAGATGTCAGTGGTTAAAAATAATCGTGACAACTTTTTTTTTACGGGAAATGGCATGCTAAAAAGTAAAGGATTCTCGTGGAGCGCTGTCACCCGCAACGATTTTTATAGAAATTAAATCTATTCTTCGTGACTGGCAACAGCCAAAACGTGAGAGTTTGGTGTTCCCAGAGCGGGATCACTGCTCCTTAAAGGGTTAACGCTCAACAGCTTCTTTCGAACAGCAGAGCTTGTTGAAGTTTTCTTTTCCCGTCCAGTGCACCCAAATCTTCCATGATTCTCCACGCACTCTCTTTAGTTTAATATGCTCATTTAAAAGGTCTGTGGACAAGAACACTTATATATATATTTACCCTCAAGATGTAAGAGAGTAACCGCTTTTAAAGCACTCTTTTTTAAGTCATGCTTTCAGGGAAGTTTTCTTCTTGGTGACTCCGATTGGCCGAGTTTCAAGTCACAAAGACCTTGAAACGGAGTGTGTGCAGTTCTTGTGCAATTGCCAGGTTCTTCTTCGTTTTGTCTTAATCCGCGTAATGCCACGTGCACGCAGTGGAGATCTTGCGACCGGAGTACGTAATTGTTTCGACAGGTGAAGAACGACCCTGTTAAGTAGCGTAATTCGATAATAATGTGGATTGTTGCTAGTTTTAATAGAGTCGTGTTAAGGCTCTTGTGTACTCACTTCGGAAGTCCATCGCCGCAATGTTATTCCAGTGTTGTAGTCCTAAGAAAAAAAGTGGGGGGACGCTCATTTTACCTAAACTTAAATTCATAAAATGTAATGATTCCTTAAACAACCAATAAAACTAATTTAACCATAATTTGTTTATTAATTAATTAAAATGAACTCATTGTTAAATTATTGATCACTTGTTAATAATCTAAACTAAGTCTTTTTGATCAACCGTGTAAGCTACAGCTGCGGGAAAAAAAAAGTCCCACTTGTACATTTTTCGGCCGTCGTTCATCGCACAGCAAAGTTACAGATACCAATCGTTTACGATTGACGCACAATTTAATTTGCTATGCATAAAAATTGCATAAGGGGCCATCTACATATTAAAATTCGCACCAACTTTTTTTTTCTCAATAGCAACCCCTAGATTTCACTTCATATTTCAAAAAATTAGCTCATTTTAACCCCGGACACCAATTTTCAACAAATTTGGACAGAAAATGAGTGAGTTATGAGCACCCAAAATCCCCCTCCCCCATGTTAAAATATTTTTTCATACTTCAATTCATATCTCATATAATATTGGTAGTAAGAAGCTGATTTTTATTCGTACTATTAGAACTAAATGACCCAAACATAATTTAATGTTATTATGATTTTTGATAAATTATTAAATTAATATTCAAGAAAATTATGAATAGCGACTTAGCCAAATTTCGATGGAAATAGATGCAGAAATTAATATTACATGGCTGTGCAAATTTTCAAATTTTTAGGTTCAGTAGTTTAATTTATATTAAATAAAATGTGCTTTTTTCATGAGTTAAGGGACCATATATAAATTTATTAAGTGAAAATTTTTTGAAAATTGCATAAAATAAATGTAAATTAGATTTATTTTGTGCAAAACTCAGTAAAAGATACCAGTATTAAAAATATCAAATTTTGAAGCAAATAAATAGAGGTTTTTACAGTTTGTTGGGGATTCTATAAAGCGTGTATTGTTGCGTCCGCTACCCTATTCCCCCAAATAAAATATTTTCCAGCTATAGAATTAGATGCAGTAGATGTATGTCTTCTAATACAACGTCCTATTTCTGAAAAACTAACATCCTCAACTTTCCAGGCATGAATGTGACCTTTTTTAATATCGGAAACATTAGGTCTTTGGAATTCCCCATACTTTATCAAACATTCAAAATCACGTTTTTCTGTAAAAAAAATTTCTTCTAACTATAAATTAAAATACCGCCAAAAGTCTTAAGAATATTGCACATTGCAGGCGATAGTATTAAATGAAGAAAGTGAAATAACAAACACAGTGGTAATTTTGGGTCGGCAAAAAAGTAATTGCGTTTTTTACATGAAATTCAAACAAATAAATTTTCAATCATGAAACCATTCTTTAAGTTCGACCATAGCTGAGTCGAGCAATATTCATGCTTGTAGTCAGAAGAGCAGGGAGCAGCCTCTAACTCCTGCCAACATTTCAGCTGTCTAAGAGAAACATCAAGGGAAACACTGAATAACGATTTCAAAATTACAAGGATTTTCAAAATCCTTAGCAGTCATTTTGCATTTTCCCCTTAAATCATGTGTACGAACCAAGGAAGTTATGAACTCACGGGTCATTTGGACCACAGACTAAATATTCTATTCTACCCTTGATATTCTCAGTACAAAAAACTTTAAGAGAGATGGGAACAATATTTTCCTTAATAATATTAATTTTTTTTTAATTCTCGCGAGCGAAATTAATGAAAGGCGAAAAGTTCGGAACCTACAAATAGCGTTTTTCAATTTGCAGAAAGTCCCTTAAAAACGCGCAAAAATTAATTTGCAATATCTCCGGAAATTATCGTATAGGGATGGACGCGAGACGAAAAATAAGCGTCTCGCGTCTCGCAAAATAGCCTAAAAGCTTGTCTCGTCTCGCAAAAATCCCTATATCGTAATGTTAAAAATGTGTGTCTCGTCTCGCAAAAAAGCTGTAAATCTCTGTCTCGTCTCGCAAAAAAGCCGTCTCGCGTCCATCCCTAGTAGGAAATTGGTGAAAATTTATATTTAGGGTAATTTGAAGGTTTTCTTTCGTTTAATAAAGTCAAAATATGGGGTTGCTATTGAGAAAAACGAAGTTGATGCAGAATTAAATATGAAGACGGCCTCTTATGCAAATTAAATTAATAGTAAATTAAAGTACGCGTTATTTGCAAACGAATGGTATATATAACTTTGCTATACGACGAGCGATGGCGAAATAAAAAGCAAGTGGGACTTTTTTTTTCCGCAGCTGTACTTAATTTGTTGTTGCGAACATGTATATCGGATTTGTGTGATCGGCTCGACGCCCGCTTATAAATCCTCGTCAGAAAGACAACGCAAGGGGAGTGCCCTCCGTAGGGGTCTTTCTAAGGGGTCCTGACCCGTATCTAGGCAAAGTTTCGGAGAGAAACACGGAAAACTCCGAACGGTTAGGTCGACGGACGCACAATGTGACCCGAAACCGGGACCTTCACACTTCGCCCGTCTACCATTTCCAGTAACATAACCACTGTGCCATGGTGAGGCAACAATCCAATGTCAAAGTGACAGATTTTCTTTTGGATTGGTACGTGACTATTCGCTACCCCGATTTTGTTCACTTTTTCGGCCATTCAGAAAGTCATTTTTTACTGAGTACGTTCGGAAGGTTATAATTTGTCTATTCTTATGGATATGCTTTCACTACTGAAGTGTTTCAGAGACCCTTACAATCCCATTTGTAAAGTCTATTCAAACAGTCAAAAGTTTCCTTTTGATATTTATACTGATATACTTGCTCTCGCGCGAACACAATGAAAATTTTAATTTCTTCACAAAATTTTTAAAAAACTTTGTAAATGAGCGTCCCCCCTGAGAATAAAAAGTGGGGGGACGTATGGGCTAAAGTGAAAAAGTAGGGGACGGCGTCACCCCGCGTCCCCCTTCGACTACACCACTGTGTTATTCTATGGAGAAAACGGCCTTCACTACTACAGGGTGTCGACAGATCAGGGAAATCATGGAAAAATCAGGGTACTTTATCGATCTGGAAAAATCATGGAAATATCAGGGAATTTTGCAAAAATATTTAAAAATCAGGGAACTTTCGTTTTTGCCCAGTGAACTAGATCATTTTTAATTATCAATCGGATGCGGGTCTCCGTTCTGGATCACACGATACTCAACGGATGCACAGATACAGACATTTTACGAATCCGAAACCAGAATACAGATCATACGAGAACATAGAAATATGAATCTGAGACTGGAGTGATCTAGGCGCTATCACTATACGAATCCGAAAAAGCGAATGTATTCGGACTCGTTCTCAGATGCGGATCATACAAGGAACCGGATATGAGAATCATATCGGCATGTGAATCAATTTTGCATGTGAATTGCTTCCTGAATAAAGTCATAGGTAAAATGAATGGTAAAAGATGATTTTAGTCTTTTACTACGCCGTTGTGTTTTTTAAAGTGATGGGACATTTGAGTGATACCTGCTAAGCTCCCCCGCAAGACGATTTTTTTTTTCAGTCATCCTTACTCTTAAAATTGAACTCTATAAAACGAGGAGACTTTCTGCTACATAGTGTCTTTTAGTGTTCAACTCAATTTTATGTTTGGATTTATGAAAGTGAACTACACTTTTATTAATATTAAGCAATTT
>JAWZYV010001787.1:0-16177 GCA_038373885.1 Cheiracanthium punctorium
TTGAATGTTGGGACTGAGTTAAATACCGTGTTCTTACGGAGGGGCTTTCCTAAAGAAGTCCAAAGGGACTTGGGGAAGTCTGTCTGATTCAGAAGCATTAGTCAATTTTCCTAGGTCTTTTAAATTGATATCTGAAGTTTAACTACTACTCCAGGCATTTTCAAAAACTAGAAAATATATGAAAGTGCTTGGATCGGAAAACGTAAAACAAACAAACAGCAAAAAATGCATGTAAAACAATGTTAAATTAAAAAGAATTCTAAAGTTAAAATTTTGAATTACTTTTAATTTAACCCTGTATTTTGAATTCAGAATTTCCTAACAAGTTCAGGATGCGCGTCATCCACAGTTCGTTGTGCCCCCCACTGAGCGATTCAGTTGAGAAAGTTCATTCTTTTGTTCAGATAATTTCGGAATTTATAGGTTTAGAGACAGTGGAGGACGGGGAGCATAATTTGCTTCTGGCTTTGTTTGCACTTCCAACAGTGAGTGGCGCGTGAAGGTAGAGGGTTTAGTCCGGCAGATGTGGTGCCGGGAAGGAACTTGCGCACCCCGCAGACCCCGGTAGTTGAAAATTGTCTCGATCTAGTTGTATCAGACACAAACGTTGTAGAGTATATCTTGAGCCTGACAAATAGTTTGAAAAAATGGCAGGCGTTGGCGGCAGAGGAAATGTCCGAAAAGCGAGGGAAAAGAAAATTGGGGTGATACGAATGCTGTGTCAAAGGTGTTTAAGGTGGACCTAGAGGCCGAGATTCCATACACTTTACTTAACTCCATTCAATCTGATCTCCGGGAGATATTTAAAGAAGTAGGCTCGGGAAAACGGTCTCCCGGTGAAGCGAAAATTAAGGTCATACAAGATTTTCCAACTCCGACTTCAAAAACGCAAATTCCCTCGTTCTTGGGTCTGAGTGGTTATTACGCAAGATACGTTCCAAACTATAGCGTGATAGCCGTCCCATTGACGGACGCGTTGAGGGGAAATAAAAAGAAAGAGAAAGTTACGTGGACAAGCGAATGCCAGGAGGCATTTGACGCGCTAAAAGCCGCTTTAGTAACAAAGCCCGTATTGTATGCCCCTGACTACTCAAGGGAATTCATCCTTCGTGGCTTATCTCAGCAAAAAGTTTTCGCTAGCGGAGAAGAATTACTCTGTCATTGAGAAAGAGCTTGCGTCTATTGCATACGGGATTAGGAAGTTACATTATTACTTAGATGGGAATCCGTTTGTGATAGAAACTGACCACGATCCCCTGACCTATTTAAACAAAATGATGGGAGCAAATGCACGGCTTACTAGGTGGGCGTTGCAGTGGCGGCCCGTGGTCAAAACTGTTAGTGCAGCCGGAAGCATATGAGCCTCGCCCCCTCCTCCGGACAGGAATGGAAAATCTTTGTTATTGAATCGAAAGCTGGCGGATTAAGCCCTCACCGAGGAAAAAAAAAAGAAATTACATAAAAAATGTAAGAGATCCTATTTTACTTTTCCATAAAATGGACATAAATTTCAACCAGCCGCTCTTATCCTCAAAATTGCATGAATCCGTGTCTGATTCGAAGTTTCCTTAGAATTTTCTTTTGTAACGATAACTTGAGAAGAAAAGAAGAAAAAAAAAAAAGAAAACGTACTTATTTTTTATAAGTCTAATCAATCCTCCTTTCTTTTAAACTTGCGATTCGGTCAGTGATGCCCTCATAAAAAGGCGTTGTTTTAATTCAGATATCAATAATTTTAAAAGCTCTTTAAAATTTCCTATGTTTAAAGAATTTTTTCGCTCGCCATGTCCTCTAAATGCCAGTTCTTGCTTACTTAAAAACAATACTGCTTTGATGGGTAATTGTCCATTCATAAGCGTCTATTCAGGCTTACCTTCTTGATAAATTCAGGAATATAAAGTCGAGAGTTTGCCGAACAAATATTCTCCTTACTCCCTCCGTCACTTCTCGAGCCAATAAGAGAGTCGAATTCACAGGTGCTGCCGACCTTTCAAAATCTTGAATGAGCTGAGTCTTAGCTGCGTACCCCCATTATAGCCTATGCCGGAGGAAATGCTTACGTAACCGTTGTCATGGCAACGGTGCTGCCAATTTTCTTATCAGCGCTCTGGGCTGAACCAAAGATTTTCCCAATTGAATTGCGGGAAGATTAAAGTGCTTTTTTTCTGAATGAGCGATCTGGCCACAATACGGTTTTTTTTTTTTTTTTTTTTTTTTTTTGGAGATTTTTTTAATTTACCATAGGAATTCCATAATTCTAATCTGAATTTAGGAAAATTAGTAGAATAAATTATTTTAAAGTATGTGCTGATGGTTTCAAGTGCAGCCCGGCTGTACTTGCTATATCTCACGAGCCGCCACTGGGGCGTTGTTCCTACAACAGTATAGGCTTAAAATTAAGCACAAACCCGGAAAGAAACATCGGAATGCAGACGGTTTAAGTCGTTCCCAAAATCAAGAAGACTAGGAGATGTCCCACCAGGGAAATAGCTGTGTTTGCGAGGTATTCGTCTCGCAGTTTAGTTTACAGAATAGTTTGTGTGTATTTTTGTTTTGTTTTTTTTTTTTTTTTTTTTTACTAGAAGAGTTGTAAATATTGGATCATATTATTTGAATTTGGGAAGGCACCCTGGATTTTAACACTGAGTGTTGTTTCGGGTTTAAAACCTAAAAGAAAGTTTTTTTGTGTGTGTATATAGTGAATTAAGATGTAAGCTTTGTCCGCCTTGCTAAAATGCGTTTTCCTTTTTATTCGTACGTGCCTCACGGGGAATTGTCTCAAGAGGGACTTACGGATTTGGTTTTGCCAAAAGGTTTCCGCTTCATCGCTGAAACTTTTGTCTTCATGCGGGAGGGAGTTGTGACAAGCTACTACTCCCCCAGAAATGTACCAAGGACTCGATGTGTTTCCCACGATGCGGAAACACTAAAGGCGCGTTTCGACTAGGTTGTTATTTTCCGCAAATCCCTTACCGCTGCTAAAAACTCTCCGTAAAGCCGGTTTCTCGGCCGTTATCGCCTGTCTTTATCGTTTTAAAAGGTATTCATTTCCCGTCTTTAAGCGCGCTAAGTTCTTAAAGAATCCCACTTTTAATTGGCTGATCGCGTCCCCCAAACATTCCAATATGGCTGTCGTGATAGTGAGAATGTACTAGATATTTTTTTAAGGATAAATAGGCTCTTAATTCTTTTCTTTTTGGTTCAATTAATCATCAATTTTCATAAGAGTATTCCAAATTATTGTAAATCTGCTCTGGACAAAACTGATGCAGTCAATTGACCTAAAAAATCTAAAGAGAGAGAGAAAAAAAAAAAAAAAAAGCCCGGCGCTCAATCTCTTTCTCCATGATTTCATGCACAATTAATCATAATTCTGTCATTCTTCCTTTAGAGTGTTTTTATCCCTTATGTTTTATAGTCACTCTTTTAATAATATTTCTATTTCTTTTTGTTTTTGGCTCGTAACTATTCGATGTGTCGCGTAGATCTGTGACAAGATCAGTTCAAATTAACTAATAACATCCTTCGGGTTGTGTCTAGCGTGGCTAGGACCTTCCGTACTTGCCTCTTGTCGTGTTGTCCTGAGTTCGATTCACGCTGCTGCTCTTTTTAGGGCCTTGCTTTACTGTCGGTTTTGTTTTATTTCAGTTAAAAAAATAATAACAGGTTATTCTATACTTTACTTATTTTTTTCTTTAATTTATTTTGCGATAATTAATAATAAAAAATAGTTATGACTTTGAATTTAAAAATATTTAATTTAAGTATTTTTTGCAAAGCTTCTTCCTAACTTTTTCTTTAAGTATTTCATGTGATATTCTGATGATCTCTAGCATTTTGACATCTATTTCTAATTAAAATTAAGTCTTTATTCTTGTAATATTATTGACTGTATTTGAAAAATTCAATATATATATATAATTAATATTTCAATGAATTTTTTTTCTCTTCAGAAAGCTCACATAATTAATTAATAATAGTTATTACTTAGTATTCAAAGGGAAAAAAAATAGTAGTTTTACATACTAACTGGTTTTAATGATAATTCGTTTACTCTTCATGTATAAATAAAATTTATTGTAATTATTGAATTTTAATTTTAAGACCGATATTTTTTCCAAATCATAGGTTTTCTCATTTTTATTTTGTGTTTCTTTAAATACCAGATTAAAAATTTTGTTCAATACTTTTCACATAGAAATTTGATTAATAAATCTAAATTTATTCGTGCACTATCTTTTGTATTAGACATTTAAAGGCCGGAGATGGCATCAAAAACAAGATGTTGTGCCCACCCGAGCCGAGTTGATAAGATACTGAAAATGGTAGATAACTGAAGTATGAAAGTCCAGGGTTCTGATCTACCGGACGGCTGATTATCTAAAAATTCGGAGTTTTGGAAGGTTTTTCTCACGATGTAACGTAAATACGCTTCAGAAGCACTAAGAAAGTCCCTCGCACAAGGCACTCCCCCTTTCGATAGGCAATACGAAATACTCCTCGTGTAGGTTTATCATAAAAAAATACAATACAACCTTTTCAGAAATAGTTATATGCTTTTAGTGTATGTTAGAGATAACTGAAATTAAATTAATAACATAATGTACTTCTTAAATTTACAAAACACATGAAAAGCAGATATCAATATTCTGTTAATTACTTGTTTGGTGAAAGACAGCATGCAGTACTTAAATTTATCGAAAATGTGGCTACCTTTTAAATCTATCAAAACAGCTCAATTAACTTAATGATTCCCATAAATTAGAGGCTTTAAAATACTGACACCCAGGTTTTTTTTTTTTTTTTTTTTTTAGCCTCCTAAAATTAGTATAATATGTATAGTCCCTTAAATAAATGCAGTAGAATTTTTCAAATTCAAAGTCGACGGGACTTAGCGATTCTGCATAACACAAATTTCTAGATTATAAAAAATCCTGCAGTATTATTAAAAAAAATCGTTGTAATCAGGTAAAGTTTAAAAAAAAGAAATTTTTTTTTAAATAGAAAAATGTATTAAAAATAAAATACATTTACTGAGAAATTGCTCACTAGAAAGATGCTATTCTTTTAAACATTTGTAATAAAATCTAAAACATTTTCTTTCGAATACTGATTTATTGTTATTTTAAGGTCTAATTTCGTAAATTGGAATTCCAAATTTAAGAAAGTCTTCTGTATTTAAAAATAACAAATGGGGATATATTTAAAAGAAAAACGGGAAACACATAAAAGTTTAAACACGCATGCGCGAAATCGCTAATAGCCATTGGAGGAACGTACGGTTCTTAAAGGAGATAACTGAAGCTAGTTGAAACGGAATTCTACTTTAGCGTTACGACTTTCGGGGCATTAACGGCACAAGTGGAAACGCGCCTTAAGGATTAAATAGACCGCTCGCGCAGGGTTGCAAAATGAAGCAAGCACCTGGTCACGTGATGAGTGGACCCGACCGATCCAGTTCATGCGAGAATCTATTGATATTTCAATACGCGAGTGAGAAAGACCTATTGGAAAACCTGAAAATTTATTCAAAAAGGCGAAATCCTGCAGTGCATATGGATGCAATGAAAAATTTACCAAAGATAGAACTGTTACATTTCATCGGGTGAATAAAATTCTTATAAGTTTTTTGCTTTATTAATGAAAAATAGCTACACAAAAATACTTCTTAGCTCCTAGCTGTGATGGTTGTCGCAATTGAAAACGGTGTTTTCAATTTGTTGTGTATGAAATTCATCATTTTCTTAAGCTAATTGTTTATTATCCTTCATGAGAGCTATCTATATATTTTAAGTATTTATTAAATGTTCAAAATTAGAGTTGAATCAAATACTACGTGTCTTGATGCAAATTGATATATTTGGAGATGTGTTGGCGAAGTTGTTTATATTCTGAAATTTTCATGTTTTTAGGCTATTATTTAAAAGAAAACAAAACTTTATAATTATTAATTAAATGTGGAATGTTTCACAGTATGTAACAAATATATTGTTCTTTTCCATACAAATTCACCTGAAATGTTTATTTAACATTTTTTTTTTTTTTTTTTTTTTTTTTGCATACAATTAAAAACTATACTATCATTAAGATTTAGAACTGAATAACATCTTTTTGTTTAATTTTCGTTTATTTATATACATATCAGATGTTCGAAAATGCATTTAGTTATTTTATTTACTCTCGCTTTTGTTAATGCACGTACTGTTTTCCAAAACGAAAGTATTTGGAACATATCCTGAAAAGATTTATCCGATTACTTTTCAGATTTTCAAGAAATCAAGAAAGGAGATTATCTCTGGAAGTAGTTAACTGGGCTTTTTAATTTAAATTTATTGCCACTTTTGAGCTAAAATAAAATACAGCTTCATTTTATTTCAAGCAACAAATTTGAAGAAAATGATTCCCTTCTTTAATAAATTTTCACAGAAAAACTACTTGAAATTTTAATGATGGCCATGTTTTTTTTTCTTCCCCGTAAAAAAATGCGTTGTTTACATTGTCTCTAAAAAGCAATAATAGCATGATAAAAGTATTGCTTTTTTAAAAAATGATTTTTTTATTTAAAAAGTTTAAATGTACAATTTATTTTTGCTGTAGTCAGTTGTTAAAGTATTACATTACGCGAGGTTTAAATCCTATCACAAATCCATTTATTCTGATTTCTTGGGTTTTTCAAAGAACTAAAATAAACGTTTCCCTACTTGCTAAAATGCATTAGCTTCCAACATTCCTCATACTTGCTTCGCCAAAAGCGGCGAAAAGAACTAAGAATTTCTTCCTCGGTCACGCGATGAGTGGAATTTCGACCGAGGTGCTTGCTTCACTCGGGAATAGTGGTTTTACCACAGAGCGAGCGGTCTACTGATAATAATTAGTCTATGTGCGGAAAGCGCACTTGACCAGTGCACATTCCAAGAGCAAAGGGGGTCCTTTGATTTTGCCGACCGACCCCACACGACGAGTGCGAACGCACAGGGGGCTTGGAGGAAGATCGGAGGCGAGGCCTTTTGATTTTGCCGACCGACCCAAGGCCAGTCTCGAAAGCCAAGATGGCCATTTGTGAATCAGTTATCAGGAATTCAGAAAGCCTCCTAGACAACCTATCATTAAACTAATTTAAATAGGAGCATGAGATTTCTTCCCTCCTCCTTGCTTAAGAGGCCTCTATACTCGGTTTGCGGAGATTCACGTCCCAATGCTTTCCTATGAAGAAAAGTGCCTTAACGCCTAATCATTTTTCTCGGAAAGTATTTGGTATTTTTACATGAAATTTTCTTGTGTAAATCTTGAGAACTGTTCGCAATTATTGCGTGAATCAGATTTGGGTTAATTAAGCCGAAAGAGATTTTATTGCAATCTGAAAAGCAACACAAATTCTAAAACCGTTATTTTCATTTTTGACGATCCGTTATTTCAAAATCCCGCTCTTTAGCAAAATTTTAACTCGCGTAATAATGTGTATAGCCATCTCACTATTTTTACATGCTTTTTTCGTGTTTTTTCAATGACAACTTTTCGTTATTTTCAATTAAATGTAAACGTTATATGCTATGAAATGCATGATTTCAACGCGAATTTCATCCCCCCACTTTGGTAACCATTAGTTGCGGTGATGGATGAGTTGGGAGTATATTGACCCATTGACCCCCTGTGGTGTCCTCACTTCCCACCCCAGTGCCTCCAGAAACATTCTCTTCACATTTCAACTTTCGTTTGTGTGTGTATCTGTAAAATCATCTGGCTCAGTTCCTTTTGCATAGCCTTTTGTAGTAAAAAGTGTTGTTATTTTACTGCTCTCAAGTCTGTCGAATACTTGCTTTGAGCAGTGTGCATTCTCCCGGAGCTCATTGATCCACCTTACAAAATGTCTCTTCGATTCAGAAATCCTTTTTACATTATTGACGCAATTAAACATAATGAAGATAAAAAAGATTTAAAAAAAAATTAACAAGAAATGAAATTAAAACCATCTATAGCCTTTTTTTTTTGTATGTATGTATGGTATTTTTTTCTTTCAGCAAATGCAATGTAAATAAGTGTATTTTTATGTACTGTAAATACTGCGCTTTATGTGAGTGTCTAATACGGAGTTCTATGAAATGATGCAGTTGATAGTTCAGAGCAGTGGCGTATGCAGACTTCCTTCGAGGGGGGGGGGGGGGTTATAGACATAACCTTGTGTTAAAATGCGTAATAGTTAAGTTGAAAATTGACGCCACTGGTTCAGAGGGTCATATTTTACTTTTAGAAAACTCATTTTTTAATCCAATTCATTTATTGTATGTTATACATTACAAACAGCTGATGTGAAACCAGCACCCCTTGATTTATCTTATTTGTTTACAACTTATTGGTAGTATAGTTATCTTCGGAATTTAAACCAGAATAGCGGCTTTTTTTCCTAAGGTTTTGTTTGATATTTTTTTTCTCAGCACATGCAATGTAAATATTTTTATGTACTGTAAATACTGTGTTTTATGTCTACGGAGTTCTATGAAATGATGTAGTTGATAGTCCACAGGGTCGTATTTTACTTTTGGAAAACACAATTTTTTAATCCAGTTCAAAAATTAAGAGGATGCTAGTTGAGGATAAGACGTTAAAGTGGTGATCATAAATCCTTCCTTACGAGTTCTACAAAATAAACACATTACAAATAATTCGTAAAATTGGGTATTAAAATTTCTTACATTTTTTTACAGGGTTTCTACGGATTTCACAGCTTTTGCTTCCCTGACTTTTCCCTGACGTCTATCATGCTCTTCCCTGACTTTTTAAATAGTGTGCTTTCCTTAATTTTGCGTTTCTATTTTTAATTTTACATACTTTAATTAATAACTTTTTATATATTTTGCCCCTTTTTTTTACAAATAATAATAATAATAAAATCAATATACACAAAAATATTATTTGACATCACTGGATTCTAACAAAAACCATGTTTGATAACAATTTAGGATCAAGTTAAGCATATTTCAACTGAAGAAGATATGTTCATAAAGAACACATTTTAAAATTATTTATAAGGTTAAATAAGAAAATAAAAATAAAACAATTTCTACAATTAGGTTCGAACAGGAAGTATTTTCTTGATTTTGCCGCATATTCTTGCATTTCCCTGACCTTTCTTCAATTTCTTCAAATTTCCCTGACTTTTTTCCAAAATCCCTGACTTTCTCTGATATTCCCTGACTTTCCAGGTCTGTAGAAACCCCGTTTTATTACCGCATTTATTTTCATTACATCCAAACATAGAATTATGTGAGGGTTGGCATTACTCTTGCTTAACGAATAGTCAATGTCTGCCTGTACACTTGACATAGCTAACGCAAAATTCCTACAAGATGTTCCTCGGTCAAAAGAAACCTAGATCTCGTTTTCACGGTTTTCATACTTGAAAATAGCTACTCACAGCAATATGAGACACAGTAAAAGAGACAGATGTAAATAGGCTCGAGCAGTCTTTTTACAAAATTTCTATCAGATAAAGATTTGTCTCCCCCTTCGCAATTTCTTCAACAATCAAAAACTGATCTTAGTAGCATTCTCAGAATTTAAGTTTATCCTCAACAGCATTTCTTGGAACTATTTGCTTTTCCACTTGAAATACTACTAAAAAGGATTGCTAGACTGTTTCTGCGATTTTCAAAAAGTAGTAAGTGGGCAGGATTCAAACAATCGGCGGGCCATATGTTGGACAACCCTACTATACACCAATTAAACATAGAGAACAGAAAAAAAAAAAAAAAAAAATCTGGAGTGACTCCACTCGACTTTCCGAACACTTATGATTAAGATCATTACCAATCATTTAAATAAATTTTAATCGATGAATAATTCAAACATATACGTATACCAAATTGAAACTCAATCGAATGCACCATTTAAACGCTAGCGCACTTTCAAGACTTTCTCCCCGTAGGCCATAATGTAAAAGAAATCTTTGTCCTAGTCCCGCAGAAAAGCTATAAGTCCTATAAACATCAAAATCAATAACGGTCTTACGATGGTGGTTTATAACAAATATATCCAATTAGAGCACAATCGAATGTTCCGTTTAAACGCTAGCGCACTTTCAAGAATTTCCCCCCATAGGCCATAATGTAAAAGAAATCTTTAGCCCTGTAGAAAAACTATAAGTCCTATATACACCAAAATCAATACCGGTCTTGTGACGGTGGCTTATAACACATATACCCAATTTGAGCTCAATCGAATGCTCCGTTTAGGAGCTATCGTGTTCACACACACACACACATCTCGTAAAAAACAGCATAAATGAATTCAGAAGACCTCAAAACGCGTCAATACACCAAAATCTCGAAGCCAATTTTTTTCATGATTGCAATACTTTCCTTACATGGTACATGTTCGGAAAATAAAAATCCCGAAGTGCAATAGCATTAAAAATAAATATTCAGTCATGCTGTGAATTAGTTGTCTATATAATTTTATATTTTCTTTCAGAAAGAAATTTTTAACTGTCAGTTTTGCAACTTTTATAATAATTTTTGTGCGCAATTCCCTTTCATTGGTTTGTGATAAATAGTTCTTTTGCATAGTACGACTTGTTTATTTGATTTTAAAAGGTTTTTTTTTTTTTTTTTTTTAAGCACATTCGATTTGAAAACTGAGTTTGGCATTTAGACAATAATGATGGAAATTAATATAGGGAAAATATAAAATGTACAGAGGCACAATTTACTACTTGTCTCTCTAGACGAAGTAAATATCCAGAACAGGGGGGAAAAAAAGACTGATGAAAGCGCAACAGTATTAAAAATAAGTCATACTGTGAATTAGTTGTCCCTATATTTCGAGTGTTAATTTTGTAATCAGTATAGTAATTTTTGGGCGCAATTTCTTTTCATTATCTTAATTTGTGATAAAATTATGTATAATTTGTAGTGTTTATCAGATTTTTAAAATTAATAAATATTTCTTTTTTAAAGTATTTGATTTGAAAATTGAGTTTGGGCCTCACCATGGCACAGTGGTTATGCCACTGGAAATGGTAGACGGGCGAAGTGTGAAGGTCTCGAGTTCGGGTCCCATCGCGCGCCCGTCGACCTAACCGTTCGGAGTTTTCCGTGGTTTTCTCCAAAACTTAGCGTAAATACGGGTTAGGACCCCTTAGAAAGACCCCCATGGAGGGCACCCCACCCATCGGCCTAGAGCCCACGCGTAGCTAATCGGCCGTAATCCCACAAACAAACAAAACAAAATTGAGTTTCTTATTTTTCATAATTATAATTTTACTGCCAAAAACGTAATCTAAAATGTGCCTATACCGTTTATTACATCTCTTTAGACCACTGTTTTTATGAAATAGCAACCAGAGATAGATCGTTTTGTCAGTGGCGGATTAATACAAGTTTGGCGGGGGGGGGGGGGATGAACGATTAGTTTGTATGTGGGGGCGGTTAATTAGAAGATTGACAAATACATCTATTTTATGGAAGTAAAATAGGATCTTTTACATTAATTTCTTTTTTCTCGGAGGCGGGGGGCGGTGCGTTTTGTTCGATCAATAATTGCGTTCTTTTTTCTTTTCGTTCTCTCTCTCTTTTCTGTCTCCCCCCCGCTCTCTCTCTCTTTTTTTTTTCGAAGGAGAGAGGATGGAGGTATAATTGATATCATAAACTATCTAATTGTCTCTTGTAATGACCTTTATATTTTCTTGTTGAATATAAGAGCTATTAAAAATCTTGTATTTTCACATTTCAATTTCTGAAATAAAAACATGAATGCTTAATAAAAAATGGGAAAAAAAAACGCTCTTTTTTGTCTAACAGAATTGCAGATAATGTGTAATATTTTTATGTTACTTAATTTGACTTCTAATGGAAATTTTATTCAGCATTTTAATGTATGCACACACAAATCATAATATTGTTACTTTGAATATTTTATTATTATTATTATTGTTTTCATGAATAAATATAATTTGAAAGAATACTTTGCTATATAATATACATTATATTTTGATACTACAGTATATATTAAACATCCCTCCATAAATATACATTTTTACGGAGTCGTGTTTGTGTATATTCAGTATTTTAAAATCATTTCAAACAAAGTGATATTTAGAACATTTAAACTACTCATTTTTATAGTAAAAAGAAAAAATCCCATACAGTCCAAGTTCTCAAACGGAAGTGATAATGAATAGCTTATTTCCAAACAACTAGGAGGAGCAGGGGTTGTTGTGTGTGCCCCCTCACTCCTGGGGGTCTTCTGTAAGATGAAGACTAGAGGTGTGGTCAAGAGAGTAATAAAACTGTCACAGATTGCTATCCCCTCTTTCCCAATTTCCAGAGCATCTCAGAGGAAGCCACCGTTTGTGATTTTTTCCGTGAGTAGAGAGGCCTCTTAATGTAACCTAAGCGTCTCAAAAAATCCTAACATCTCTTTAGTTACCATTTATAACTCTAAAATAGAGCAGATGCAACAGAATTGTTTATGTCATGAACTGTGAAAAAATGAATGCCAGCAGTCCTATTATTTTTGTTTAATTTTCCCAAACCAAGCTAATTTTGATGTTAGATTAATTTAAATTCAGAATGAAAAATGTATTTTCAATATTTTGAAAATACAAAAGTATTTCGAAAATAGTATTTCAAATACATGTATTTGCGATACTGCCCAACTCTGATTATGAAAGCGCTATGGGCGTCAACAGAATATTTTCCCCGGTGTGTGTGTGTGGGGGGGGGGGGGATTGGCAAAAATTACTTTACCATACCGTTACTATGATGGAAAGAGAGAAAAAGAAGAAAAAAACAGGGACAAAAGGGCATGCAAAATCCAGGGAGGGACAAGTGCTCCCCCACCACTTATTCTATGTTGCCGACGCCTATGTAAAGCGCCCTCATCATCCTTTGTCCACCGCCCTCTCAAGGCACCCAGCACGGGCCTGAACCAAAACGGGATAACGGATTTACACGAAACAAAATTGCAAACTTTGATTCCTTAGCGCGTGGAAAATTAATTTTAGGCTGCTAACTCTCAGAAGAATAAGTTTCTCGCTCTCCGTGTTCGTCGGATACAGTTATGTTGTATTAAAGGAATATTTATACATTACCAGCTAACTTACCAGCAAGTTTAAGATGATTTCGGTTATTTGTCTATTCTGATGTCCATCCATCCAGTGTTCTAACTGCTGTAGATATACATCTATTTGTGTGAAATTTATGTTTTATCTATGTACAGTACCATGTACTTTATTGAAAATGGTGTAAGTAGCATTTAATGTTCTTTTACAGGAGAAAAAAAAAATCCAATGTATTGCACTCTATGGACAGTCATTCTTGAAAACATATTTTAGAGATATTCGATTTTTGAACGAAAACAGAGTTGTCATATATATTACTAAGGCTCTCAAAATAATGCTCTCCATTGAGAATAACGTCCGTATTATTTATTAATAGTTCTTCTACAGGAGCACTCAAAAGAATTCCAATACATTACAGTCTGTGGCATTTGAGAGACACTAAACACATAGAATACATTTCTAGCACAAGACAATGAGTACAAAATTTTTATATTCTTTAGTTAAACGTTAAGAAAAAATTAAAGGACTTTTAAAGGGACTCATAAAATTGCATTTATAGTGATAATACAATTTCTTATCTACGAAATCTCGCCAGTTTTAAGGAAAATACATCGCAGATTTGTCGCAAAAATATTTTTGTATTGGAAAGTGTTTTATAATCTATGAGCTTGGCATGATTTATCTTTCTACCTTTTTAAAGATAAATCTTGTAATTCTTTCTTTCTTTTTCTTTTGGATAAGACAATTTCTGAAGCTCTATATAGTGGAATTGTAAATCAGTTGTAGGCAACTCATTGAAAGAATATATATATACATATATATATTAGGGTGGATCGAAAAAAATTTTTTTTTCGAAATCGTTATCTCCTGAGGTCTCAAAAGTTGTAAATTGATATAAATAAGACATGTGTAAAATTTGAATGTTCTACGACAACGTCTTGGGGTTGCGCATCAAGCTTGAAATCTAGAAATTTTTCGAAAATATGACTTTAAAAAATCGACCAAAAAAATGCTTTTCCGAATTATTAGGCTCCCGAGGTTTTACAAGTTGTAAACTGTTATGAATGAGACGCAGGGACCGATTTGCAGAGTTCGGGGCCCAGGGCAAAAGCTTTATTGTGGGCCCCCTTTTTTATGAAAACTTTTTTCAAAATTTACAAATTTTTAAACTTAAAGAACAATTTGGGGGCCCCCTTTTGGTAGGGGGCCCGGGCACTTGCCCTGTTTGCCCTGCCGAAAATCAGGCCCTGATGAGACGTATGCAAAATCTGGAAGGGCTGTAACAACTTCTAGGAGTTGCACATCGAGCTTGAAATCTATAAATATCTGAAAAATATGCGTTTTTTGAAAAAACATATCTAGAAAGCAAAAATTATCCTTTTTAATGAATTAGTCCCATTGAAAAATAGTCAGTAACGTTCGCAGCTCTACTACAACCACAATCGTAACTACATTACCCCGGACTCTCCTCGTTGATTTGCCTACTATCCGAGTCCTGCTCGTGCCAGCCCAAGCACCCAAGTATTGGAGTATGCGTTTTAATGAGTAATGTAAAGCCAGACTTCAAATTAAACCGTGGCATTTTATGTCAAGTGTAAGAATCTAGATCGTATGAAACCACCATCTGATAGATGGATAGACAAATTTCGGAGTGGCTGTTTGCTGGTGTGAGTTGGCAAATACAACCTTGAAGAGATTTTGTTAGATTAGAGAACTGCGTTTCTAGATTTCGGATGACGCTTTTGTTCTTTCCAGAATTCGATGATTCGCCACCACCGCCAATGCATGTGAGGATCTCAAAATCAATAGATTTCGTGTCTAACTCTCCCAAATTTCCACTGAAATTCTTAAAATCAGATGGTGACACCATGGGCGTAACTTGGGCTTCGAAACTGGGGGGGGGGGGGGGGGCAAATGTCATTCTAAATGAAAGTCTATATATGCGTGCACATACATACACACACATATATATAATGTTTATATGTGTATATTTATACATATATATATATATATATATATATATATATACATGTATATGTATATATTACTTGTTATAAAAGAAGATGCCTGTGTGTGTGTCGGCGGCGTTACGGACAAAGGGCTACACCTAGAACACCAAATTTGGTACTCAGGAAGTTCTATACATGAAGTTGTCCACCTCGAAGCGATTTTTTCAAAATTCCACCGACAATTTTTTTTATTTTATGTTTTATGCGATTTTCGGCTTTTTTCTCACCTAATTCGTAATAACGGCGGAAATTACGCTCGCAGCAAAACGGCATTTGTATCATCGGATAGAGGAGAAAATTTTCTTTTAAAAGCAGTTTGTTCTGAATCAGTAACATGATTTACCGATTTTTAGGAAATTTTTTACTAAGGATGTATGTATTTCAGCAAATTTTTTCGTAAAATAATTTTAAAACTGTCGCATCTTGAATTCTATCCGTCACAACTTTTTGATACTTTGACAAATCGTGAAACATTTTTTTCTCCCTCTTTGAAAATGAAAACGAAAAAATTATGTAAATTAGATGATTTTTTACGAATTTGAATGCAACCTAATATTTAGAATTTAATAGCATCAACGCGGAGGAGCTTACGCCATTGCACTGCAATCATGGCACGAGAATTTATGTTGGGTTGTTGCCTCAAAAAGGATTAGAAAAAAGGTTTTTCCACCTGTCCATATAAATTTTTAATGGGGCACCGTCCGTATTTTCAATTCGCAAGTGAGGATCGATGACGTCAGTTGCTTTAAGATACGTAAAAATTACGCCACAATTTTAACTCATTTATTCCAGCTCTTTTCTCAACACAGGGAGACGATATTTTGATTAAAATTTACTGTAGAAATAAACTATATATAAGAAATTCACGATTATTATTATTAGAAGTGATATTTTAACCCGTTGCTTATTTAAAAATTGAAATGTCTTAACAAAGCTGAAAATGTTCATTTTAAAAACTACAAAGTTCGTTTTAAAGCGCAATATATTAAAATTTTCTATTTACTTTTTTTTTTTTTTTTTTGGCATTTAATTATGGGGCGGGCGTTGCCTAACATATCATGCATGCTGCGAGTATAGCTTTATTTTAACGCTGAATTACGTTCCTCCATAG